>MNCI01006163.1:106698-190740 GCA_015680685.1 Gnetum montanum | reverse complement strand
AGGATTGGGAAATGAAGGGAGTGCCGCCTCTTATTTATAGATATGGCGGCGGGACGCGATATCGCAGCCTAGTGTAAATCGCGTCTCATCAAATTTGTTTTGTGACTTAGAGTTAGAGTTTGAGTGAATACCCGTAGTGTGGTTAACAAAAGTTGTATGGAATCTTTATTCAAGTGGATTGTTCTGAGATACAATTTAGGAATAGAAATAAAGATTGAGATTGTTTTTCATCATTATAGCGTCTCACTTAGCTTGATTTTACATTTCATCATGTTTACATTCATTAAGTCATTTACATTTTCTAAGTACTTTACTTTTCCAATGTCTCTTAGTAAAACAAAATAAGTACAACTGGTTTTGAGGTTAAAGTGTAACTATTTGATAACCCAAAAGTGACTTTGCTTAATTCGCTTAGTAGTGAAATCACTTGGTAATTCCAGAAATAGTTACATTAGCCCAAGACATATATAGCAAACCAGGAATGGTTCCTTATTGCCAATAGAATAGAATAGCTTTCTATTTTTATTACATTTAGACATAAAATTTATAATCATTTTACCATGTTGGTGGTTAGTGTAATTTGAGTCGAACAACATCAATATACCATATACCTCACTAAGACTTAAACCATACAATTTGTGCCTCACTAACTATAAGTGAAAAGACAATGATCATGAACTAAACATCAACTATTAGTATACTTACTTTGTCTATCCATGAATTATGATTTGATTGCACATGAACACTTATGACTTGTATGGTTGAGTGTTGGAATACCCAACCACTCATCAACATCCTTTGTCACATTTCTACAAATGGTATGTTACTTTGTTTTCTCAACTTTCCTGATGCCAAATTGATCATTAAGCAAGTATATTCAAGCATGTATGGATGTCACTTGGGATCTCAATCTTTGGTATTTTATATTATTATGCTAAGTTAATGGTAGTCTAACATATCTAAAGATGTTCATTACCTAGCAAAATTTTGTGATACATGCTAAAGATAGTCTTTGCTCATCTACACTCAATCACAAAAGCTAAGAGTATCCCAAATCAACTAGCCATTGTAGAAATAGGATCTCCACCTCATAAGTACTATTAATCCTCCATCATCCACTCATCAATACATTGTAATAGCCATCAAATACCTTACTGAATGGGTAGAAGTTGTCTCATTATGTTTCACCACATCAAAATTCATATATTCTTTTATATTAGATAACGTTCTCCCTATTTTTAGTATTCCTTTATAGATCTTAGATAATAATGAACTTTAGTTCAAAAGCAAAGAGGTAATTAACTTTTGAGATGAATACCAAATTAATTAATCATTTTTCTTCACATATTATTCACATTCCAATGCTCAAGTTTTCTAACACTCATGTTAAATAGATATGACTCATCATTTCAATGAAGATGGTATTTTTTTTTAAATCACTTCCTTGGTTCTAAGGACATAAAATTCTTTTCCAGTTAGCAATGACCTTTTCTATAATTAAGAATCTAGAAAACAATGCATATCATTTATCAAATTTGGAAGGCTATCAATTTCTAGATCATAATAACAAAACATATTTGAACTAAAACTACTTGTAACTAAGTGATACCTATCATGCTACAATAATTATGTCAATTAAAACAATAATATATAGAGGTATAGTTTTCTAAATCTTTTCTAACTTAGTTTATTTTTTGTTATTTTTATTCTATTATCTTTCTTCATCAGCTCAATCCTTTCACTTCCTATCCCTATCTATTTATAACTTTTTCTATTTCTTCCTCAACACATTAATAATGAGAATATTTAAAAGATCTACATTATGGAAAAAGCTTTTAGTATTCTATTATTTTCTCCATGCCAGTGTATATTGAGAATTAAGTAGGAGCATAAAGGGATATCTATTAGGGTTTATCAACTACATTTTTTAGCATTATTATCATTAGCATGTAGGATGTAATCATGCCCCACTTCCATGATACAATATTATCCTTATGATATGTATATAGGAGATGTCTCTCATTTCTATCCCATAACTTTTTTTGTTTTATCATTGACATCTCTACGCATTGTGCTATTTCTTGTCTTTGTTTATCTATTCCTTCTTGTATTTCATTCTTCTTATGTTTTTCCTATTCTTTCCTTGTGCCCTTAGCAAATTGGCGAAATTTGAGTATTTAAAGCTACTCTAACAAGGATGTGTAGTCATGAGTATGTAAAGTATCTATGCACTCTTATTCATAGTCATGTGTATTAATAATATGTCTTAAGTTATTCCATGTTTTTCTATATTTTACTTTATTTCTACCTCCATATACTTCTCTTTCTTTATTCCTCCATTTTCCAATCTATCTCCCGTTCTTATTTAATCCCTTTTCTTATTTATTTAACACACATTTGTGAGGATTTAAATCTTTTGATTATATTATAATGAGGATGTGAAAGTTTAAAGTTACCCTTGAGAGAAATTACCATTTATGACATCATTTCAATCATATTATGTGTGGGATTTAGTTATGCCCCTCTTATATAGCATAACATCATCTTCACAATAAAAGTATTAGTGATATCCTAGCTTTCTTTCCCTTTTATCATTTTTTATTTTTTCCTTATGTATAAATTTTCTTAGATCTAAAATTTTATTTTTAGTAGCATTTTATCAACCGATCAACATTCATTTTTTTTCAGCAATTGTCACTCTAACATCAAATGTTTATGTCAAAATTTTATGTAGCTAAATCAATGCTTGGCTTTCTCCAACAAAAAATAATTAGTTGGTAAAATAAATATTTCTAAAAGCTTGAGACACTTGTCTACAATTTCGGAAAAAAAAAAGAAACAAAGCAAAAGATGCCTAGGAACCAAAGTTATGTCAAGATCTTTTAAGGCTATTAAAAATACTAGTGATTGTGATGGTAAAAATTCTCAAGGTTGTATCTCCCAAAATAGCAAGGCACTAATTTTAAAATTGTAATTCAATATTCTTGTTGATTTTATCTTTCAAAAAAATCTAGAAGCACATCAAGCCATTTATAAATGAAAAAGATATAATCAATTTATTGGTCATCACTTGTTCTAGAATGTTTTTAGGCAACAAAAAATCACTCAAAGTACAAAAGTTGTAGTTTCCAAATTATATCTGATCTTCACATGAAATTTGGATTGGATATAGCCACATCTATTCTCTGTCAATTTCAACTAGAATCATTTAGAAAAGTTTTAAAATCATATAGATATAACAAAAAGAGTAAACGATGCTCTTTTTGGAATATGAAAAGAAATGAATAATATTTAAGGTGAAGTTAGTTAGTAATGAAAAGGTGATGAACTTGAAAGTTACTAAATAAATGGTAATAAGTAGTACTTCAAATTTATACATTGGTACATAAATAGTATTAGAATATTACTTTAATTAAGGAAGATATTCGAATTAGACTATATATCTTAGGGTGTCCCTACAATACAATTATTTCAGGGATCCAACACTCCTCCTTCCACTTCTCAATTATGATGATGAAAACTCAATGTTGCATAAGTGATTAATGACCCTCACATTTATAAACATAGCTTGGGACCATAGTATAACCATTGGGACCTTTATTTTCAAGTCTATACCTCATAATAGAATATTTTTTAATGCATTGAAGATAATATTAAGTTATAAACACATAAAATACTTTTAGTTTTTTTAATAAAATGTAGCAAGTTATAGCCTATAATTTTTATATTTTCACAAAAAATTAGCATTTTATAAGGTTTTAATACATGTTTTTGAATATATGTATAACCATATATAGTCTTTAATCTTGGTCTTTGACACATTCTTGATCTTCTTAACAAATAACTGTGACTTAGACACTTGATGGAATGATGATGGGATGTCTCCAAATGCATATTATTTCTGATAATTTATAAGCTTACCATATTCTCTCATCAATGGATATTCCTTCAACTCTTTAGCATTATCCATCAAGGGTCAGTAACATTGGTACCATCATTTTTGCTCTCCAACAAGCTATTTGACAACTAACATTTCTTTAACATCATTCAACATCTCTCTGACATTGATTGACAACATCAAGGAATTTATTTCAAATGAATTCCAGTACCAAAATTAGAATTAATGAACAAGGTTAATTCTAACAATGATTTATTTTTTGCAGCAATTTTTATCACTTTTGATTTAGTATTTAGTAGCTTCCCTTAATTAGTGGGAATGCTACAATATTTACATGTTGCACTTATTTACATACTAGAAACATACTCTTTTTCTCCTATGTATGCCTACTTTTTTCGAGTCCTCAAAAGAAATTGATATTAGCATTCAATTTTACCCAAATTCTACCTTAACTTTGCTATTGGCTATGCCATTCTAGTTTGTTTTCAAAATCAATGTCTAGCATTGATTCCAAGTTGTCATCAATTTTCATCATTTTTAGGTTTTTAGTTTACTCTAGTATGATATCAATGTTAACATTGGAGGACCCCTTGAAATCTACTATCAACTTGGTTTTTGATTAAATATTAACTCTTCTAGGCAAATCAACATCCAAATTGATGCTAGGCATAAATTTCAACTTTACCTCCAAGTTCAGCATTATCAAAGGCATTGGTTTAGTAGATTTGACATTCTTAGGTTGAGGTTTTATCTCTTTAATAGATCCTCCTTCAATATTAGCATTAGTTTTCTTCTTCCATCAAGATTAAAAATTATTTTAGAAATCAAGGTTCATATCAATGATTTACATTGGTTTTAATGTTGATAGGGAAGTTGGTTGTTAAATTAGCTTGATTCTAGTAGTTTTACGTGCCATGATCCCAACGTTGATGGAAGGAATGAAGTTCTTATTTGGAATCAAAGTCAATAGCACATCATCATGGTTTTTTCTTAATTTTTTTTAGAATCAACATTGAAATTAATGTTTAGCTTCGATTCCAACATGAATTTTACGATCTCTATCAACACATCATCAAAATCATTAGCAATTTACTCTTTGGATACCTCTTTGATTGATAAGTTTGTTTCAGGTTGTATTTCCAAATTAACACTAGAATCAATGTCAAATGTTGATTTCATTTTAAATCCAAGTCAATGTCCAAATTAAGATTAACATTGGTTTCATCATCAATTTTGTTATTTTGGATTTTAAGGTAATATTTTCAGCCTATTAACAGAAGCCTTGTGTCATCTATTCTTAACTTTCTAGAAATCAATTCTTATGTGATCCCTTAAGAAATCAACATTTTTTTAGCACTTAATTTTCCAATAGTTATCAACACTTTTCATAATAGTTTGATTGAAAATTATTGTATGAATATGTTTTGTATTCTTTGCTTTTGTTACTTTCATCAACACAATGTAACATATTATGTAACATTGAGTTTATTATCCAAAGGAAAATTTCCTTTTTAGTATTTAGCACATGATATAACAAAAATTAAAGAAAAAAGAAAAGTTTATTTACATCATGACTTTCATACAAGGATTGGTTACATAAACAAATTAATGTTTTAAAGTTATAGAATAATTAAGGATGGTTGGGTATGCAACATCATGATAAAATTAGAAATGGACAAAAAAATAAACTAAATAACTAAAACAAACTAAATACAATAACACTTGTTAAAATGGGGGTAAATCCTTGTCCTATCATTTTCAATGAGATTCAAATATTAATATTTGAAAAAAGAAGGATAATGTTATTGTCGACCTCTGAGGCTATGCATTGCTAGCCTTTAGATAAAAAAAATAACAAAATAGAACAAAACAAGGACAAACAAAGGTAACTGAATTTCACATTTTTATTCAACTGATAATGATCTTTAAATAGGCAAATACATCAACAAAAAATAGCAACTAAATGAAGCAACTTCTATAACAGTCATTCCTTTAACTTCTGTAATGATCGACCCTTCAACTTCTATAACGACTGACCCTTCAACTTCTATAACGACCGACCCTTCAACTTCTATAATGGCAAACCCTTCAACTTCTGTAATGGCTGCCCACTCAACTTCTAAAGAAAGAAAATGCCAACCGAATCCCTAAGGATAGTTCCTAAAGACTAGAACAAACGAAAAAGCATGTTTAACAATTAAACACATTTAACACCCTCCCATAAATTGAAAGTTTGCAAACTTTCAATTTAACAAGAATCATTAAATGTGAAAACTCCAAGTTGCTTTCTTAGCATATGGAATGTTGATAACTTGAGGGATTTGGTTAGAAGATCAATGAGTTGATCTTCACTCTTACAAAACACCATCATTGCATAGATCACACAAGAAGTGAAATTTCACATCAATATGCTTACTTCTTTCATGTAGCATAGGATTTTTGGATAACTTTGTGGTGGAATTGTTGTCACAAAAAATTATGGTAGCCCCTTCTTGCTTGAAATATAGTTCATTAAGAATTTTTCTTGGCCAAATAGTTTGGTAAGAATAAGATGTTGCAATAACAAATTCAGCCTTTATGGTTGATAATGTGACAATTGATTGCTTCTTGGATGACCATGAAACAACCCTTGTGCCCATCATAAAAACATATCTCGAAGTGCTCTTCCTATCATCTTGATCTCCTACATAATCACTATTAGTAAATCCCATAAAATCATATTTCTCAACTTTCTTGTTAAATAGCCCAAAATCTTTAGTCCCTTGCAAGTAACAAAATATTCTTTTAGTAGCCAACAAATGCATCTTCTTTGGAGACTTCATGTATTTGTTGATAAGACTCACAACATACATTATATCGGGTCTAGTTGTAGTCAAATACATTAGACTCCTAACAATTCACTTGTAAAGTGTAGCCTCCACCTTGCTTCGTTTAGGATCTTTGTTTAGCCTCAAGCCAATCTCAATTGGAGTGCTTACAAGATTGCAATCCTTCATCTTAAACATCTCCAACATTTCTGTGACATAATTCTTTTGAGAAATAAAGATTCCAACAAGGGATTGTACTACTTCCATGCTAAGATAGTAATGCATTTTTCCAATATCAGTCATTTCAAACTCATCCATCATTGACTTCTTAAATTTTTCAAATGAATCACTATCAATTCTAGTGAAAATAAAATCATCAACATATAAACATATAATAAGCACTTTTCCTCTATCAATCTTTGTAAAAAGTGTATGCTCATATGGACATTTTTGAAATCCCTCCTTAGAAAGAAAAAGGTATTTATATGACTATACCAAGCCCTTGGAGCTTGTTTTAGTTCATACAAAGCCTTTTTTAATTTGCAAACCTTGTGCTCACTATTGAGCTTCGCAAAACTAGGGGGCTGATCAATAAATACTTGTTCCTCCAAGTCTTCATGCAAGAATGCAAACTTGACATCCATTTGGAAGATAGGCTGTGAAATTTGTGCTACCAATGCAATCACCAATTTGATTGTATTATTCCTTACAATAGGAGAGAAGAGTTCTTTATAGTCAATCCCATATTCTTACTTGTATCCCGTAGCCACCAATCGTGCCTTATACTGGTCAACTTCACCAGTCTCCTTTAATTTTGTTTTGAAGATCCACTTCACACCAATGGTTTTGTGCACTTTTGGAAGATCAACTAGCTCCCAAGTACCATTTCTCTAAATGGATTCAATTTCATCCTCCATTACCTTTCTTCATTTTGATTCTTTAATAACACTTTCAAAAGTTGTGGGATCACAATTTGCAAATAAAGCAAAGTAGGTGGTTAGATCACTACATTGGTCAATCCCAGTTACCTCATAATTTATCATCCATAAGGGTCTTTTTCTAATACGATGAGATTTAGCTATTGCTATTATTGGTAAAGTCGTAGCCTCCATAGTTGTTGATGCTTTAGCCTCCATGGCTTTTTGGAATTTAGCCTCCATAGTTTTTGATGCTTCGAGGTTTGTAGTTCTTGGTTCTGTAGTTTCAAGTGTTGCGGAGTATGCAATTTCACTATCGAAAATAATTGAACTAGGTTACTACCCATTCCAATTCCAAGTGTTGTCTTCATCAAATATGACATCTCTACTAGTCACAATCTTCTTTGTCAAAGGCTTATATAATTTATATGCTTTGGATGCTTCACCTACGCCAAGAAAGACACATTTT
Organism: Gnetum montanum; assembly: GCA_015680685.1. Lineage (NCBI taxonomy): Eukaryota > Viridiplantae > Streptophyta > Gnetopsida > Gnetales > Gnetaceae > Gnetum > Gnetum montanum. The sequence continues at coordinate 182,649 of MNCI01006163.1, read as the reverse complement.
TCACTCTTATCCTCCAGCTTCTTCCTCTTCCCATTGGGGATATGTGCATAGGCAATGCAACTAAAGATTTTAAAGTGATCCACTGCCAGTTTCCTCCCACTCCAAGCCTCTTCTAATTTCATGTTTTGAACAACAAAGGTGGAACTTATATTCAAAACATGGGTGCTCCAATTCACAACCTTAGCCAAAAACTCTTTGGAATACTTCCTCTTGCTAAGAGGCTTTTCACCATATTGAGGATGGTTCTATTTTTCCTCTCTGATACACCATTTTGTTGTGGTGTATAAGAGGCTATGAGCACTTTCCAAATGCCATGATTCTCACAAAAAAACATCAAACTCTTTTGAACAATATTCTCCTCCACAATCTGTATGAAGAGTCTTAATGATCTTTCCAAACTTGTTCTCAACATGCACCTTGAAGCTTTTAAATGCATTAAAAGCTTTAGACTTCTCCTATAAAAAAATAAATCCAACTTTTTCGAGTATAATCATCACTAAAGCTAATCAAGTACCTCTTACTTTCATTTGAAGATGGTTTTATTGGCACACAAATGTTAGAGTGAACCAACTCAAGGACATTCTTTACTCTCCATGATTTTCCTTAAAAGAATTGAGAACAATGTTGTTTACCAACAACACATTCCTCATAGACTTTATAAGGAATTGTAATTTGAGGAAGACCAATCACCATATTTTTCTATTGCAGAGTCTTTAATCCTCCAAATTTCAAGTGGCCATAGCAAAAATGCTAAAGTCATGTTGGGTCTTTTACTTCAACCTTCAAGAAAGATTGAGCACTTTCAATCCTCAATGGAAATAATCTATTGGAGCTCATTTGAACAACTACAATAGCTCCTCTTGAAGGATGATAAATTTCACAAGCATCCTTCTAAATGGTTATTACATAACCCTTCTCTTGCAATTAACTAGCACTTAAAAAATTGGTTTTCAAATCAAGAACATAAAAAACATTGGAAATTGTCTCTACAAAACCATTCTTGGTTCTAATGTTAATATCCCCCTTTCCCATTACATTTACAATAGAACAATAACCAAAACTTACTGTATAATGAAAAATTTCATCTAAGTAAGAAAAATAAGACTTACATCCACACATATGGTTGTTGCAGCCAGTATCCACATATCATACATCTGACTAAGACTCTCAATTGGCTTGAACCACCATCAACAAAGTCTTAGACTCCTTCTCTTCTACAAAATTTGATTTCTCTCCTTTGTCATTGGGTAGTTTAGTATAGTATTCGGAATGATACTGTCCATATTTATGACATCTAAAGCATTCCACCTTAGATTTGTCAATTGGTCCTTTGCCTTTGCCTTAAAATTTAACACCGTCCCCTTTGAAATGTTTGCTGCTACCTCTATTGTCTTGATCAACTCTTCCTCTGCCTCTTCCTCTCAAGGAATAAGTAAAGGTAGAAGCCTTTAAAGCTTGCTCTTTAGAAGTTGAATTTTATTCATCTTCTATTCATGGACTAATAAAAAACTTTGAAGTTCATCAAGGGAAAGTGCATCAACATCTTTGGATTTTTCAATTGAACAAACAACATAATTAAACTTAGGGGATAGGGAACACAATATCTTCTCAATAATAATCACATCCCCCATCTTCTCACCATGAAATCGCATGTTATTGGCTATGCCCATTGTCCTTGCATAAAACTAGTAACAAAATCCCCATCTTTCATCTACAAAGTCTCAAAACCCCTTCTCAAAGCTTGAAGTTGTGTGTGCTTTACTCTCAAAGATCGTTGATATTTCTTCTTCATAGAATCCCAAATATCCTAGGAAGTTTCTTTGCTAAGAATACTCTTTGCAATAGAATGATCAATTGCTTGAAATAAATAACTCTTTGCCTTCAAATCTTTCAGCCTCAGTCCCTTTAGCTCCTTTCTTTATTCATTTGTGAGTGCAGCCTCAGTTGTGGATGCTACTACACCATCTTCAACAACTTGCTAGTACTCCTTAAATTTCAAGAAATTTTCCATCAACATACTCCAATGGTCATAGTGACCATCAAAACATGGGATGGTAGGGTGTACAAAATTTTCAAAGGTCATTTATACACTACTTTGCTCTTCTCTCAAGCCTCCTAAACTAGGTGCACTACTATGCTTTTCTCTCTAGCCTCTTGAATTAGGCTTTCTTTCTAGCCTCCTAAATCAAGCTCCAATACCAATCAACCTCTAAGGCTATGCACTACTAGCCTCAAATTAAAAACAACAACAAAATAGAACAAAATAAGCACAAACAAAGGTAATTGAATTTCACATTTTTATTCAACTGATAATGCCCTTTAAATAGGCAAATACATTAATGGAAAATAGAAACTGAATGAAGCAACTTCTATAACAATTGACCCTTCAACTTCTATAACAGTTAACCCTTCAACTTCTATAACAACTAACCCTTCAACTTTTGTAACGACTGACCCTTCAACTTTTGTAATGGCAAACCCTTCAACTTTTGTAACGGCTGACCATTCAACTTTTAAAGAACAAAAATAGCAACCAAATCCCTAAGGAAAATTCCTAAAGAATAGGACAAATAAAAAATCATGTTTAACAATTAAACACATTTAACAGTTATCACCTGTCAACATGTATAGGAATTATTTACTTTTATGTTTAATCATCCATGGCTTGTATATTTTTTCTTTGCAAGATATTTAGAATGAAACTAGAATCATCGTTAGTTAGAATTGATTTCTCAATGGTTAAAGAGATAATAATCAATAGTCGTAATGATTTTCTCTTTCTTTATCATGAGATTTTGGAATTTTTGTTTCAAATGAAGTTGATCTTTTCGATCAAAAACACTCTAAACATTGCAAGTGCATATCATTGTATCATCCATAGATTGCATATTTTTTCTTTGCAAGATGTTGTGAATCATACTAATTCATCATTAGTTGCAACTGATTTAGTAACAGTCAAAGAGAGAGTGACCAATAGTCACAATGGTTTTTTCTCTCTTTATCATGAGACTCTCTTTATTCTAAATTTTTATGTTGGTGATAAATTAATACATTCTCCATACCATTTTATATACTCTTGCATTTAAGGAACTATAGCATTACATATTATAATTCTAGATACAATACATGTTCAACAAGAGGTATAATATTTATTGAAAGTAAAAAAAATATCTAAAGGTTGGTTAAAAGAGCTTGTGATAAATGTCACTATGCAACAAAAGTTTGTAGGTAAAAATAAGTGATTTGAGTGAGAATGTCTAAAAGTTTATATTAAAAATTTTTGTAATAATGAAGTCTTACATGAAATTACATTGACCCAAAAAAAACATAAAATATATGAAAAATCAAAAAAAAACATTCCCATACTTCTTAAAAACTTTTTAGGAATAAAGTTTCTTCAAATAATGCTATTTCATTTGCATAGCTTCTAAAAAAGTTGTAAACTCAAAATAATTATATGCTAAATTATTAAAATATGTGGAAAAGCTATTAGGAAGAGACTTGAAAAATGCTTAATGAATGATTTCCAAATGGTTTGACTTTCAAATATGTCTTTCTTCTCATCTTTAGTTCATCAAATTGAATTCTACTTTCAAGCTTTTTGATTGGTTGATTTTCATGATCAAGCTAATCTTGATGGGTTTTATTTTAATATTCTTGTTACTAATAATTATTGTAGAGACATTAGAGATAAACATAATTTTTACAATCACAATTTCTTTTTTGTTGTTCTTATATCAAATTATTAAAATATGGTGGGGAGTTAACTTTGCTAAAATCTTCAAAATGATTTGCCTATCAAATGACTTAGTAGAGTTATTATGCTTATTTTAAAAAAGGAAGAAAATCATGTTTAAGTAATTATAAAATGATCATGAATAGTAACTTGTTTGCAAAATTAGTAGGTACCACTAAAACTTAAACTATAATTTTATTATGTCCAAAGACCCAAAGGATCTATTTAACAAACATTACATTTGTTTCATGAAAATTAAACAGTGACTTAACAAAGTGACAACTAAGAAAAACATGTTGTTGATTCTCAAGATCTCTTGAACCATATAGCCTACATGTACCTTTTGTTTCAAAAATTTGCATCCATCTTTCAAATTCTATTATGAGATGATGTAAAATCAAATGAAGCCTCTTAATGAAAATGCCACATCTCATTGAAAGTATAGCTAATAGATGGTGAACTTCCAAGTTTAACTGATTACCTCTTGTACATTCTAGATAATTCATTTTTTTTTTTGCCTTCTACATATGAGATAGAGAATGGTATTAGTTTACAAGTAAAAAGTTCTTTGAGTAAAAAATTTATGTACCTTATGAATTTGCATTATATATCAAAAACAACAAATTCAGCAGAGGGTGAGAGCATACACTAATTGATGGAATTTTTTTTTTCAGAAAACCCATCCTTAGGAAAAATAAGGTACAGAACTCTTGTTCTTCATCCAGAAGGCATGAAAATTTGGGTTTTTAAATCTTGTTCTTCATCCAGAAGTCATGAAATTTTTTACTCAAAGAACTTTTTACTTGTAAACTAATATGATTCTCTCGGCCAATTTATACATATATATTATAAATATATAACTAAGCTAGCTTATAAAGCAAATTCAAAATGATAATGGTGATATTCCACTAACTCTTCTCCTACTATAAAGTTTGTAATATATTTGATAGTGTCACTAGAAGATAAAAGAAAGTTAATACAAAAGTTACCTTTAAGGTCTTACAAATGTAAATAGTGTAGACCTTGGAAATCTAATGAGCTCATTGTGAATGAGAAGATCTAAAGGCTTGGTCCATTCCAAGAATTATTGTCCTTTTTTATTGATGTTATTGTCTTTAGATTTCCAAGACCAAGTGTTATAAGCAAATGTTTATCCCACCAATTGTATGTTACAAGGGTATAATCTCTATTTGTTGAAGATTACCTTTGATATTAAAGTATCCAAAAACATATACCGGTTATTTTTTAATAAATATTATGATATATTTTTCCAAATGTTGAAAGGAAAGTATCTTGACAACCTTGCAGCATTATAACATATAAATTTTCTAGGGGCAAAATAATAAATAGCAAGAAACACACAACCATATCGATGATGGATTTGTAGTTAAATATAGTGCTTATACTCATCTATCTTTTCAACTTGCATAAAATTTGCGAGAGAGCTATTAACTAAATAAACAATACATCTCAAGGGTCTTGCTCATCTATTAACTTTAGTATTTTTTTTAACTAAAAATGTAACTAACATTGAAAGTACAAAATCTTTTGAACCTTTTTCGTTATAAGTTTCTACTAAACCAAAAACATCAAAATTGTTAAAGAAACTAATAATATTTAAAGATAGCATTTTATGTGCAATGCTTCCATCAATATTAATAAATCCATCCTTTAAGTGGCCTTATATTTTTTGAATAATTTTTGAAATGCTTCTTATTTGTAATTAATATAATGTTGCTAGCATTTAGATATACCACAAGACCCTTTTCATGTGTGGCCTTAACCATCCATTATTCAACCTTTTCTATAAGTTCATTTGGAGTGACATCCTTGTTTATCCAAATTCTCTTGTTATTGTTACTTTGTTTCAAGTTGCTTTAATGTCTCCAAATGTGCTCTTTGTCTTCCATGTTGCAAAACTTAACGATTTCATGTTAAGGTTTTTTATATTATTTACCTAACATCCTAAAAGCTTTATCCTTCATATGCATAGCCTTCATAATTTTCTAGATTTCATTAACTAAAATTTCATCCATTTCATTTTCTATCCCTTGGATGCCTACAAATCATAGTTTTTTTTTCCTTTATCCTTTTTTTTCCCTCTCTTTTAGAGCTTTTATAATTAGAGATCTCACCTTTGTGTCAATTGCTTCAAGTTTAAATTCACTATTATTTTTGTCAACTGCCACTACTTTCAATAAAATTTATTCATTATCCTTTGAAGCACCATCATTCTTCTTTTTACTCTTGATTTTTTGGTCAAGGGTTGTTAACTTTTGAAGAATTTGTTTTTTTTTTCATGAATTTCATCTAATAATGTCATTCTAGTAACCACAAGCTTTCATTGTGTAACTATAATTTCTTTGATAACAATTGTAGGTGTAGATTTGTTTCTTTTGTATTTTATTTTTTGGTATGTTGTGATGAAACCATGATGAAATTTTGAAGTTTCCTTCTTGCTATTGTCTCAAATCAAATGGATGTTGAATTTCTCACTGTATAAGTCCTTGATGCTTAAACCCTCACCTTTGAGGTAAAATATTTTGATAAAGTCAAATTTTAAGTCCAAATGACATCGTAGCAATGACGTCGTATCAACGATGTTGTTGATTCAATGTCGCTTCTCATGATACGTCATCATTGATACAATGCCTCGACATGTGTGCACCCCTATAAATATGACACTTGGGCACACAATTCATTACACCCTTAGTTTGACTCTTGTACTTTGTTTTTGTAACTTAGGAATAGAAGTGCATGCTTGTAGTATAATGTTAGATAGTGAACATAGTCTTTATTTCAGCATATTGTACTTGGACATAGTTTGTGAACGACAATAAAGATTGAAGCTATTTTACATCATTGTAGCATCACTTAGTTTACTTTCTATTTACTAAGAACAACTTTCCATGTTTTACTAGTTAACACTTTACTTTCTTAAGTACTTTACCTTACATGCATAATTAGTACATCAACATGGGTACAACTAGTTCCAAACGTTTAAGTGTAGTTGTTTGGTAATCCTAATAGTGGCATTATTTGATTCGCTTGGTGATGATTCTGCTTGGTGTCCATAGTGGCAACTACATATGTCCAAGATGTGACTGGAGGACTAGGAATGGGTACCCATTGCTTAGGATAGAATAGATTTACTTACTTGTTATTGCTTGGACTTAGCAATTACTTTCATCTCATTATGTTTATGCTTATTTGCTTTGTTGATTTTAAGAAATGATTTGATTTTGTTGTGAGGAAAAAATTAGGGACTATACTTATCGAACTTAATGTTAATTACGGTTTACTTAATGGCATTCAAAAGTTATACAAATAAATTTTTTAATTAAACATTAAAGAAACTACATAATCTTGTCAATTTTGCAACAACATAGAAGTAAAGCAAGGTGGTTCTATATCATCAACATTATTTGATATTTTTATTGATGAATTGGAAGAGTGATGAGTGGCCAGGTACCCCTACACTCAACCATACGAATATGAGCGTTACACGCGCGATTGGTCGAACTCCGCAGACGAACTAGTTGTGGCATCTAGACAGTTAGCCTTAGGTCGCAGTTCACTGTCTTCTCACCTGGACTAGTATTAGCTTTGCCACGTATGGTTTAGTCCAGAGTGAGGTGTATGATGTATTTTCTAACCTAATGCTACTCCTGAAGGCAATGGAAGATAATATTAACTAAGCTAAGAGAGAAGGGTGAGAGAGAGTCTAAACTAGCCTAAGTGCGATGAGCATCCATTCCTTGATTATCGGTACACATCTTGGACTTCGTGCACGAATGCCACTGGGATTACCAAGTGCAGATCCTAGGTACGCTACTGGGTTACCAAGTAGTCACACTTAAATGCTCGTAATCAATTCGTACTCATTCTGTGTTACTAGGAGATAAGGGTGAGAGACCAATTAAGAAAGCAATAAATAACAATTAAATAAATAAGTAAATAACAAAGTGAATGCTGCAATGATGAAGTAATCTTGATCTTTATTGCCGGTCATGTGCGTGTCCAAGTATGTCACACTTGAATAAAGGATGTCGTACAATTACATTTACCACACTGCGGGCAGACACTAGAAAATAATCTATCTCTGGAGGGATCAAACTGCCAGAGCTTCACTATAATCTAACTCCTAATGATGAACAAGTGAGAGCCGCTTCTTATTTATAGACATTGCGGTGGACTGCGATATCGCGTCCGCCGCGATATCCCATCCGACGTGATATCGTGTATGCGATATCGCGTCCCATCATGGATAAATCATGAATACAATTTTTGATCATTGTAAGTGACATAGCACTAATTGCAAAATCAAGAATAAAGTTAAAAGTAACATTATGTCAAGCAAAAAAAAAAAATTGATATCATAAAAATGAAAATGCTCATTGACAAAATAAAAATGCTAATTTATGGCACTCATTGAATAGATTATATTTTTTAGCTCAATAGTAAAAATCTTAAAATTATGAAAAAGTATAAATACTTGATCATAGAATGCTTTTAAAAATTACGATGCTGCATTAAAAACTATAAAAATATACAATAATTTAAAAATATGTAGTGCATTAAATCATCAACATGTAAAAGAAAATCAAATTAGTAAAACATAGGAAGATCCCAATACACACTTAGAACATTATATAACTCAACATTATCTAACAAAGTTGAACCCATGATCTAAAGCTTCCAAATCAAGTGTATTACCACTAGGCCAACACCTCATTGTTATTTTTATCATTATAATACATGCTAAATAACCTCTAATATAGGATAGGAAAAGAATTAGGCCTTATCCTCATTCAAGAGTGCCCACATTTGCTTTCAATTTACAAAACGATTTAGTACAAAAAAAAATAAGAATATTATCAATGAAGAAAGATGAGTGCAATAATAACAAATAAGAAATAAATTACAAGAAAATCAAATAGCTTTTTAAACTTGAGTCAATGTACAAGAAAGAAGTTAATACTACAAGAGGCAAATTAATTGTTCAACATTTCCTAGAAGGTTTTTTGGTTGAAGTTGTAACTAAAAACCATCATCTTTAAGAATCTAATGTTTAACTACTAAAGATAAATTATAGTCATGTTAATGATGCTAATAAATAATTATACAATGCATATTTCAAATACACAAATAAACAAATAGTTGAATATACTTTCAAATATAGCAAAATATATGAGACAAAGTAACTTGATTAAGAATATTTTCAGGGGGTGGGGGGTTGTGAGGTGGGGGAAAAGATAAGAAAACCTTGATGTAATAGATACTATAAGAAATTCAAAGTTTTTAAGAGTGAGATATTTTCAAATATCTCCTATTTTTTTTATCCATAATTACGATAATAATTGCATCCTCTAAGCCTTATTGACTTTGTCATGTACAATATCATTATTGCTACCTATCTCATATGCAACTTTAGAGTTAAAAGTTTTTTCTTTTAAATCTACTGATGGGACGCAATATCACGGCCACCACGATATCGCATCCCACGCAATATCACGTACGCGATATCGCGTCTCCCCTACGATATCACATACGCGATATCGCGGTGTGCCATCATATCTATAAATAAGAGGCGGCTCTTCCCTGTTTCTCATCTAGATCTTAGTGAAACTCTAGCATTTTTACCTCTCCAGAGATAGAATATTTTCCATGTGCCCGCAGTAGGAGCTCTAGAGCGAACGGATCTTTATTCGAGCAAATATTGTACCTGAACACATGTTTGTGTACGGAAATAAAGACGAACTTCTTGGATAAACCTTGCAGTGCATGGAATAGGCTAAATAGGACTTTTATTTATTGTTATTTACTATTTATCATTTACATGCTTTATTAGGAATTAAATCTCTCTCAACCCTTCTCTCCTAGTTAAGTGCCTCAATACGATCGCTTTGAGCACCTGCGTTACGCATGGTGATCCCAACAACGACTAGTGTTTGGTAACCACGGTTGCATTGGTTCAAGGTGTGAACGGTAAGTGGGAATGGATGCTGATGCTAGGTTAATTCAAACTTAGTTGGTTAGTTAAGGTTAGTAATTAGTCTCTTCACCCTTCACCTTATGAGCATAGGAGATAAAATTGAAAAGACATAAAAATCATATACCTCATACTTACTTAACCATACACCGTGACAAATACAAGTAAGTCTAGGAAGACAACGAATAATTAACCTTAAGTGTTCCATGAGGCATGTAGGCACTTAGTCTGTGGAGTTCAACAAGATCGCGCGTGTTACACTCGTAATAGTATGGTTGAGTGTAGGGGTACCTCGCCACTCTAGGGAATAAGTGTTTGTGCGCTAAGTAGAACATAGGAGATCACTCACATCGTTGGGAGCTTAAATGAACCTTAGGGTTACTTAAAGAAAAAAATTTATATAATGATTAATTAGCACATTGATAAGACACAATGTCTTCTTCTTCTTCTCACAAGAGCATTACACCACCTAGGGATAATACAAGAAACAGTCACCAGTCTAAAACACATAACCAAAATCAGCCAGTTCCTCAACAATATAGGGTCGTATATACTCATCCCAATGAGTACATACCTAATTTTACTTTTATCTTCCATCAGGATGAACAAATGCGCTGGAGAGACTTGCAAGGTAACATAATGTTACCTCCAGATCGTGCAGTCCCCAACATGCTTCTCTGTGCTTTGGCACAAATAAGCATGATGGAATTATATGCTGAATACGTTGTCACAGATTTTGACATGAGGGATTACTATCCTACAGCCATACAATGTTTAAGGGACTTAAGGCAGGAGAGCCACCATACACTGTTGAAGGGCAAAGGGGTCTTGCACATCCTAAGTGAAATCAGAGATGGTGAACCACTTATAACGAGTTCTCTATCGAATGATGTTCCCCCTCCTGACGATAGTGAGGAGGTGGGGTATCAGAACCTACAATCCATGATACACAACCCTGGTTCTGATCCCCATGAATGCCAACTGTTCACTAAGGGAACAACAACACATGACAAGGATGGGCACTCAAATCGTCATCACGATCAGGACTGAAGCCACAGAAGAGAAGGTAGGAAACATCATCATGACAATTGTTCTCCTTCTTCTTTTCCTTCTTCACATCATTCACCCTCTCCTTCCACATCTGGGCGTAGCCATAGAGAGCATAACGATGAGGATAGAGGTAGACAAAATGATAGACCTTGACGAGAGAGTCGAGAGTGAGGACAAGGGCATGAACGAAGGGAAAGTAGGAAACAACGTAGACACCATAGATGTCATGAAAGAGATGATCATGACGAACCCCTACTTGCCACCTGAAGCATGTTAGATATAACGGAGGCTGTAAGAATACCAACAAGGCATTTAAAGGATAGCCAGATTAAGTGCTTAGACATGAACAACATCCCACGCTTTGAGGGGGGATACAACGCGGATTTGCAAAATCATTTACAGGCATTCCACGATGCCTACGCCTTGCAGAACATAGAGAACGAGTGGTAGAAACTAAAGTTGTTTCCTAGGACACTTATCAAGGAAGCAGAGAGTTGGTACCAGTCCTTAGAACCAGAAACCATTAGGAGGTGGAGTACGATGTTAGAACTCTTCAACAATAAATATCAAACGTACTCCAGAGTGTCTAATTTTCGTAAGGAGATCCAAGGATGGAAGCAAGGTACTCATGAACCCTTGGATGCTGCCATGGGCCGCTACTATGCATTGTTACATTGTTGCCCGGGCCATGGTTACGCACAGCGGGATCAACTCCGTCACATCGTATATGGGCTAAGGTATGAAACTAGGAGAACCCTTGGGACTTATGCCCAAGGGAGATTATCAGAACTTAGATCCCATGAAATTCATCGCTTGTTGGAACATGTAGCCAAAGAAGAAGGGGAGCTATGAAAAAGGAAAAGTGTGGAAGAATATAACCGTGATCCTTCCCTCTGAAAGAAGGGAGTGAGATTTTGCGATGAAGAGGATGAGTCACCACTTGAAGAGTTGGTGAATCGAAAAACCTTGCCACTTCAGAAGCTAACAACGGAAGTATCGGCCAAGGTAGATGAAGTATGGAGCTCTTTAGATAGTAAAATTGAAATTGTCCTATAGATTGTAGAGGAGTCTAAGGAGGAACGAAGTAGTGATAAGAATAAGACAAAGCGGAGAGATTCAGGCCTTGCACATGACAAGGGTAAGGGGAAAATAACTATCTTCGATGAGGTTGTGGATTCGGACACAGACAATGATGGTGGATGTGAGAATTGCCAATATGACCATCCCAAGGGATGTTGTCCAATCATCTCACATCTACAGAAGTCTGGGGTGTATGCACTCAACCTGAGACTTAACCAACGGCAGACACCTCAAAGGTTACCTTATCCCCAAGGTAACCCAAGGCAGTTCCACCAACTGTTGACGTACTATCCAAGTGGAACTCTACCATAACCCATCAGGGAACATCAGTAGTGGCAATACCCACAGTCATGGGGGATGCCACCACCGAAACACCAGTACCCTTACCGATAGCCAGACCCATACAGATATTACGTGTAGCAGTCGATTTCTCCAAGTGACTCCATGGGTCACACAACTCCCCAATGTCACTACCAAGTTTAGGAGTACTTTAGAAGGACTCCTTCTCCTCTAGGAGACGCTCCATACCCATACCATCCTCCTACTCCCTCTACACCTCTTCCACCAGTAGTTCCCATAACACCTCCTACTCCAACAATACAAGGGAAACTCCCCACTCAACTACAGCAACGTAATGCTATGAGAGCTGTAAACATTCAACCCACTACTGGTTCTAACAACCGCAAAAAGAGAAGACCTTTCTTTAGAACCAAAAGCCTAGACAAGCTCTCACAACAACAAGCGGTTGAGTCTGTGATCACTCCTACAACATACAAGGCTTCGGAGCTCCCTTCAAATCAAAATCAGAGCTCAACACAGATGGTTATGTTAACACATACCGTAACCAATTGGATCAAGGTAGGCCACCTTCCCAGGAAACTAGCTAACCTTGGAAGTCCCTTAATCTACCTCCAAGTCGTTGGGAACGAACCACATAAGGCTCTTCTTGACTCAGGTTCTGGAGTCAACCTAATTTCACAAAAGATGTATCAAGCCTGGAACCTACCCCAACTTAAGAAGAGCAACATTCAACTAGAGCTGGCAGACTAGTCCATCACCATTCCCTTGGGATTGGTGGAGGACATCGTTACCACGGTGTGTGGTTGGTCATACCCAGCCGATTTCCTGGTGATTGAAGTCAACAACAATGAAGGGGACTTCCCAATTATAATGGGAAGGGCATGGCTAAGTACAATAGACGCATGCCTAGGGATTTGTGATCTTTCCTTAAAGATATCTAAGGTAAATATTTACGAAAAGATCAAGAAGAAAGTTCCATGCATCACATACAGTGATTCATCAGGTGATGACATGGAGGAATGCTCCACATCTCGTCCATGCAACAGGTGTGCCCTTGAAACTCTGAAACAAAAATGCCTATATGTAGCAACCACACAAGTAGTGGACACCCCGTGGTTGACAGCTAGTTGAAAGAGCAACCGACCAACATGCATGGAACGAACTGGGGGAACAACTCATGCCAACAACGAAAGCATATATACATTGGAATATGAGTGTCGTCGACTTCCACCCCTTAATCTAAGAACATCAATTGGGAGAAGTTGGGCACTTCTATGAAATTCAAACAAACACTCATTATTTCGGATCTCTCCCTTGTAATTCAATCATGGGGGAGATGGCCACCTATGCTAATCATTTAGGGCCCTCAGTTCTTTTTAATTTTTATTTTACACATTTTTGTTTTACACCTTTTTGTTTTCCACATTTTTGTTTTACACGTTTTTGTTTTCCATGTTTTTGTTTTACACGTTTTTGTCTTACTCATTTTTGTTTTACAAATTTCTTTTAAATTTTCTTGTTTTTGTTTTTCAATATCATTATACTTTTTCATTTTTTGTGTGTGTGAGCGCGTGTTCTCCACCTTGTAAGTTTGTCACCCAATAAGTGTTCTTAATGATGGTATGAGCTATTTTTCATATTGATTGCTAATGTTTGGTTTTTACCTTTAAATCATGATGTTGATACTAAGGTATGGTTCTTTTGATATAGCAGGTAATGAGTCCACTTCATCCATTCATCCGCAATTTTTCTATGGTCTCTCTTGGCTTGGAAATGTATAGTTCCTTTCTAAATAAGAACTCTAACGAATCGGTGACTGGGCACTTCTCAAACTAAGGAAGGACTCAAGGATTGAAAAGGGTGTGACTTCAAGGGAACTTGATGCATTTGTGTTGGCCGTTCTCTTGGGTGCTTGTATGTTTTCTTCTTGAGTTTTCTTACCATTTCGACGTTACCCAATTATCAGGAAGCTGAGCAAATACAAATAACAAAGTCTTTGCATGGTGTGGTTCTCACGCATAAACACATAAAATAAAAGAAAAAAGAAAAAAAAGAAAAGAAAAGTGAGAATTCAAAGCACAACCCTTAGATGAAATAATTATTTGGGCTACAAGCACTGGTTATGAAACTAAAATAAAAATGTTCCCTCTAACTAAGGCCCTTCTTGCTTCCCATTCTCTCTTCCTTGTTTCGTCAGAATGGTGGTGGCTCTTGGGTGAAGGCATTCTTGTTATTCAAGAGGATGGATCGGTCGAGTGCATTAATGCGAAGTCACTGGATGTGATTGGTTTGAGGCCAGAGTTGAAATGAGATCTACTAAGTCACATTAACCATGCAACACACAAAGGGCTGTACACCACCTTGTTCTTGAGATTCCATTCCATTCTCTTCTCTTCATCCTTCTCTCCATTGTTCACCTCATTGTCGGTTGTATCATTAGTGTATATTTTGGTTGATGCGTTGTTTCTTTTTTTTGGTAAATTCTTGTGGTTAAGACTTTAACTCTTGTTCCAAATGACATTCCCAGAGCCTATGGACTCTTTGAATGTGGGTTTGTTGGGGCATTAAGGGCATGAGCCTACTTTGGGGAGGACCCACTAACATTCCTATTTGGTGCACCAGTTAAATTCTTTCCCCTAACATTTTTGTAATCCATTTTATTTCGTTCATTTCCATCTTGACATCCATGTCATCGATGTTTTAGTTGTCCCTTTTTCTCCCTCTTTCGTGTTCTTTTTGTTTCTCCATTCTATCACTACCGGAGGTTTGCTATTAGTCATGGGGGTACGGGGTCCAATTTTTTCGATTTTCTCCTAACCCTTGCACCTTCGGTAGTCATCAATATTATATCTTTAGACTCGTATCAGCCATACCACAACTCAACCAATGGACCTTTCACTGAAGCAAGGTATCAACTGCATTGAAATTCATTTACCCTTGCTAATATAAAGATTGTGTTGTGTGTGCAGATGGCAATCATGCAACAACGGATTGGATCTGGAAGGAACATATGGAATGGAGCAGTGCTAAAAGTAGCTATGTAAGGAGCAAGATCGATGGCGCGCTTACGGATGGACAACAAAAGGCATAATCTTGGCATTGGCAGCAGCAAAACTTCTCTTTCTCTCTCTTTCTCAAGCTACCAAATAAGGCCTGATGTCAATGTAATAAGGTGTTCACTCCTGTTGTCATGAACACTAGTTTTGTTGTCTTATAATGATGATCCGTTCACATGTCATCCCATTAGTTCCATTTAGTCAATAATCCCATACCTTCCCAATATTTTGTAAGGAACTCGAGGACGAGTTTTCATTCAGTCATGGGGGTATGATATGCGATATCGCGATGTGCTGTCATATCTATAAATAAGAGGCAGCTCTTCCTTGTTTCTCATCTAGATCTAGACCCTTAGCAAAACTCTGGCAGTTTTACCTCTCCAGAGATAGAATATTTTCCATGTGCCCGCAGTAGGAGCTCTAGAGTGAACAGATCTTTATTCGAGCAAATATTGTACCTGAACACATGTTTGTGTACTAAAATAAAGACGAACTTCTTGGATAAACCTTGCAGTGCATGGAATAGGTTAAATAGGACTTTTATTTATTGTTATTTACTGTTTATCATTTATGATGAGTGGCGAGGTACCCCTACACTCAACCATACGAAACAAGCGTAGCACGCGCAATCCGGTCGAACTCCGCAGACTAAATGCCTAAACGCCCCATGGAACACTTAGGGTTAATCATTTGCTGTCTTCCCAGACTTACTTGTTGTTGTGACGGTGTATGGTTAAGTAAGTTCGAGGTATATGATTTTTATGGTCTTTTATGGTTTTTCTCCTATGCTAAGAGCGAAGGGTTGAGAAAGCTAACTAACTCTAACTAAGGACCTAAGTCTAAATTAACTAGCATTAGCATCCGTTCCCACTTACTGTACACACCTTGAACTATGCAACTGTGGCTACCAAACGCTAATCGTTACTGGGATCACCACACGTAATGCACATGCTCAAAGTGGTCATACTGAGGCACTTAACTAGGAGGAAAGGATTGAGAGAATCTATCTAGCCTACGTGCGATGAGCAGCCGATTCCTTGACTAACGATACACATCTGCCGTGCATGACTACCACTGGGATTACCAAGCATAGATCCTAGATACACCACTAGGTTACCAAGTAGTCACACGAGATGCTTGTAATCAAGTCGTACTCATACCGCATGCGACGAGTAGCCAATTCCTTGACTAACCGTACACATCCTTAGATGCTTGTAATCAAGTTGTACTCGTACCGCATTCTATGAAAGTAATAAATAACAATTAAATAAAATCCTATTCCATGCATTGCAAGGTTTATCCAATCAAGTTCGTCTTTATTGCCATACACAACTTGCGTTCAGGTACAAAACTGCTCGAATAAAGATCCATTCACTCTAAGACTCCTACTGCGGGCACATAGAAAATAATCTATCTATGGAGTGATCAAACCGCTAGAGTTTTCCTACTTCTAGACCAGGATGAGAAATGAGGGGACTGCCGCCTCTTATTTATAGATTTGGCAGCGGATCGCAATATCACGTACGCAATATCGCAAGGGACGACGCGATATCGCGACGGTTGCGATATCACGTATGCGATATTGCGGTCCATGTGATATCACATCTCATCATACCCCCATGACTAAATGAAAACTCGTCCTCGAGTTCCTTACAATAATATCGAGAAGGTATGAAATTATTGAGGGGAATGGAACTAATGGGATGACATGTGAATGGATCATTATTACAAGACTTGACAAAACTGGTGTTCATGACAACAAGGGTGAACACCTTATTACAATGACATCAGGCCTTTGTTGGCAGCTGAGAAAGAGAAAGAGAAAGAAGTGTTGCTGCTACCAACACCCAGATTGTGCCTTCGTTGTCCATCCATAAGCGCGTCATCGATCTTGCTCCTTGCATAGCTGCTTCAGCGTTGCTCCATTCTAAGTGTTTACTCCAGATCCAATCCGTTATTGCATGGTCGCCATCTGCACACACAACACAATCTTAATTAGCAAGGGTAAATGAATCTCAATGTAGTTGATACCTTGCTGCGGTGTAAGCCCATTGGCTAGGTTGTGGTATGGCTGATATGGATCTGGGAATATGTTACTGATGACTACCGAAGGTGTAGGGGTTAGGAAGAAAATCAAAAATTTCAGGACTAGGAGAAAATCGAAAAAATCAGGCCTCGTAGCCCCATGACTAATCGTGAACCTCCGGTAGCGTTAGAATGGAGAAGGAAAAGGAGTAAGAAAGGGAGATAAAAAGGGACAACTGAAAACATCAGTGAAATGGATGTCAAACTGGTAATGAACAAAATTAAATTAATTGCAAAATGTTAAGGGAAAGAAGTTAACTAATGCGCCAAATATGAATGTCAGTGGGTCCTCCCCAAAGCAGGCTCATGCCCTTAGTGCCCTGACAAACCCACATTCAAAGAGTTCGTAGGCTTTCGGAATGTCATTTGGAACAAGAGTTAAAGTCTTAACCACAGGCGTTTACAAAGAAGAAAACAATGCATCAACCAAAATATATACACTAATGATACAACTGGCAATCAGGTGAACAATGGAGAGAAGGATGGAGAGGAGAGAATGGAATGGAATCCCAAGAACAAGGTGGTGTACAGCCCCTTGTGTAGTTCATGATTAATGTGACTTGGCAGTTCTCATTCCAACTCTGGCCTCAAACCAACCACTTCCAATGACTTCGTATCAATGCATTTGGCTAAACCATCCCCTTGGATAACAATGATGCATCTCCCAAGAGCCACCACCATTCCGATGAAACAAACGAGAGAATGGGAAGCGAGAAGGGCCTTAGTTAGAGGGAACACTTTTGGTTCCATAACTAGTGCTTGTAGCCCAAGTTTATTCGTCTAAGGGGTGTGCTTTGAATTCTCACTTTTTTTCTTTTTTTTTGTGTTTTGTGTTTTCATGCGTGAGAACCACACCATGCAAAGATTTCTTATTTTTATTGTCTCAACTTCCGATAAATGGGGTAACATCGGAACGATAAGAAAACTCAAAAAGAAAACATCCAAGCACCCAAGAGAACGACCAACACAAAATCATCAAGTTCCCTTGAAGTCACACCCTTTGCAATCCTTGAGTCCTTTCTTAGTTTGAGAAATGCCCAGTCACCGATTCGTTTAAGTTCTTATTAAGAAGGGGACTGTACATTTCCAAGCCTAGAGAAACCATAGAAATTAGTGGATGGATAGATGAAGTGATCTCATTGCCTACCATATCAAAGGAAACATACCTTAGTATCAACATTATGACTTAAAGGTAAAAACCAAACATTAGCAATCAATATGAAAATAGTTCATACCATCATTCTGAACACTTATTATGGGACAAACTTACAGGGTGGATCACACACACGCACATAAAAAATGGAAAAGTATAACGACGTTGTAAAACAAAAATTAGAAAAGTTAAAGAAATTTGTAAAACAAAAACTTAGAAAAGTTAAATAACGTTGTAAAATAAAAATTAGAAAAGTTAAAGAAATTTGTAAAACAAAAATATGTAAAACAAAAACGTTGTAAAACAAAAACGTGTAAAAAAAACGTAAAAAGAACTGAGGGCCCCATATGATCAGCATAGGTGGCCATCTCCCCCATGACTGAGTTGTAAGGGAGAGATCCGAAATAATGAGCGTCTGTTTGAGTTTCGTAAAAGTGCCCAACTTCTCCCAATTGATGCTCTTAGATTAAGGAATGGAAGTTGGCGACGCTCATATTCCAATGTGTCTATGCCTTCGTTGTTGACATGGGTTTCCTTAGTTTGTTCCATGCATATTTTTCTACTCCTTCAAGTAGTTGTCAACCACGGGGTGTCTACTAATTCTTGTGTGGTTGCTACATACAAGCATCTTTGTTGTAAAGTTTCAAGAGCACACCTGTTACATGGAGACATTTCCTCCATGTCATCACTCGATGAATCACTGTATGTGATGCATGGAACTTTCCTCTTCTCGATCTTTCCACATATGTTTATCTTAGAGATTTCCAAGGAAAGATCGCTGATCCTAAGGCATGCATCTACTGTACTTAGCCATGCCCTTCTCATTATAATTGGGAAGTCCCCTTCGTTGTTCTTAACTTCAATCATCAGGAAATCAGTTGGGTAAGACCAACCACACATAGTGGTAATAACATCCTCCACCAATCCCAAGGGAATGGTGATGGACTGGTCTGCCAAATCTAGTTGAATGTTGCTCTTCTTAAGTTGGGGTAGGTTCCAGGCGTGATACATCTCTCATGAAATTAAGTTGACTCTGAAACCTGAGTCAAGAAGAGCCCTATGTGGTTTATTTTCGGTGATCTGTAAATAGATTAAGGGACTCCCAGGGTTAGTTAGTTTCCTGGGAAGGTGACCTACCTTGATCCAGTCGGTTACGGTATGCGTTAACACAACTGTATGCGTTAAGCTCTGATTTTGGACGGAAGGGTGCTCCGAAGTGTTAGATGGTGGAGGAGTGTACATGGGCCCAACCTCTTGTTGTTGCGAGAGTTTATCTGGGCTTTTGGTTCTAAAGAAAGGTCTTCTCTTTTTACAGTTGTCAGAACTAGCAGCAGGTTGAATATTTATAGCTCTCGCAGCATGATGTTGCTACAGTTGAGGAGTTACTGCCTCCATTATGTCAAGCATACTTCAGGTTGTGAGTAGGGGCTCTTCATGATCATCTCTTTCATGATGCCTGTGATGTCTGCGTTGTTCCCTACTCTCCCTATGTCCTTGCCCTTGTCCTCTTTCTCGACTTTCCCATCGAGGTCTTTCATCCTTTTTACCTTTATCCTTACCTTTGTGTTCATGGTGGTTGCGCCCAGATGTGGAAGGAGAGGGTGAATGATGTGAAGAAGGGGAAGAAGCAAGGGAACCATCGCCATGACGATGTTTCTTGCCTTCTCTTCAGCTGCTATGGCCCCGATCGTGGTGACGATCTAAGTGCCTGACCTTAGCATGAGTGGTTGTTTGTTCTATGAACAGCTGGTGTTCACGGGCATCAGAACCAGGGATATGTATTGTTGATCATAGGTTTTGATACCCTTCCTCCTCACCATCGTTAGGAGAGGGAACATCATTTGTTAAAGAACCCGTGATAAGGGGTTCCTCATCTCCTATTTCGCTAAGGACGTGCAGGGCTTTGCCCTTTAGAAAAGCATGTTGACTCTCCTGCCTTAAGTCCCTCATACGTTGGGCATCTGTGGGATAATAATCCCTCATATCAAAATCTTTCGCAATGTATTCAGCAAATAGTTCTTGCATGCCAATCTGTGTCAAGGCACGGAAAAGCATGTTAGGGACTGATCGGTTTGGGGGTAACACGATGTTACCTTGCAAATCCCTCCATCGTAGCTATTCATCTTGATGGAGAATAAAAGTAAAGTCTGGAATATACTCATTGGGATGAGTATATGTCATCTTATATTGTTTAGGACTTGGCTGATTTTGGTTATGTGTTTTATGTTGCCAACTATCTCGTGTGTGGTCCTTAGGTGGTGAGTTGCTCTTATGAGAAGAAGGCATTGTTATTGGTGTGCTAATTTCCCGTTATATAATTTTTATCTTGATTAACCCGAAGGTTCGTTAAGGCTCACAACGATGTGAGTGATATCCCTTGTGTTCTATTTGGCATACAAACACTTAGTCCCCGACAACAACGCCAATGATGAGTGGCGAGGTACCCCTACACTCAACCATACGAAACAAGTGTAGCACGCGCGATCCGATCGAACTCTGCAGACTAAATGCCTAAACGCCCCATGGAACACTTAGGGTTAATCATTTGTTGTCTTCCCAAACTTACTTGTTGTTGTCACGGTGCATGGTTAAGTAAGTCCGAGGCATATGATTTTTATGGTCTTTTATGGTTTTTCTCCTATGCTAAGAGTGAAGGGTTGAGAAAGCTAACTAACTCTAACTAAGGACCTAAGTCTAAATTAACTAGCATCAGCATCTGTTCCCACTTACCGTACACACCCTGAACTATGCAACTGTGGCTACCAAACGCTAATCGTTACTGGGATCACCACACGTAACGCACGTGCTTGAAGTGGTTGTACTGAGGCACTTAACTAGGAGGAAAGGGTTGAGAGAATCTATCTAGCCTACGTGCGATGGGCAGCCGATTCCTTAATTAACCATACACATCTGCCGTGCACGACTACCACTGGGATTACCAAGCGTAGAACCTGGATACGCCACTAGGTTACCAAGTAGTCACATGAGATGCTCATAATCAAGTCGTATTCATACCGCATGCGATGAGCAGCCGATTCCTTGACTAACCGTACACATCCTTAGATGCTCGTAATCAAGTCGTACTCGTACCGCATTCTAGGAAAGCAATAAATAGCAATTAAATAAAATCCTATTCCATGCACTGCAAGGTTTATCCAATTAAGTTCGTCTTTATTGCCGTACATAACTTGCGTTCAGGTACAAAGCTGCTCGAATAAAGATCCGTTCGCTCTAGGACTCCTACTGCGGGCACATGGAAAATAATCTATCTCTGGAGTGATCAAACTGCCAGAGTTTCCCTACTTCTAGACCAGGATGAGAAATGAGGGGAGTGCTGCCTCTTATTTATAGATTTGGCGACGGACCACGATATCGTGTACGCGATATCGCAGGGGACGACACGATATCGCGACCCATGCGATATCGCGTCTCATCAATTTACATGCTTTATTAGAAATTAAATCTCTCTCAACCCTTCTCTCCTAGTTAAGTGCCTCAGTACGATTGCTTCGAGCACATGCGTTATGCGTGGTGATCCTAGCAACGACTAGCGTTTGGTAACCACGGTTGCATTGGTTTAGGGTGTGAACGGTAAGTGGGAACGAATGCTGATGCTAGGTTAATTCAGACTTAGTTAGTTAGATAAGGTTAGTAATTAGTCTCTTCACCCTTCACCTTATGAGCATAGGAGATAAAATCGAAAAGACATAAAAATCATATACCTTAAACTTACTTAACCATACACCGTGACAAATACAAGTAAGTCTGGGAAGATAGTGAATAATTAACCTTAAGTGTTCCATGAGGCGTGTAGGCACTTAGTCTGCGGAGTTCAACCGGATCACGCGTGTTACGCTTGTAATCATATGGTTGAGTGTAGGGGTACCTCGCCACTCATCATCTACCATCTATATAAAAAATATCTAGAAAAGCTTAATGCAAACTAATTTTGACTTTAAATAAATTATCAAATTTATAAATTAGTTTTCAAAAAATTTTCTTCTTATTCTATTTAGATCATAGAGAGTAGAAGCCTCTTTCTATGTAATTTATCCTAGTCAAATCATGGAGGGTAGAAGCCTCTTTCTATGTAATCCATGGATGATAAATTCATAAACGTGAAAATGTGGATGAATGAATAATTGATGTTGCTTCATTGAAAAGAAGCCATCATGGACTAGTTTGCTTAGAATACAATTGTGGTTCTAATACTTACTAAACATGGGTTGTGTATTCCAAATATGTTTACTAAGCACTAGAAAATTATGAATATGTTTAGGGAAAAAGAAAATGTTGACAAAATGTATTAGAAGACTATTGTTATCAATTTTGGATTTTTCTTGTACAAGTTTATTTCTAAAAAGGAGCAAGCATCATTACCATGAATGCATTTTGCAATCCATTTTGTTGAAAGAGAATCAACCTCCTTGTAATAATCAATGAAGTAGAGTCCTTTGTTTTTTTGCTTGTAGTACAAATATTTAGGGACCACCACTTGGAGTGATGGTAAGGTGCTTGTTTCTCAAGTCATAAGATTGAGGTTTGAGCTTGGGTGGAATTGCTGGAAAGAGATTATGCTTTTGCTCATCCATGGCTCTTTTAGGACTTTGATAATTTCTCATAACAAGATTTGTTAGCAATTAAAACTTTATTAGCAAAAGTGACCCTTTTGTCTTTCTATTTATCAAGTTTCTTGTTAATTTTATAAAAAATATAGTTACGTATAATATTCAAATTATACCCAAGAGAAAAAAGTATTGCAAAAACTTGAATATATAATCTTTTTTCAATATTCGAGAGTATCATGCTCACCGATAATCTTAAGATTGATTGCCACTTATGTATTTTACATGATAGATTATTTGAGTGGACGAGGACCAAAAAACGTTTTAGTTTACGTTTGAAGCTACCATCCAAATTCACCGAATTAGTCGGACGTAAGGAGCAGGAGATAAAAAGGGGGAAGAAATCTACCGTAGCTTAAATATTCAGCATCTGCACAAAGAAATTCACCGCCAAGCAAGACATGGTTCTTCTCAGAGAAGTTCAAAAGTCGTGGTCCAGGCCCGCCACAGCACTGAATTTCCAAAATGCATCCGTCATCAGCGTTCAACATTTCTCCCGCATTTGGCGTGCACAAGAAGAAGCGCGGCAAAATGCCAAAAATTGTACGAAGGCGGCAACAATGAAGAAATGTCACACAGCAAGGATGAAGCTCTTTGTACTGAACTAGTTACCAGTCACAGCGCGAACTAAAGCATCAACGAAATAAGCATTTTCGAGTTTGAATTTCCGAAGAGCGGAATTAGGTCGCGTTGCAGGATGAATCGAGATACTGCTGCCGTTTCAAGCTCTGCGGAGATGGAGGACAATGACGAAAATCCGGAGCTATGCGCCAAAGAGAAACTTATTCTGAAGACATTCGTTCAGGAGTATAAATTTCTGCACCGTCTGGTGGACGGCATTGTGAAAAATGGCGGAATCGTCGATCTCGCCGCTGTCAAGAAAGCTCAGTCAATTGTAAGCTGAATCATTCCACATTCCTTGCCAAATTTCCGATTGAACGGACTCTTGCATCGTTCGTCTTCGTTGAAACATACCTTAGATCGTCACGGAAACTACATTTTACCTTTTCGATCATCACGATTAGTTGTTTAGCTTGTTTTATGGCGATCTGCTACTTCATTTCACGAACATCAAATCGGTGAGTGAATGCATACGATAGTTTTTCGTTACGGAAGCAGCAACATTCGACCTTTTCGATCGTTAAAATTAATTGTTTGGAACGATTATATATGATAACTGTTTGTTTATATCTTGCTTTTTCTTTTTTTGCGTAGCTGGACAAGTATCAAGAGCAAGGGCAGCTTCTGGAGCCGCACCTGGAGAGCCTGGTGTCGCCGTTGATGAATCTAGTGCGCAGCAAGACAGTGGATTTAGGGATAGGGTGCGAATCAGAGAGAATTGTAGTGAAAATCATACAGCCGATATGTATGTTTCTCTACACTCTGGTTACTGTGTGTGGATACAAAATTGTGGCGAGGTTTTTCCCTCACCAGGTCTCCGATCTAGAGCCGGCCGTGATGCTGTTGGAGAAATGCCATGCGCGGACAAGTGTGGCCAGCTCGCACATACGCCAAGAAAGCACTGGCGAGTGGGAGACCAAGTGCATCATACTGCTATGGCTCTCCATTCTGGTGCTCGTTCCCTTTGATATCTCCTCTGTCGACACTGCTATGGCTGGCAACGTTTCTGCAGACGATGGCGTAGCCACTTCTCCATTAGTGGAGAGGATGATTTCCATCTGCAAGGATTTTCTGTCCAACCCCGGACCCATGCGCAAGATGGCCGGAGTGTTACTCTCCAAGCTTCTTACTCGTCCTGATATGAAGCATAATTTGACAAGGTACCATTTCCTCTCACCAATGCTTGAAACCAAGGGAGTGCTTTATGTGCTCCTGGATTTGTCTTCAGAATTGTTTCCTTGGTTGAGATTACGTCGAAGGATGCGGGTTGGATGAGAGTATATGCTACCTCGTTTGTTCCAAGGTAGCTTATGCTTGACAACCGAAGTTAGGAATCGTTGATAAGATATAATTGATAACTTCATTTGTATTGAGGATGGTACCTTGACATTTTTTTGCACCCAGGAACCTAGGTTTGATACCCGGTTTTCCACTTTTGTGTTCAGATTCATGGAATGGACAGAAAATTCGCTGGCGGCATCTGAAGATGGATTTGCCAATAACTTTTTAGTTGCGGGCATTACAGAAGCTACAGCAGCTATCTTTAAGGTTCAATGGTTGTGCTTAGTTCAGTTTGAATATTGTTAACAAGAAGAAAATGCATTTATATGCTTGTACAAGGAAACATAAATATAATTGTAAGATAAGTACAGGCACAATATTCAAGTTTTTTATTTTATTTTCAACATAACCTGGGTTTAAGATAAGTACATGCATAATGTTCAAGTTTTTTATTTCATTTTAAACATAACCTGGGTTGGAGCCTGGGCGTAGTCTCTTGAACAGAAGTTTGGCTTTTGCTCATCCACCATTCCTTTGGGGTCTGACTTGCTGAGTTTTGAGCCTTTGGGTGATGACCTTTTTTTCTCTATGTAACCTTCATGTTTTCCAAGCATGAACAATTTATAATTTATTTTGTTAATTTATGTATGAGTTAATTTTTCATGCCATCTTTTCATTTATGATCATCTACTAATGAGCATTATTTTCCATCAAATTTTCTCTTTTCAAGTGTTCATTGGTGTTTTTTTTTGAAATATCATGACTTAGAATGTACTGACACTAGATATTAACATTCATTGTTGTCATCATCATCATTGCCTTAACCCAACTCTATCAAGTTAGCTTTGTAAATTCTTTTCCGCCATTCACTTCTATTAAAAGCCAAATAAGCATTAATGCCCAAATCTTGAATGTCTTTCTTTATGCTTGGTATGTTTAGATCTACCTTTTTGTTGTTTCCTCTCAACTCTTATATAGTGACCTCTTCTAATAGGTGCATTTTGTGGTCTTCTTAGCACATGATGAAACCATATGAAGTAAGTCTTTAGTTTTTTCGTCTAAACTTTCTCTAATAAGAGAGTTGATTCAATCTTTCTTGGTCACACCCAACATCCATCTTAGCATTCACATCTTTGCCGCATGTACATGTTGAGCTTGATGCTTTTTGATAGGTCAACATTTTGCACCATAAAGGATTATAGGTCTGATAGCAGTTTTGTAGAACTTTTTCTTCAACCTTGAAAATATCATTAGCAAAGAGCATACACCAAGGGATATCATTTTGAATTTCATTAGTTAGCTCATCCATGATAGTGGTGAACAAATAAGGGCTTAGAGCATATCCTTGGTGGAGTCCTAACTTCATGGGGAAGTTTGTAGTCTTTTCATAGATAGTATGAACTCAAGTTGTTTCTCCATTATATATGCTTTTGATAGTCTTTATGTACCTAATAGGAATATCATTCATTTTAGTGCCTATCAAATAATCTCTTGAGGAACTCTATCATAAGTTTTCCAAGTCAATGAAAAATCATATGTAGGTTCCTCTCATTATACCTAAATTTCTCCATGAACTGTCTTAGTAAGAAGATAGCTTCCGTACTTAATCTTCTAGGGGTAAAATCAAACTGATTCTTAGAAAAGTTGATTCTTGCCTTAAATGTTGTTCTATAACTCTTTCCCATAACCTCATGGTGTGACTTATAAGCTTGATGCCTTGATTTTCCCAACAACTTTGGATGTCTCCCCTGTACTTGTAGATGGGGACTATGGTGCCTCTTCTTCAATTCTTTGACATTTTCCCCTCCTCTCAGATCTTGTTGAATAAATTTGATAACCAAATAATCTCTATATCTCCCATAGATTTCCACATCTCTTTAGTGATACCATTCTTCATCTTCATAAGGGCTTTTTTTACTTAAAGGCATATATATAGTTGGTCACTCCTATGTTTGATCTCATGTCTTCAACTTTATCTCTTTGAAATTCTTTCTTAAGTAGCCCCTAAAAATAGATCCTTCATTGCTTTATTTTTGTTTATTTTTTAATTTTTTTAAAAGAGAAAAAGCCCATTTCATCATCTAACTTGATGTATCTAATATGGTCAATGTCTTGGATATTGATATTAGAAGGGCAAAGTATAGGATGGTATCAAGGATAGAGGCACAATTCATTTTTGAAGATCAAGTGCAGACTATTATGATCTGGCTGTCTTCTAGCATGCGAAACAATACTGCAGCTATGCTTCTGCTAAGAAATTGACAAATTTGCATAATTTTCTAAAGCTAAATTTGCATAATTTTGAGAATATAGATAACTTTTTCACTTCACAAAGGCAGAACCTCATAGATTTGCATTTTTGTAAACTTTATATCTTCTCCTTTTACTAACGTGGTATTTGAATGGAACTGAAAAACTGCATGACTTTGTACGTGACCTAACATTGATTTGCGTGAGTCATGGACCATCAAATTTAGCTTGCTGGAATTCTAATGAACAAAGTTATATTTCAAGACACCAAAAGATGCTACAAGCTGGATCTGTTAAACAACACATGTGATCTTGTTATTTCCCATTGGTCATCTTTCCAAATATGAATAATCTCGATGAAAATCTTTGCAACTGAAGTTACACCCTAAGGATATGTTTACAATGAGTCTACATTTTTATAGCTTTTAATTTATTATGGTTTATTCTATATTACAGATATTTTTCTTCAAGGAATTTTGTGTGTTATTTTATTTTATATCATCTAGTGGTATTGTTATTAATTATGTTTATGCTGACAAGTTGTACTATACTTGTGCTAGGCTGGTGGTCGGGATACCTTGCTTGATGTGGTATCCATTGCTTGGAAGGAAACTTGCACCTTGTTAAAGTCAACTTTTGCTGCTCATAGTCCCTTGATTTGCAAATTATTAATCAAGCTAACTCAACGAATTGGTTTAACATATTTACCTCAACGTTTGCCGACATGGCGTTATGTGGTAAAATTTTCAACTTATAAATTATGACATTAGAAAATTTTACTGTTGGCAAATTTTCTTGACTTTGATGATAGAATTTTCGAACTAATTGTTGTATTTTTCTTGTGGATGAGCCTGGATTAATGTTTAGAATATTCTCCTTATAACTATAAAGTTCAATGTTCAAGTTTGCATGTGCTAATTAAGAGGATACCAAAAGTATGTATTTTGTTTTTTATCAGTTAGATAGCCAGTCTCACTTGTCAAATAGTGAAGCCAACTCTTTTATTGGATTTATATTAATCTAAAGTTATATTATGCTAGTATAATATGATGTATCCTTTTGTTATATTATAAAGTTATGTAGTGCTTAGATTAAAAGTCAATTTACTTCTACGGTTTTACTTTGATAATCGTAATAAACTGTTATACAACAGCAGTTGTGCTAAGAAAAAGTTGAGGGTATTTTAGTTAGCAGTGTGTACACAGCCTGGAAATACTACTGCAAGTGATATTGGCTCAAGTGAAAGGATGCCATATGGTTGCTTTAGGAAGCAGTAGAGAAACCTTTGTTTTGAACCTTTTTTTCTTTTTTTGGCATTTTGTTTGCTGCTATATGCTGTTTGCATTTCTTCTATTGTTATTTTGCTTCTGCTATGCATTTCCTCTAACAACTAGTGTTAGAGCCGGGTAGCTTGGTTGGGATTTCACTGTGCAGGTTTCATTTTTTAGTCAGGGTTTATTTTGAAAGTTTTTTTTGTAGCTAAGGGTTGTTGGTGAAGGATTACTAGCCAGGGTATCCACTGTAAGCACTGTAAGCATAGCAAAGGTGGAGATGTTGCAAACAAGGGATAGACAGATTGGAAAGGACTTGAATATTTGTTACATAGTGATGAGAATATTTTTATGCAAAAGAATAGTGCAAAGTCATTGTTGACCATAAAACCTTTAAGCACATCAGATGTAGGTTGGGTAAGATGAAAGTGAAAGTTCTTTCTATTATTTGTCCTTGTCTTAGGTATGATATATTGACGTTTATGGCATATGAGAAAAATCCTACTTTCTTTAATAAAAAAATGAAGAATGAGTTTGACAATGCATTTGTGCCGAATTGGTTTTATATTTGCAAGAAGGTTTTCAAGGTGCGTATGAAGAAAAGAGTTTCTTTGTAATGTATCTTGTTGAAATGATAAGAACATTTGTTAAGTTTGAAGAATATGTCGTTTCAGTGCATGACATAGTCAAGTGCTATGAAGTCAATCTATAATGTTTTTCTCTAATCAGAGCATAGCTCAATTGGTAACCTTGTTAGGCCCTAGGTTGCGAGTTTGAGATGCACTTGAGCAACTAGCATGTTTATTGACTGTGCTATGTCCACTTTGTAGGATCCAAATAAAAGGATATTTGAGGGGCATTCTCTGAAAATAGAGATTTGGATGGCTGATTTTTGTAAGGAGGATCAAAGTTCTAGAAGTGTATTCTCTGCTAATGAAGGAGGCAAATTGACATTGTCTATTGCTGGTAATGGTAGATCAATGTTGTATGCTGAAGCAAGAAGCAGATCCAAGGGGCATGATCAAAAGTAGAGGAACAAATCAAAGTTGTGGACCCTCCGAAAATAGAGATTTGGATATGCCAATTCTGCAAAATAAAGAATCATCTTAAGAAAGATTGCTATATGTTGAAGGAAATAAAGGAAAAACAAGCAGTTGGTAAGAAGCCACAAGTCTAGTTGCAAGTTGTCAGAAATCAGATGGGAAAGCATGTTTGACCTTTATTTGTTTGGAAATAAATGTTTTAAGATGACATTGTGATAATATTTGAGTATTAGATAGTGCTGCTTCGTTCATTATTTGGCCATACTGCAATTATTTTATTTCTATGATGTTTGCTGTCAAGGGTTGTTTGGCTTGCTGATGAGAAACGCTACAAAATAGAGGGGATTCACACAGCAATACCAATGCATTAAAATGAGAAAAAGTTGATGCTAAGAAATGCAGGAATGTTCCTAAACTCATAAGTAATTTGGTGTTAGTGAGGGTGGTTAAGGAGGTTAGTGAGTTATAACTCTTTTGGTTAGAATGTGTGGTGTGTGGTTTGCAATTCACAGTTTGATCTGAAGGGTGTACTGAGACATGCATCATTTGGGAACACAGTAAAAATATATGGTCATGCACTGTGGTGTCAAGGAGGCAACCCATCATATTAAACCATCGTCAAATCCTTGCCTACATTAATAGGTTAGGTTGTATCAATGAAATAACGGTGTTAAGATGGGTTGTTTGAAGCGCTGGGTTGCAAATTAGCAATTTTAGAAGAACTTGGAAAAAGTAGTAAGGGGCCAATGACATTTTCAAGTGATAACAAGGAATGTTCCATATACTTGTTACAAGCTGTTGCAGTTTAAGGACCTAGCAAAGTTGCTAATATTGTACAAAATCCTAGTAAGTTACGCTTAAAGAAGACTCAAATTTACTGATTGGGGCACTGTGGGAATTCGTCATTAAAAATTACTTTAAACTTGAGAAGTTAATTTGGTTTTCTGATTCATTTGATTTGGATTTTTGCAAGGTTTGTGAAGTATGACAATCAAGAGGGTTACATTTCTAACGTGATGAATGTCTTTGAAGAGTGATAGGTTAGATTTGATTTATTCTAATATTGACCCTGTTAACTCTTTTTGCTGATTCTTTGTGTCTTTTCTATTTGATTGATGATTATAGTCATAGGGTGTGGGTTTGTCCTTTGAAATCGAAGGACATGATGTTAGACCTTTTCAAACAATTTTTTGCATGGGAAACATGTTTAAAAGTGGGAGAGATTATAACTCAAGTGTTTGTAGATTCTTATACAAAAAGGGCATTGTTCGTTCACCTACGTGACTTGATAGAGGACAACAGAATGGGGTGGTTGAAAGATTTAACATGGCATTATTTGAATGTGCTACATGCATGCTTGTTTGTACGACACTGCCTAAAAACACTCTGGGCCAGGTGTGTTTGTGCATTTACATATGCTGATTAGCAATTCATTTTGCAAGGCAATCTGGCAGGTCTTTTTCTTCATGTTATATTTTGCTTGCAAATGCTAGAGAAATTGAAACTATTGTAGAGCACTATGGAAAGGGCCATGAATGTCAAATGGAAATCCATGTAACAAATTCAGGCATGGGATTTTCTGCCTTTGCCAATGGAAATTAAGCTTGGTGTAGCAAGTACGTTTTTAGAATTAAAACAGATTCCAATCGATCATTCAACTCTTAGAATCAATTTGTCATTGTTTTCTTGTTTAGATTGGGAATTGGAACAACTAGATGTGAAATCAACCTTTTCGCAAGGGGATCTTTCAGAATAAATCAATATAAATCATCTTGAAGGTTGTGTGAATTTCAAATATTCAAATCATGTATGCAGATTTTCTTTTGATCAAATAGACATCTGCAGATCTATAGTGGATGGGTCACCAAAAAAATAATTCCACTTAGAGAACAAACAAAGCAAAATATAAAATTCCATGAAAGCTAAATTTAAGATACCATCCATGTTTCTCATTTAGAGTTATGATTGAACAACATTGTTCTAGTTACAATTCCACCAAAATTTTGTAGCATATCTCTATAGAGCCAAAGCAAGAACCGACACTAATGCCATGCTTCATGATCTCTGTTGAAAAAATTCTAAAATTTTGTTCTTGCTATACTAAAAACCAAATGAATCATGGCAGTGTTGTCCACACCTTACCTTGTTACTCCCTCTAATGACATTTCAAATCCAACAAAAAATCGTTAATAGAATTAACTGCAGGTGACGACTTGTGGGGACTATGCTTGAAATCATTTCAAATTTCCTAAACGAAGAGCAACTTATAAAAAGATTATCAGCTCTTTCTTTTGTTGGAGAACATAAGACAACCTGTATTCTCTATAATGTTATTCTGTCCAAGATATTGACTAGTGTGTAATTTTTCACAAAATATCTTACTAGCAAAGAGATGAATGCGAGGGGTGAAAATGAGATTCTAGATATCCCCTGGATATTGATTTCTTCCACAGGGCATAAAGTAGTAAAAGCATATTTGTGTAGTATTTTGATCCATCACACCATTTCCACTTCTGGTTTTGCATCCCAAAAAAAAAAATAAAAAAAAATGCACACACACACACACTGACAAACAAACAAACAAACCATGCTGTCAAAACCATTGTCTTATAGACTGAAGCACTCTCCAAATTGGGGAGGGATTAGTAATATTAGGAGTATTAACAAAGTGAAAACCATCATACAGGTACTTTGCTTCCATTACTTGAACCCCTAGTCTATTTGAGACAAAAAGTTGCAAAGCAGTCTTCTCTAACAAAGCATAATTGATGTTCTGCATATGCCTGAGATTTCATCCTCCAAAGGACCACAGTTTAGATATTGTATTCCAAATCTTGTGTGCAGATTGAAGAAGGCATTGTACAGGCTGTAACAAGCTCCAAGGCCATGGTATAAGAAGTTTGATTCTTTCACGAAGAAAGGGGAATGTATTAGAAATAGTTTCAGCCATTGCGTATATTGTTTGGAGTAGCTTATATGTTGATGATGTGCACATTGCTGGGAATGGCATGACTGAAATTAGAAAGCTTAAGGATCAAATGAATAAACATTTTGCTCTCGAAGATTTGGGGGGTGGCAAAGAAACTTCTTCACATGATGATTTTGTAGGGATAGGAACTTGAGAAAGCTGTGGTTAAACCAAACTAATTACATAATAAAGGTGTTGGAACATTTTCACATGCATTATGCCAAGCCTCCTAAAATTTCTTTAGCTTTATTTTCAGCTATGCAAGTACAGAATAACAGGCTACAATATTAAAAATGTTGTATCATATTGGATCACTTATATATGCGATGGTATGTACCTGCACAGACATTGCATATGCTCTTAATATTATCAGTATATTCATGAATGATCGGTTGGGATCATTGGCTGGCTGAGAATAGATTTGAAGGTATCTAAAGGGTACACAAATTACAAGTTTGTGTTTTGGTAGTTGAAATCCGAATGTTCAGGATTTTGTGGATGCATATTTTGTAATGATGAAGACATCAGAAAATCAATAAACAAAATTGATTATATGTAATGATGCCGATTAATTGTCCAGAAACAGGGAAGAAAATGGCTGAGACAAATTGGCTTGGTTGATTAATCACCAGTTTAGAAATGATAGTTTTTGACTGAGGAGTTTTTTGCTTCCATTTATTACATTCGGTGTTTAAATAGGGGTTTGCCTATGTGCTATTATTTTTGGGGTCTATTTTTCCTAATGATTGTGGTTTATGGTTGCAGGGAAAAAGTAGTTTCCTGAAGGAAAACCTTTCTTCTCAAGTTCCAACAAGGAATTCTGATAATGGAGCTACACAAGAATTGAAGTCTCCATGTGCATTAAAAATTGAAGATTCTCAAGATACGGAAATGGAGGTGCCATCAGTTATTGAGGAAATTATTGAACAGTTATTGTCTGGGTTAAGAGATAAGGTATACATTATGGGAAGCACATTGCAATGTGGTCTTTCTGACTTAATTGTATTTTGTCTGTTTTATCTCATGAAGTCATATATTTTGCACTATAGTGTCATTTTGTTATTTCATTTCCAATTTACATGTTTTTATCAAGAATTAACATTTTGGTATCCCAGTCCTTGGTCTCACAGGTAGTAATAACAAAACATGTTTTAAAAATAGGTTGTGTGCATAAATTCGATAGATGGTAGGGTTACACCGGATGGGCAAACTTAGGCTTCGATATATTATCTTTGCCAATGTTTAGCTTTTGAATCAACCATTGGATATAAATGAAGAATAAAAGTGTCAGTTTTTAGGAGGTTTTTCTAGAAGAAATTATCGTCATTCTTCGTGTTTCAACTGGGATCCCAGATTCCTGATTATATGGAAGCTCATTATTGATCTGAACATTTGTTACGAAGGTTTCAAAGGTTAGGACTTAATAACCGTTGCTGGAGGGGGGAAGACAAAATGCAAGTAATGTGTGTTACAAAGAGTCTACTTTTAGAAATGCAAATGTAGATAAATTTTTTAAATATCTAAAACGAAAATGTCATTAATAAAAATATTGTGTACAGCTACAAATTTTCCAGGCTCGTAAAGATCTACGAAGGATCATAATCATTCCCTTCCCACCTCCCCCACCCAGAAAAAAACCACTAAATTTATGGTACCAACCTATTTTTAACCTCTTTTTCAGAGATTTTTAAAATTTGCTGGGTTTTGGAAATTTTTGCAGCTGACTCTCATTCTAGAGTGTATATTTTCTTTCCAACTTTTTATTGCTCACTGCTATTCTTTCTCTAGCGTGTTTGACTATCCTATAAAGATGTTTGCATTATAAAATACTGATTTGGAATTGCTGAAATGTTTTTCCAGTGACAAGCACTTTTAGGACAATGCTGATATGTTTATGCAATAGTGTATCATTCAACTAACCAGAAAAAATGTCTTTTTCTTTAAAATTTGTCTAGTGTGTGCAGAAATAGGCCATATTTTCCAATCTGCATTTCGTTCATGTTCCATGGCAAATTTTCACATTTCAGCTTGTTTGTAGTCGCTGGCTAGATTCCCTACGTTCCCAAGCTTCTGTAATTTTCTTATATTTCCAGCCTTCATTATGAATGCTAGTGCATGAAAAATATTTAACATTCAAAAATCAAAGCACATAAGATATAGATGATAACATTCAAAAATCAAAGCACACTTTGCCATAATATTTTATTATGATAGGCATATTCAAGTAACATTACACATTTGTAAACCTTTTTTTTTTTGGTTTATTTTTTATATGCAAGTTAGTGTCTGATACGCCATAAATGTTTCTTTAAAAAATGTTCCCTATTTATTTTATATTCATTATTGGTGGTTATTTTTACTGTTGTGTCAAGGCGTTTTTTCTGATAATTAATGATGTATATGATGAAATAATCTGGGATGACCTTTGCACTTTTCAAACAGGTATAAAAGAATATATTATTAAGAAATGATAAAGTCTGTTTTATTTTCCTTGACAGAATTGTTCACATATTTTTTAATATATCCAAATTTATCTTTTTTAATCTATCCAACTTCTTAGCATCATGGAACTCTTGTGCTTCATACAGGACACTGTTGTTAGATGGTCTGCAGCCAAGGGTATTGGACGTGTAACGAGTTGCTTAACTACTGGGTTTGCAGATGATGTTATAAGTTCAATCTTGGATCTTTTCTCGCCAGGAGAGGTTCATGTTTCATATGGCTATTTATTTTTTCTCTTGAGTTTTCTTGTTACAATAATTAAGCAAGTAAAGCTTATTTTGTTCATGCCATCTTCTTGTTGATCAGTGAATTCCGTTTGTAGGGAGATGGCTCTTGGCATGGAGGTTGCTTGGCGTTGGCTGAGCTTGCACGAAGGGGTCTACTTTTACCAAATCGGTTGCCTGATGTTGTCCCTGTAATAATCAAGGTAACATCTGCCAGCAGCTAACTTTTTAGCAGAGTTTATATGAACAACATATTCCTGGTGTTATGCTATAATTTGCATGTCATGTTTGTCTCTTGTAAATTAACTATACAACCTGATGGCTTTCAGGTATGTTTGAATCATAATTACAAAGTGATCCTCATAATTACAGATGCCTACCTAAAAGGATCATCACTAGGAGGCTCAATGCTCCTCTGCTAAGCAGGGTCTTGGGAGGGTTGGTGGATGACTGAAAGCTTAACCTTTTTTTGAGCAGCTGAGCCCAGGCTTGCAACAAACTTTAAGACTTGAGAAATGAGCACCTCATCATCACTTCAATTACAAAGGCATACTTGCCAGTTCGTAACCAAATCATCATCACCTATTTGTCTAGAATATTTGTATTCCTTGTAACCTAGATTATCATAATCTTAGTGCCGTTATCCCATCTATGATGACTTGACCATTAAGGTAAGTAATGAATTTGACAATGGTTTACTATGTTTGTCTACTTGATGCCATAGTTCCTAAATGTATATTTTTATGGTGTCCCTAGGTAGCATGTGCTTCAGCATACCCCTTGAAATTGAAACTGTGACTTGCATTCTACAAGCCACATGCTCTAATCACACAAGCAATGCCTCACCAACCTTGTTGTAACCTAGATGCTTATCAATAACTATGCCTTGTTACAATAAAAATATTAATGTTATATTAGATGCTGATTTTATATTGTACTTAGTAGAAGTCAACATGACGGTGCATGCATAAGGTATCCTCTAGGTATTCTGTTTTAAGATTTTGTTACTACAATGGACTGTTTGTGTACCTCTGGGCATACCTCTGTTGTTCTGCTTCAGTACTTTACTGGGTTTGTTCTTTTATGTTATTGTCTTTGTATTTTGATCAGTTTGCATGCATACATAATT
Source organism: Gnetum montanum (assembly GCA_015680685.1). NCBI lineage: Eukaryota > Viridiplantae > Streptophyta > Gnetopsida > Gnetales > Gnetaceae > Gnetum > Gnetum montanum. The sequence goes on along the minus strand of MNCI01006163.1, from coordinate 146,283 downwards.
TGTGTTAAGTGACTCATCGTCATCAGCATCGTAGCTTTGTCGCAGCAAAATAAGGTCAGCTATATTTGTTTTAAGTCAGCCCAGATCTGCAAGATCTGCATGTCACTCTTTAGGATGAAGGTGTGAATCATCACTCCTAGAATGCACATGATATAAGTATATTGAGAAAAACGTTACAGTGTCCATGTGAGGGCATTTTAAAAAATCCTATGATCATGATTCAGAAATTTGTAAAAATTCCAATACAATAATATTGTTATTTACTATAGTATTGATTCTCTTTGCTGCCAACTAAGAAGTAAGAATCAATGAGCCGGCAAACTGCTATGAAATAAACCAGGAAGTAAACGGTATTTCTGTGTCATGCATTCTTGTGGTAATTTCATTTTATGTGATTAATTCAACATGGCATACTTAAGTCCAATGAGCTAGTTTATTATAAGCCATTACTAATATCAGATCTTATTTTGTAGCACTGGATAATTGATTAACTTTTAAAATGCAGTGCTCTTTACTTTGTAAGTGATTAATTTATTGCAAATTACTTATTACATGTTTTTTATCTAATATGCCAGGCTTTACACTATGATGTACGCAGAGGTCCACATAGTGTTGGTTCCCATGTACGCGATGCAGCATCTTATGTTTGTTGGGCATTTGGACGTGCTTATTCTCACCCTGTCATGAAAAGTGTCTTAAATGATATTGCTCCACATCTTTTGGCTGTTGCATGTTACGATCGTGAGGTGAAAATTATTCTTGTTTCATCGGTCATTTAGTTTGCAAAAGATTGATGTTGTCAAGAATTCAGATAATTAAAATACAATGAACTAATGTTGACAATTTCTGCGTTATATTATTATTTGCAGACTTTATGGTCTGTAGATTAAGATATCTAGTTTTTAGTATTGTTTTTGTTATTGTGATATGCTTTTAAGCTCCTATAACATTTTCATTGCATCACTAATCTTTTCCTGTAGGTCAGAACTTCATTGTCTCTTTATTAGTATTTCATTTAATTGAAACTGAAATGAAATGTATTTATGCTGACTGAGATCCTCTTGGATCTGTCAAACCATACTGGTATTTAATAATACCATTCTTACCTTTTGCTAACAAATTAACACAGGCTCTGCCATATAGGTTCACATGAGGGAGCAACAATGGGTTTAGAACACTGAAGCTATTGTTTGAATCAATTATTTATTATTCTTCTTTTGGAGTTTCTTGTGGCATTATGTAGACTATAAGATGCGTTTTTGTTCCCTTTTACTAATATTTTAAATAACTATTTTGAGATCATGTGGATGAATAGCATGTGCCAGTAAATTTTGTTATTCTAGACTTGTGTACTTGTCTGACAATTCTGTTATTTGTCAAGCATCCTTATATGTTTTAAAAATGACTTTAATATCTATTTGTGCCTTTTACTACTTGCATGAAACATTTATTGAAATTATGCTTTGAATTTCCTTGATTTCATGTTGTTCTAATGGCACATATGAATAGTGGATAGTTGTTTTTTTTTTCTTCCTTTTTTGGACCAAGGTGCATTATAAAGCCATAGATTGATGTTCTTGCTATGATTATTCTCATTCATGTGTTTTCGACATTTCTTCATTTTCAACTGCAGGTAAACTGTAGAAGAGCAGCAGCAGCAGCAGTTCAGGAAAATGTTGGAAGACAAGGAGCATTTCCTCATGGAATTGATATAATAAATGCTGCAGACTACTTTACTCTAGCCTCAAGAAATAATTCCTACCAGCATGTAGCTGTCCATATTGCACGGTTCAACAATTATCTTCCAGTTTTTATTGAAGAATTAGTTGAACGTAAAATTAACCATTGGGTATGAGAAATCCCTTTTAAATTGTTGCCTTATTTAAAGAAATTTCAGGTCGTCTACTTTCTAGTATATGCTATGCTTTGTCATGTATCAGGAATTGCCTGTGTACATCTTTGGATTTGAATGTTTTTCAGTATTGGAAAGACAATGTGAAGCATATCAGAAGTAGTCTATTCATTCAAAGTAGTGAGAATATGGAAGGAAAGAAATCACAGGATTTTGATGGAAGTGCAAGCAAACTAGAGAGTATGGTGGTTCATAGGGAAAGGTTGAAAAGGGAATGTGATATGTAGAATAAGATTTAACTTCCATGTCTTTGAAACATAGATTATCTTGTGTTTTCATTTTTTTAAAGGATGCTTATATAATGGACCCTTGATCATGTTAATTTATTGAACTCCTAATCTATATTTTGTTATTGTAAGCTATTCTCATTTTTTTGGAAAGAATTTGAGTTGTATTAGTTCCAAAAAGAAAGCTGTACATAAGTATAGCTTGGGTCAAAGTAGTTGACCCCATGCCATACGGCTTACCATCCCATAGAACCCATTTTACCCAACTGCCCAAAAATGCCCTCCCCTAGGGCAGACCTTGCTTGCACCCGTTGATCTTTAAAGACATCCTTTCATCAGGTCTCTGCCCACTAGGCTGCATAGATGCCCCAGGTTCACTTTTCTTGTGTTATCCCAACCTTCCTATGTTGTTCTGTAGGTGGGCTCTGCTCCTGCGTGCACCCCCTACTTTCCTCTTCGAACAATTGAGGGCTGGTGTCCACCATGGTGCGGTTCTCAGAAGTATTGGAACTAATTGCTAGTCGTTGCTGATTTTCTTGTATGAGTTGCGCAAGGCTTGTTTGATGTTCAGAGATGATGCTTTCCATCCATCGTAGGGTCTGGATCCACATTCTTGTGGCCTCCTGCTGTGCCTCTTGTTGCATGTTTGCCCATTGCTCCTGCCACCATTCTCTTTCCTCCTGTTGGGCCTGTTCAGCCACTCTGCTACATTCCGCAGTGATATCCTAGCTGGTCCCTCTCTACTTGCGTCCCCCCTCCGTATTGAGCTCCTGGTCTTGTGTCCCCCCGAAGTCTGTTGCCGTGCTTATTGCCTCAACATTAGTCCCTTGGGGCCTTGTCCTAGGTTCTTGCGTCTTGCCCCTTTAACATGAGTAAACCAACATGGGTTGCAGCGACATAATTGGCATCCTCGCCTGCCAGAGCGCCATGATAACCCCAAGGTGTCTCCTGGGCTGTTGGCACCGTAGAGAGTCCCAGAAAAACTGCGGGACATTAATGGGGGTCTTGTGATGCATGTGCTTCAAAAACGTAAAATGGATGTCACCAATTTGTGGGGTATCTAGATTGTATGAAATATCATTCTACTAAGACATCCGCTTGCCTCCAAACCCTGGGCAACGCCAATCTCCAAATGTGACTGTTGGCGGTCTTGGGGATGTCCCCCTGATAAAATTCGGTTGCATTAGACTGTGCATGCACAATCGGCGCAACCATCACACCATCCGCGTTCACGCCTAAGGCAGTTGCCAGTGTAGGAATAGAAGTTGTGATAATCCTGCCATGAAATCTGGATTCGTTGCCTTGCCAATTGTCGTAGAATTGGGTAGTGGCCAGTTCTTGTTCTGCTTCCATTCGTTGCAACATGTCATCCCAGCCCATCTGTTGGACCAAAGGCCATAGCTCCACCTATTGCGTGAATTTTGTGATAGAGGGTTTGAATAGGAGTCTTTGCCCCATTGCGATAGTCACCTCATTCCAAAACACTTGGATACTTTGAGCCATCGTTGCCGGCAATAGCATATCAATGCCCTTGAACACCCGCAAATTCCGTTGCTTCCACAGCATCCACAGAGTAGCCAAAGTAGGTGAATCACCATGGCAAGTAAGCGGGGGAAGCAGGGCTGTGTGCCGGACCGTTGCATTGAAGTTGCAACTGTACATGAAGTGCTGTAGTGTTTCAGTATCTTGACTGCATAGGGGACATGTGTGTTTGACCTACATGCCACGTTCCCGCAACGTGGTGTGCACTAGGAGCACGTGGTGCTTAAGCATCCACCCAAAAGCCTTCACTTTCTCTAGTAAACGACCCTTCCAGAGTTTAACCTAGGCAGGCTTAGGCGGGTATGTGTGTTTAACAATCTCTTGGGGTTGTTGATCCAGAAGCCCCAACAGTTCCATTTCATTAACATGTTGGCATAAATTCCTCCAAAGTTGCGAGTTGCCTGCCCTTGCCTTCCAACAGCAATTCTGTTGTCTAAGTAGTTGACCCCATAACATCTGAGTGTTGTTTCTGTCTAGGAACCTCGAAGGAGCCGTTGCAGTCCTAGGTTGACCTTGTCTTTGAACTTTAAGAGACTGATCCCTCCAGCTGATTTAGGTTGAGCTGTGATGGTCCAAGACACCAAGTGCATTCTTTTGTCCCCTTTGCCCCTTGACCACACACAAAATCTTTGATGATGTTGTCAATTCGTTGCATCACCCCTATTGGCGGCTTGGCCATGGATGTTGCGAACTTGGCCATGGCCATCAACACAATAGATGCAAGGATGATCTTTCCCTTGCGTGATAGGAAGCGGTTAGTCCAATGAGTTGTTTTCGTCTAGATCTTCTCTAGCAACCCCCACCAAGCCTTCTTTTGTTGCTAATCAAAAATGGGCATGCCCAGATACTTGTCCTCCATGTTGCTTGGCAAGATGCCCAATGTCTAAGTAATTTTTGCTCCCACTTGTTGTAGTGTGTGAACCATATGAATGGCAGATTTCCTTGTGTTGATGGAGAGGCCCACCTCCCTCTGCAGCCAATCCAGTGCCCGCAACAAGGCCTCGGCCTGTGGCATCGCAACCCTGGTGAACACCATCATGTCATTGGCATAATGGGCTACCAGGCAATGAACCCCATGAATGTCAAGCCCTTGGACCCCTTCCTTCAAGCAATAGGTCTTGAGTAGGTCCATGACCAATATGAACAGCAGCTGCGATAAAGGGTTGCCTTGCCTCAAGCCCCTCTTGGTGCCATTGAAGCCCCATAGTTGCCCATCAATGTCAAAGGAGTAGCGACTGCCCCATTGAATTTGGATGCAGAGATTGACAAAGTTGGCATCAAATCCCTTTGCAAGCATAATTGTTCTAAGAGTAGCCTAGCTGATTGAGTCATAAGCCTTGGTGATGTCCAGCTTTATGCACATCCTTGGGAATTTGGCTATCCATAGGGAATGTAGAATTTTTTGCAATCGTAGGACTTGGTCTTGCAAGAAATGACCCTTGATGAATTTGGCTTGGTGTTCTTTGACCAACTTGGGCATGAGGGGAGCAACTCGGCCCACTAGCATCTGCAAAAAAATCTGTAGGAGTGTGTTGCATACTCCAATGGGCTTGAAGCATGTTGGAGACATAGGGTTTGGGACTTTCGGCAAAATGACAACCCATGTGTAGTTAATCTCTTTTTTAACTTGTTGCCAAGTGAGCATACTATTGAGTGCATCGATCTGGTTAGCTCCCAAAATCTCCTCAAATTCTTTGAAGAACTTGATGGGCCACTCATTTGGCCCTAGGGCTCTATTGGATGGCATTACCTGCATGGTTGAACACAACTCTACCTATGAGAACGACCGCAGTAGTAGCTGGTTATCAACACTTGTTAAGTTCATGGGGACATGGATTGAGATGGGCTCGATGCTCCTCCATCTCCACACCTCCTCCCAGTACGTTTGTAGCTTTTCCAGCCCTTGCTGCCTATTCGGCTGTCCTCCATCATCGAAGCCCTGTAGTAAAGTTCACAGCTTACTTTTGGTGGCCCTATGGGCTTTCGTAGTTGCAAAGAAGAACTTGGTGTGCCTATCTCCCTCCCTTAACAACGTTACCCGTGACCGTTGCTTCCAATAGGCTTCTTCTTCTTGATCCAATTCTTGGAGCTCTTTGAGGAGGGTTTGCTCTTCTTAGCTGAGGTCCTCCTTGCCCTCCTATTGTTGTTGGATTTTCCACAGCTGTGCCTGAACTTGCGACTTGTAGCCCTTGAAGCTATATTTGTCCTTGGAGGCAACCTTTTTTATTTGTTGCTTGAGGTATTTCAGCCTTGCCTTCAGAAATTCCCTGGGTTCTTGGGTGCATGTATAATCTTGCCAGGTATTGTGTACCAGTCTTTGTAGCCAAGGCTTGTTCAGGTAGGTTTGTTCAAACTGAAAAGGCCAGGGGGCTTTATCGACAGTTTTTTGGAGTTTGCAAAGAATAGATATGTGGTTTGACACCTTTCTTTCCTTACCTTCTGAATGTCAAATTCCATCATGAGGCTAGAGTTGACCCACACCCTGTCAATCCGCAATTGAACCCAGTCCGACCCTCTTTGTCTGTTGCTCGACATGTATTTGCAACCTGTAATTTCTAGATCTACTAGGTGATAGTCACGAATGAAGGTAGTGCAGTCCATGACCTTGAGAAGGTCAGCGCAGTCTCCCCCAGATTTTTCCTAGCAGAACATCCATTGATTAAAGTCACCAATCATTATCCACTTGGCTGTATTGCAAACTAGGGTCACCATGCATTTGAACTCTTGGATGTGAGCCTCCCAACTTTGAGCCCCGTAGATGTTAGTAATCCATAAATCGACCAGTGGCATGTGCACTATGATGCTCCAAGCAAAAGCATCCACTAAATCAATGATGTCCTTGGTCAAGACCACCAGTTCTCCCGCTTTGCCTTAACTAGGCACCATGTGTAGGTGCCAGTCGTCCCATTGTAAGAGTTGCCTCTCTGAACCCTGCAACTTTGTCTCTTGTAGGCAAACCACATCACACCCCTCTTCCTTCACACGATTCTTTTCAAGGTATTTCTTTTATACAGGGTACCTTGTCCCTGACAGTTCCATGAAAAGATCTTCATGGGGACACAAATACGCGTTTGTGATATACCTCCCAGAGTGTGCGTTGCACTCCCAAATCAATGTCTAGTTGGGTGGACTTTTTCCTTGTGTTTGCTTTATCTAGGCATCCAACTTTGGGCAGCGGCTGAGGGACCTTGGTCCCGTCTACATTGGTATCCTTCATGCCCAAGATGTCTTTCATCTTTGGCTTAGTGGACCCTCTGCCCAATGTAATCCATTCCCCCAACAAGGGTAGCTTTGCCAGTGGTGTATGAGGCGACCCCGTAGCTCCGTTGGCTTCCTCGGCCAACATTAGGGCCCTTGCTGGGGAGCACCCTGTTGGCCTCTCCTCATTGTTTGTGGGTGTGTTCCCACTCCAGGTCTACTTGCACCCTTGTTTCGGGCATGCCACCAGGGATTCTCGTTATCTATCTAGGAAAATAAACTTATTATAGTTCAACCTGATCTCTTCAAGTATCATGTGAATCTCCTAGGGATCTAAAGATCAACCAACAACCATGATCAAGGGTTAAATGTATAATATTGTCTTATATTGAATGTTATTTTATTTCAATACCAAGATTTTATGGATAATATCATTTGTAGATAGATAGTATCCTTATTAACATGTAAGAGTGTGAGGAGTTTGAGTCACCATGCATTGGTTGGTTTGTTAATGAGGCATAGCATAGTGGGTTAGAGCATGTGGTTTGTGCTTTGTAAGTCATAGGTTTGATCCCAAGGGGTGTGCTGAGACATGTGCTAACTTGGGGGCATGGTAAAAATATACTTTCAGGCTATGGTGCCAGGTAGATTGCAAGCCATAGAAAATCATGGTCAGCCCATATAGATGGGCTAAAGACATCATCGTGTCAATTTGTTTAATTTGTATCACTTTGCAAGGAATATTCAACATTTAATATTGATATCCATCAATCCTATACTTTAGGAGCCATCATTTGGAATGATGACAAGGTGCTTGTTTCTTAGGTCTTAGGGCTTGGTTTTGAGCCTAAATGCAACCACTCAAAAAGAGGTTAGGCTTTTACTCATCTGCTGGCCCTCTTTGGACCACACTTGGCAGGACATAGCATTGAGCCTCTAGGTGATGATCCCTTTTTTTATCCATCCTCATTGAGCCTCAGCACAATGAGGTGTTAGCCTAGTGGTAAGGCTCTTAGCTTGGTAACCCCAAGTCACATGTTTGATTTTACTAGGTAGCACTGAGTTATAAATTAAAAATAAAAAAAATTCCGTAAAAGGAATTCTGAAACCGGTCTGATAGATCCAGGGGGTGTCAGTGCATGTAAATAAAAATTTCAGTTTTGTTTCAGACAATGGATATTTTATAACAGTTTATAGTATGTGGTCATTTTCATTGTAAGTTTTTTTTGTCAAGTTTTCTTCTTGCATTAGTATAGATGCTGTGATGTATACGTTTATCTTCATTTTATGAACATTCTGTTTTTATTGGATATTTAGGACAAGGGTATAAAGGAGCTGGCAGCTATTTCCCTTGCTTCTCTGGTCAAATATGATGTAATATACTTTGGGGATACAGTGTTGTCTAAGCTAATACCTTGCACTCTTTCTTTGGATTTAAACATGCGACATGGAGCAACATTAGCTGTTGCAGAAGTAGTTTTGGCTTTACATCAAAATGGTTATGTGTTTACAACAGGTAATAACTTTCTTTCATGAAAGAAATAAAAAGTGCAGCATGAAAAACTGTCTTTTGGGGTTAAAATGTTGGTTTAAGAGTAAATTAGATGACATTACGAATTTAGTATTTGGTAAAGATATCGTTAGATGCAGTCATGTCATTCAACTTTGTTGTAGCAGTGGATGATGTTGGTGTGATCAGTTGTCCAATTTTTGCTTGTTGATTTTATGGAAGTCTGACTATGTTTTCTTTGTGTTTCTTAAAACCAGTATTGATCCGTCAATTATATTTAATCATGATTTTTATAAGCCGAATAACTTATCCAATATCTGTATAAACAGTTTGTGCTGTTACTTTCATAAATGCATAGGAATGATCATTTTCCGACACAGTTATTTCCTTTAAGTGTGATATCAATATCATAAACTGTTTAGCAATCCTTGGAATAGTATGGACTATCAAGTACATTGCTAGGTATATCTGTTTGATTGTTTTTTTGCATTAAAAACCTGGATTGCATTTAAATCCAAGAAGTGGGGGATTTCGTTTTTCTGACATGATGAAATTATAGATGTAAATGGTTTTATCCAAATCTGTAAAATCAAATTAATGGAGCCTATCAATACTTTTCGTAGCCAAGTTATTGCTTTGAAATCCTCTTAATTTTTTTAAAAAAGTTTCTTAGTCGTTTTTGGCTTCTTGTTCAATGGCAGAGAACAGTAGAGCTGTGGGTGGTATAGTTCCTGCAATTGAGAAAGCTCGTCTGTATCGAGGTAAAGGAGGAGAAATTATGCGTGCTTCTGTCTCTAAACTTATCGAATGTACTTCAATTGCACATATACATCTGTCAGCAAAGGTACAAAATAAGTTATTGGAAACTATAAACGAAAACTTGAGACACCCAAATGCGCAGATTCAGGTAAAGGAATACTTTGCAAAAGTTAGTTGAGTTTAGTGGTTTTTAAAAACTAGAAAGGTTTTCTGTATAAGGAGTTTGTGTTCATGTTTTCTTACTACTTTGTAGGCCTGCGCAGCAAGGGCACTGTGCCAGTTTGTTCGAGCATATGTAGATTCAAGAGATATGGTCACTGTTAATGGATTTAGTTCTAAATATGTTCAAATTTTGAGGACTGATCCTAATGTTGCAGCAAAGCGAGGTGCTGCATTAGCATTAAGTGTGTTACCATACCAGTTTTTAATTGAAGATTGGAAGTCAATATTGGAAGGCCTTTCTGATGCTTGCGTTGTGCCAGTAAGGATGTATCTCATGCAAATGTATTTCTTTTGCATCGGTTCATGTCATTTTTTTTCTAAACTTATTATTTTTCTAGGAAAATCCCAATGAACGAGATGCTGAGACTCGTGTTAATGCAGTTCGTGGATTACTGGCGGTTTGCCAGACATTGACTGGTGTAGGGATGGAATCAAATACTCCTATTACATACAGGAAGGAGCCGCTATTGGGATTTATAAAGAAAAACGTTATCCACATGCTTTTCAAGGCACTTGATGACTATTCGGTTGATAACAGAGGGGATGTTGGTTCTTGGGTCCGTGAGGCAGCCATGGAAGCCCTTGAAAAATGCACTGATATTCTTTGTCAAGGATTTTATATGTTTGCAGAGGATGCATCAATAATTGCTAATTTATCTTACACGAATAAGCATTTCCTTGATTGTGTAGAAAAGGAGGAAGACATTTTTGACCAGGAACTTGCTGCAAAGGTTACTGCACTAATTGCAAAACAGGCAGTAGAAAAAATTGATAAGGTTCGAGATGTTGCTGGAAAAACACTCCAGCGCATTATCCATAACAACAATGTTGTCATTCCATTGATCCCACACAGAGATCAGCTGGAAAGGATCGTACCAAAAGAGCGCAGTATGAATTGGGCTGTAAGTGTCCATTCCTCAGTAATTCAGACCTGTTATGTTTCCATGAGATTTGTAGCATTGTGTATTGCAGGTTCCAGTTTTTGTTTTGACTTCTGGAGTTATTTATTTGGTGGTATTTGTGTTTTAACTAAATATTATTATTTTATCATTCTGGTTGAAAGCATCTTGTTATTGGAACTGGCATCGAAACTGCTACTGAAACTTATTATCTCACTATCAAAAGAACAGAGAGATCTATTTGGCAGAAAGAAATCTTATGAGCTTTTCGTTTCTTTGATTGTAATATGCAGGTCCCTTCTGTATCATTTCCACGTTTGGTAAAGCTACTTCAGTATGAGGAGTACCGCATGCCTCTGCTTTCTGGTTTAGTTGTTTCTACTGGGGGTCTTTCAGAATCTTTAAGCAAGGCCTCTTTGAGTGCTCTTATAGATTTTCTTCATGTACCCAAAAGTAAAGTGGACATTCACAAAAAGCGTGTAAAAGTGCTGGCTTCTACATTGACAGAAGTTCTTCATCGCTATCAAAAGGTTAACCGAGTGATAATACCTTCTATCAAGGTAGAGACGATTTTGTGTGTAATGTGCATCCTGAAATTTATGTGTTTTGGGTTTTTAGTTGTGTGATTATAGATGATATAGCGGTTTTATGGTTTTTCTTCCTTTAGTTTACCAATTTTGCATAACATTTTTGGCTTGTTGGACCTCCCATGGAAGCCAAGATTTAAAAGCTCTAGTTAATGAAAAAAAATAATTTACCATTATGTGGCCATGCATTCTCACTTGCTAGAGTATGATATTTCATTGATTTTGAAGTTCCAGAACAGGTACCAACATGCATATTTAAGATTTTAGAATGTGAAAAGTTTTTCAACAAATCAAAAACCCTGGTTCTATAATGGCTGCTTCCACAAAAAAGTCCTAAGTACATCATCCCTAACGAGATAAAACGTTAAAATACTACATGAACATAGAAAAGATATAAAACTTCAAAATAACATAATGGGGAAGGCCCAACGGTTTGATGCCTTTTCATATTTTCATCCTTTCAACCAATCCTAAAAAACCTCTCCTCTGGGGTTGGAAAAGGATCAGCCCTTGCTTGCTGTCAAAAGTGTACTCACAAGATAAAACAATAAATGAAAAATCATCTACCTCAATTAAATTAATGTCCATCTACTAAGCACAAACTCAACTCATGTGCTGCTTCTCCCTATTCGTTTCTACATTAACCATTGTTTGCCCATTGAAAAGTCTTTCTGTAAAGTGCTAACTCATGCCATATTGCCAAAGCTGCTGTCCATAAAGATTATGGTTGACACTGCTTTTACTGAAAAAGCCGTAAGCTTCGTTCCTGTCATAACATATACTAGACACACTATGGCAAAGCTGCCCAAACTTTAGCTTGTCTATTATTAAGCTCATTTAGATGCCATTCTCTAAGCTATATTGTGTGAAGTAGATTACATTTCCCTTGACATTTGTCAAAATTATTGCAACATTAAATCTAAGAAAGGACATTGATGAAATAAATGATTTATTGTCTCTAGTCTCTATGAGCAGAAAGTACAACTATTATCTTCTTTTATCTCCCTTCTCCAAAGGTATTCTTTGGTTGGCAGGTTTCCAATAATTGCTTTACAATAAACAATCTTAGTTGTGGGGTGCAATCCTTATCCTTAAAATAACCATATTACTGAACCTGCTCCAACTGTCTTAAAGTTTGATGAGCCTGTTTTAATTGATAGGTGGAAGTTTGATTTCACTTCCAAACATTATTTACTAGAGAAGCATGATGCAAAAACCAAGGCTTAATAGCTTGAAGACCTTTCCATACAGAGGAGGGATTTGTAAAAATGGAGCATTTAAAAATTATAGCTTCCATTAAGATATTTTATTCTCATTACATGCATCAATGGCTTAGTGTTTGGATAAATCTGCAGTGCAATCTTACACAAAAGAACTGTGTTAATGTTCTCAAGATGTCATATATCCCATCCTCCACATGTTCATTGTCTACAGATTTGATCCCAATAAAAATAATGAAGAGACGTCTTCAAATGATTAGATCATTAAAAAAGGTTCTTTTTTTCTCTATCTCTTGTAAATTTGTTTGGGGCATTTAAAAAAAAAAAGATAATATAAAGGTAAGGCTTGTAGAGTAGATCTGATAAGCTGTGAGTAACTTGCCTAGGACAAAAGCTTAGATTTTCATTTATTTAACCTTTTATCCAGCTTTTCATAAACAAGCAATTTGTGTACCCCCTTTTCCAAGAGCTACAACAATTGGACAATGACAAAGAGATTTACTAGAGACAGATTGCGGATATCCTGACTAAGAAAAGGGGGCGGTCATACTAAATTCTTTCACACAACTAGAGCTCATATAGCTGCTAATTTTATTCCCTCAATAGTGAAGCAAGATAAAATTCTGCACAAGGAAGAGGAGATTTGGGAATATTTTGAGCGGTACCTCAAAAGACTGTCTAGAGGAGAACACTACCCCTATCTTCATCTCTATTCAGAAGTGTCATGAACATTGACAATGCAGATCTCACCAGACACTTCCAGTAGCATCATATCTGGGATGCCATAAATTCCATGAAAAATAACAAAGCTTTGGGCCTGACGGTTGGCCCGTTGAATTCTATGGGCATTATTTTCAAGAATTGGGCCACAACTTCACAGATGCTTTCTCTATGATGCTTATGAGGGGACATGTTAGAAGATATGTTTCACATTGGTTGGGAATGCAGGAACGTTAGAGCATGGGAGTGTGTACCTAAAAGAGTTTGGGAATGAGAGCTGTTTCATAGGAGCAAAGCTAGACATGTGTAACATGGTTATAAAAATCAATTAAAAATATAGAAAAAAATTCTTCCCGAAATGCATTTAAGATTTTTTAGGAAATCTATAAATACTATAATGTTAAAACTGGAATTTAATGAAATCATATCTATCAAAATGCGATGATTCACCAATCTAAAAATAGAAAAGATGCTGTCAATCTTGGTGTAGAAGTGTCCATTTTATTGTTTATAGAAGTTTTATCATTGCTCTTTGTTTCTATAAGTAGCTTGTTAACTATAGCTTAATATCATTTTGACTAGCACATGTATTTTTAAATATTATTACCAAAATCTTTTATAAGCATGTAAAGTGACTAAAGTTTGGGTGGAGTTCCCATTTAGTTGGAAGTGCATTCTGGTACTTGGAATGTGAGGAATGAGAATTTTTGTGTGAGCAAGCTCCTGCGAAATGCTGGTTAGAAGAGAAATCAGTTGCACAAAAATTGTTCTCATCTCTAACAAGCAACAAACCACTCAACCAGAGGATTTTTGACCCATTAGAGTTTGTGATGTAATCCCGAGGATACTCTTAAATATCCTAGTTAGGTGTCTTTATTAGCTTCTGCCCAGGATCATTGCTTGTAACCAAATGGAGTTTGTCTCAAATAGGTACATTTAACTCTGGATTTACCTTAGCCATGAAATATTGCAAACATGTAATGTTTACAAGTTTCCAGCAATGTTCCTCAAAGTGGACATTCCAAATGCATATGATCTGCTCAGTTATATGGCCCTGGCACATATTATAAGGGCCAAAGGCTTCAGCCAACATTTCATCCAATTTTGTATGAGCATACAATGAACAACTATTTTCTCTATCCACCTAAATGGGTCTAGGAGAGGTTGCTTCACCTCATCCAGGGGTCTTCATCAAGGGGACCCTTTTTCCCTCTACTTGTTCATAATTGCAATAGGCACAATTAGGAATTGGCTAGGTTTGGTGCTTAGCTAGCCATTATGTTGACAACACTATGATAGTTACTAGATGGTCCACTTAGGAGGTTATTGTTATTAAATAGATGCTTCACAATCTTTCATAGTAGCTGGGTCTAGCTATCAATTGCCAGAAATTCAAGGTGCACTTTACGCACACAGCCATCTCTTAAGGCAAATATTTTAAGAATCCTTTACATGACTGAAAGTTCTGAAAAATATGTATATCTTGGGCTTTTCATATTTAGATGGTAGAGAATTGAAACATGGCATATGCTCATATAGAAAGCCCAAAACAGGTCCACTGACTAGTAGGTTCCTGTCTAGTAAAGCAAAATGTATTTTAGTAAGCTTGAGCATAACAACCATGATGTGGTATATGGTTTCCATAGTGCCACCACCGGCCAATTTACTAAACAACTTAATAGATTAGATTTGTCAAAGCCTTCATATGGTGAGGGTGAAAAGGAGAATTAAAGGCTGCACTTGGCCAAATGGGACGACATAGCCAAACCAAAGAAGTGTGGAGGATGAGGCATATAGAAATTAGAGGACATCAACCTCATTGCCTTGGCCAAATTAATCAGTTGAATTCAAACACAAGAAAATCCTTGGATAGTAGTGGTGTAGCACAAGTATCAGCCATGGGACACCTCCTTTGGAACCTCACCCTTTGGAAAAAAATATTTGCAAAGAGAAAAGGTAGCTTGGCAGCCTGAGGATGATACCTCCCTTGTCATCCAAGCACATCCTATGTGTGAAGTATGTTGAAATCCCAAACTAGGAATTTGAATAGAAGGGTTCTTTCTTGAAAAAAGTAAATCTTTCTATGGCTTGCTAGGAGGGACAAATTCTGAGAGGGGGCACTTTGCATTGTTGGGGCCTACTAGCCAATGCCACCTATCCCATGTGTAGGGGGAACATTGAGATGGTACATCATTTACTAATGCACTCGGTTAGCTTTGTTGTACCTAGGATTTCATTGCAATTAATGGAGACCTACTTGCCTTCTTAGCTTGGAGGATTTGGAAATGCAGAAATGTGGTTGCCATTGCTAGTGTGCTAAATCCTCCCCTTTTTAGGGTCATAATTACAATGAACGGTAATTACTTCTCCTAGATTCTACAATGGACAACACACTAATGGTTAGCTAGAAGTTATGGAGCTTGGTCTAGTAGGCTGGTTGGGAAGAATTGCTATCCAAGCTTTGGGATGATAGAGACATAAGAGCTAAGAGCATTCTACTAGGGAGATAATATTTAGGAGCATACAACTCTTTCTTTTAGGGTTGGCCATTGCAGCTCTCTTTTAGGTCCTAAACAACGGTGAAAAACTACGTATTGTCCACAAGGCACTTAGTCTAGTTGTGTTATCAATTTGCTGCACTATTTCTTTTCCATTGCTAGTCCCAAACAATGAGGTGTTAGCTTAGTAGTAAGAGTTGGACACAGAATTTCTAAGTCACAAGTTTGATTCTAGTGGGCAATGTTGAGTTATGGATTTAAAAGAAAGTTTTGTAAAAGGAATTCTAAAATTGCTTTGTATGATAGATTCTAGAAGGTCTCAATAGATGGAGGTGCAAGAAAATGCCAACCATCATCAAAGGGTCCATCAATCAGCTAGTAACAATAGGAGGTCTTGAATGATCAAGATGACTTTGTCACGACTGGGATAGCAAAGATCAAAAGCCAAACACACAACCATGACAATATTAGCCATGGTAGTCAGATGGAGTAGTTGGACCATAACTACAACAAGTTTGGTTCCAGCGGGCAATGTTGAGTTATGGGTTAAAAAATTTTTTTGTGAAAGGAATTTTGAAACTAGTTTGTCTAGTAGATCCAAGAGGGCCTCAATGGATGGATGTGCAGGAGAACACAAACCTTCATCAAAGGGTCTATTAATTAGCTAGGAATGACATGAGGTCTTGGATGATCAGGAAGGCATCCATTAGGGAGTAGACATACTCAAATAGGAGGATGATGAGGCTATCAATGACCAAGATAGCAAATATCAATGTGAACTCATTCAAAAATAAAAAAAATTTACCAAAGGAAATTCTAAATAAATAATTTCACATTAAAAAATAAACATAGAATACAACACACCAAGAAAATTTATTATAGCTTGGGTTAGGACTTCTTCGCTTTTGTAGGGTCACTTCAAATCCTTGTGTTTCGCTAGTTTCTTTGTTGCAAAAACTCTAGATCACTTCTACCATACAGATTTATAGGTTTCCAGTCTTGTAAGCATCAAAAACCAGATTTTTAGGGCTAACGCTTAATCCACAAATGAAAA
Source organism: Gnetum montanum (assembly GCA_015680685.1). NCBI lineage: Eukaryota > Viridiplantae > Streptophyta > Gnetopsida > Gnetales > Gnetaceae > Gnetum > Gnetum montanum. The sequence continues at coordinate 129,935 of MNCI01006163.1, read as the reverse complement.
ATTAAAGTAATCTTGAGTGATGCTAAAAGATTCCTTAAGAATAGACGTAATAACATCACAATACAAGCTCAAGAAAGAATACTATAGGAAGAAGAGAAAATTCACAAAGCAAAGAATCCCTCTATCAACAGTAATTGAGCCAGTACCCAAAAGACATACAATTTAGTTTGTTGCCAAAGTTCTCAACACTTTCAGGTATGCCCTAGCTAAATAAAAGGGACAATTTCAAATACAAACATTGGTGCAATAGATTCCATTTACTTCTCTACTGATCAATTCAATCCATGGACTAGAAACTAAAGATGTCCATTGTTCAAGTGGTAAGATTTGAAGGAGTACTTTGGTTATTTCAATGACTTTTTAAAGTTATTCTTGTCAATTGAGCAGACCCTAAAATTCTATGGTTTGATAGACCCCCAAGTTGGGATCAACCTGCTTTTAAAAGTTTCCTTGTGTTGTTGGGTCTACCTAAAAGTTTGAAGGCAATTTGGATGAAGTTGACCCTCTTAATTTTGGGGTTTACCATAAAATTAAGGCTTTTTAGTTCTGCATTAATTTTTCACAATTTGAGGTCACAACTAGAGATTATATTATTGAACATGAATTGAAGGTTGTGGTAAGTGATGAACACAAAATTGCTTTTTTTTTTTCTTTTGCATTATCAAAACTAGTTCTCATAATGTACACTATACCAATTATATACCAACTATAAAATAGTTAATGTTAGCAGCATGGTCATAATTTGCAAGTTATATAAAACAATGGTTTCGTTAACTAAACAATAATGCTCTATTCAAGACACTTTAATTTGTGGTGTTCTATGAAAGAATTAAATTCATCCTTCAAAGGAGTGTTTGAAATGGGAGTGGGAGCAGAACGAGTAGGCTTGAGGGCATTGGCGCATTTGGGGAGAATGACATGAGGGCGGTCGTGATCGACAATGTAGAATGAGAGGGGCTGGGTCCTAGGGTAGAGCTGTGTAGTAGACGTTGAAGGTTGGTGGCAGGGTAGACAAAGGTGTGGGAGTTCTTGGAGTTTGGGGTACGGGGTCTCGTGGTGCTAGAACAAGATGGAAGCCAAGGGTTGGTGGGGTGGATGCCAGTGTTTGACAAGGAGGAAACATGATTTTGAAGGCATGTGGTCCTTAAGCAGTTGGATTGAAGATGATGGAGCTTAGCCTCATCGGAAAGTTTGTGTCCAAGGGGGTGGGGCCTTGTCTGGATTTGATTAGGCAGTGGGCATAGAATTCGTGGGGACTATTGGAGGTTGGGGTAAGATGCCTTTCAGAGGAGCTATTGTTGTTTCTGTTCAAGTTGGAAGAGGACAGGGATCGGGTTTTACTAGGAGGCCTATGGTTTTATGGGGCTAGGGGGCTTGTATTGACTTAGTGGAGGCTTGGGGCTCACCAAGAGAGATTTATTTAGCAAAGTGTTGATGTGGATCTGTGCCTCGAGGATATTGTGGGATTGGTGGTCAATGAATTTCTTGGAAAACTTGGCAAGTGTCTTTGGAGACTTCATTGCTTTTGACAACTTCACACAGTCCATGGAGTGCATGGGGTTTGTGAGGTTCTGTGTGGCGGCTGCTCTTGGATATGAATTTAGTGGAGGAGGTTACATTGGACCTTCCTTTTGATGTAGAGAAGACCCATATTGAATATGAGAATTTGGGAAAGTGGCCCCCTTAGGGGGCAAAAGGGGAAGGGAAGTAGCGGCCTCATGTGGTTAACAAGCCAGGATGTACGGTTTGTGGAAAGGTTGGTCATCAGGTTGTAGATTGCAAGTTCGGGGCCAAAGCAAAGCACATGGGGTCACTGAAAGGAGTGCAGAAGCCGGTTTGCAGCGGGGTTAGACAGCGTGGTTTTGCATCATGAATGGAAGGCCCATGGTTGAGACTCACCTGGAGCAACAAGGTTCGCTGGAGGGCCAACAGAAGCATTTTCTTGCTAAGACAAGTGTGGCATCGGTTTTCCCGATTTGGGGAAAGATTGGATAGCCAAGGGCACAGGCCATTAGACAGAAGCTTACTTAATTTGATATCGATTTGGGATTGCAAAGGACCTTGAAAGAGGTCTATCAAAGAGGTTCCTGAGTCACTCATGAAGTTGCTTTCATGGAACTGCAAGGGACAAGGTACCCCCTATAAAAGAACTACCCTGAAATCGATTGTGAGGAATGAAGGGTGTGACATAGTTTTGCTTGCAGGAGATGAAGTTAAATGCTTCTGAAATTCACTTGCTAAGATGGGAGGGCTAGTAGACATAGATGGTGCTGTGTTGGGGTAGGGCTAGAGGACTTGCGATCCTCTCTTAGATCGTGATGTCTTTGATTGATGAATTTTGGTGGAGCTAGACTGTTCATGTGATTTCAGAAAATATTTGGCTGACAAATGTTTATGGAGCACGGAATTGGGAGGTGCAGGTGTAGGAACTTTGTAGATTGGCGTAGATGATTCCAAATAAGCAAAGTTGGATATTGATTAGTGACTTCAACCAGAGACTGTACCCTTGGGAAAAGACAAGCAGGGAAAATGTGGAGCCCTTGGGCAGCCCAGAATGTTTGGAGTTTCTGAAAGGAGCATGATTTTGTGGACTTGGAGATTGCAGTGTGCCAATTCACGTGGAGTAATAGGAGAAAAGGTAAAGATTGGGTTCAATCATGGATTGATCGAGTGTGGGTGGGTATGAGGTTTGCTCTAGATCTAGATATTTAGGCAGTAGGGAGGGAAAGGTAGTTTTCGAACCATTGATTGATAGTGTGTCAGGTGGGTGGGTTACAGGGGTTGTCCATGAGGCCGTTTAGGTTTGAGCATACGTGGTTGTAGAAAGCTTGGCTCAGGCCCTTGGTGTAGGATATTTGGCAAGATTATTCTTCGGTGCATGAGCCTAAGGAGTTTTTGAAGCAAGGTTTGAGGAATCTCAAGATTCAAATTTGGGAGCATGCGATTGAAGACAAGTTTAGTTTCAGAATCTTTCGCAGATAGTTGCAAGCCTGACTTTGCAAGATCCAAACGTGGTAAGAGGTTGGGAGGACCTAACAGACGAGGAATGTGAGAGCTTGCAAGAACTCTAGGATCTAGTAGTGGAAGAGGGGGGATATTGGAGGCAACAGGCACAAATATAGTGGATTAAAGAAGGGGACTGAAATACTCGATTTTCCTATGCAATGGCTAAGAGGTATGGATAGGCAAGGCAAACATTACACCTCCCGATTTAGGGGGAGCAAGTGGGGGATGTGAAGTAGGTCGCAGAGGCGGTTGAGGGTTATTTGGCTACCATATGGAAAAAAGAGAGATAGGCAAGGAATTTCTGTATCAGTACCAAGGGTCCTTGGAGATGTTGAGAACTGAGGCCTTTTGGTGCTGTTCACAAGGTGGGAGTTGGAAATGGCCATGAGGTCGATGAAGGCAAACATAGCTTCTGGGCCAGATGGGTTTTGTGAATTTATGGATCTTATTTGGGATAATTTGCTTGTTGCTTTCAATAGTATGTTAAGATGGCAGCAAATTCGTAAAGAGATAAATTGTTCATGGATTGTTCTCATTCCAAAGGGTCCTTGCCCCTCGTCTCTTGCACATTTCAGGCCTATTGGGGTTTGTAATACCCTTTTGTGCTTGTTTACCAAGATGATTGTGCAACTGTTGGTTCCATTGATGTTGAAGTTGGTGGGGGAGAATCAAGAGGGTTTTGTGGTGGGACATTTTCTTCAGGACCATGTGCTTTTGCTGCAGGAGATCCTTCACTCTTTCAGACGGATGGGTTTTCTGAGACTGCGTAAAGTTGGACTTAACAAAGGACATAGTGAGTTGGGAGGCATTGGAGGAGGTTGTGTTATGAAAAGGTTTTTGCACTACTTTTGTTAATCTTTGCATTCACTTACAAAGGACAAGTTGGTACTCTTTTGACATGGATGGTAGATTTTGGGGGTTCGATGCGATGGGCAAGGGATTAAGGCAAGGAGATCCATTGTCTTTGCTCTTGTTCATTTTAATCAGGGATTGATTGCAATATTATTGTGCCGATGAGGGTATGGATGGGATAGAAATCATGGGGTTGAGGTGTCTTGCTCATCATTATGTAGCTGACACGATGCTGTTTGCAAGGGCGGCAATGCTACAAGCTACTATGTTGCAGGAGGCCCTGGTTCACCTGGAATGTGAGGTGGGACTAGAGATTAACAAAGCCAAATTGGCTATATACATGTGTAATATGATAGAGTTGATTCGTGGTCAGAGAGTGCAAGTGTTGGGGATTTTACCTGGGTGGGCACAGGAAGCCTATCTTGGGATGCCAATGTTTGATTGGCATTGTCAAAAAACATGGATGGTGCTAATTCAAAAGCTGTAGCAAAAGACTGAACTCTGGGTCAATCGTTTTCTCTCACATAAAGGAAAAATGTTGTTGGTAGGCATGATGCTCATGGCAGTTGCCAGATTCACAGCTTCTATGACCATCCCTTTGGGGGGAGCTATAAACAAAATTGACCAAATTATTTGCTGTTTTGTTTAGTTTGGGGGAAAAGGGGAACAAAAGCTACATCTAGTTTCTTGGGAAACTATTGCGAGACCTAGAAATGCAAGAGGGATAGGAATTTTGCCTTTTAAAGATGAGATTACTTTGGGTTTACAAAGGTTGACCAATAGGTTGATACGGTAGGGAGAAGGGCAAGCACAATGGGCTAGAATTTTACGAGGGATATATTGAAGATGGGAGATGGATGTGGGTAGATCAAAGCTGTGGCAAAACATTTGTTAGCATGCGTGAAATATGATGACGTAGGGGCAGTTGGGATGTGATATAGTGGAGGTTACTAAGGCACTGTATTGGCTGATGGCTAGATGGCAACAACTCTGGAAAGGGAGCATGCTGGAAAAGATAAAGGCATTTGCTTGGCTAGTTTCTCATAGATCTCTGCCAATGAGAAGCCTGCTGTGGGAATGGGATTTAAGTGTTGATCTGACATGCCTGTTGTGTCAACAGGACAGGGTAACAGTTGAGCATCTTCTATATACTTGCCCATATATTCAAGCGGGGTTGAGAGTAGCTGGAATTGATCCACCAATTTAGCTAGACGGAAATTTGAAAGGGTTGGCTATGCTGTCGACAGGTTGGAGGTGGAACCACCTAATCTTTTAGGGAAAATAGCTGCTGCTGCCAATAGAGATCACTAGGGTTGGGCTAACTTTATGGATGGAGGCAACTTTACGTCTGGAGTGGACATAGTGGCATGAATCGGTTGTCTAGGAATTCTAGGACAATGTTGACCTATGGACGTTGGTCAAGAGGGTGGGATGGGCTGATATGTTGCAACGAATTATGGGGGAGCTTGGGGTGTTGGACCAAATGTTTTTTGACAATTGGGATGGGCCGAAAACAATCTTCTGGGGATGGAAAATTATCCTAACAAAGTAGGTGGTCGTGGTGGTGATAGGCATGTTGCTGGAGGGAGAGATTATTCCTCTGGTTATAAATTGTCAATAGCATGTTGCAGAATTCTTCAGGGGTAGGGTGCCTAGGACAACAAGTGGCCATATTCGGAAGAATGCTCTGCATGTGTTGTGGCAGGTGGGGGTGGTGATGATTGATCAGCACCTGGTGCAATCAGTGTGTCCACACAAGTTGTTGGACGTTCACTTTGCTTTGATGCGTTGCCTGAATCATGCCATGCCAATGAATATGTTGCATTTTTTCTTGGAAAACCTAAGACGAAAGAGGTAGGGAAGACACCTAGGCCTTATTTTGGCCTTGTGGAGGGAAGGAACGTTGGTGGTGGAGACCTTGTAGCTGTTGCCATTATGTACGACCACAGATTAGGAGGGGCAGGCAGTTGCAGGAGCTAGAAGTGAGTAGGCTTAGGGGCTTGAGGTGTTGGGGAGGTCGGAGGTACTGTAGGAAGTACAAGAAATGATTGTGGAAGCAAGCAAGATGACGATTGACAGAGCACAGGTGGAAGAGCGGGAGAGTTGGGAGAGGTGTTGGATGGCTAGGGAGATGGATATTTGGCGCATAGCAGATTTGGTGGAATGTCAACGTGCAGAATTACAGTAGCTAATCAAATAGAATAAAAAATGAAAGGATGCCACCTTCCGGAAGGAGTTGAGATATCAATAAGAGATCAGGGTAGAGATGCAGGCTGTTTGAAGCCAGGATGAGATTGGGGACTGTGTTGAACCTGGATAGGCTACTAGGAAAGAGGGAGTGCTAGAGTGGGGTTTTTGTTTGTTTGGAGCATGTTTCTGTTTTGGGGTTGTTTGGGGTTTGTTTGACATTTCTGGGGATTGGGGGTGCTTCTCTCATAGTGGTGTGGGAGAATGTGGAGTCGAAGGGGGAGGGTTGGGGATTAAGGCATTGATTGTGGTGATTGTTGTAGTCTTTGGGGTGGGGCTTGGGGGATTGGGCTGGCCATTTTTTGTTTTTGGTTGTCGGGGTTTGGGGTCTATTGATGGTCTATTCTTTTGGGCCGGGGAAGGTTGGATTTTTTGGATATTGATTTTTTCAACTTGTATTTGCTGTACATAGATGTTTTTTGTTTTGAGATAATAAATACTGAATGTTTCTCAAAAAAGAAAAAAAGACACTTTAATTTGTAACTTGATTATTATATCAACTATTAAATATACCAATTGTCATTTGTTCCATTACTGAGGATTTGGGTAGATATATACAAGATATCAACTTGTAATGCAATGGTTCCACCAATTTTTCTATCAATATATTGTCATTATCATCATTCTAGTCTTATCCGAACTACATAGGGTTGACTATATGAATTTTTGTTTGCTATTCAGTTTTATTAAGAGCCAAATTAGCATTAATACCCAAATTTTGGATATCTTTCTTTATACTTGCAAATCAAATATGTTTTGGTCTACCTTTTTATTCTTTCCCCGCAACTTTAATAAAGTGACATCTTTTAATAGATGCGTTCTTTAGTCTTCTTAGTACAAGACCAAACCATCTAAGATGACCTTCCTTAATATTCTCATTTAACGTCCAAACTTTCCTTAATGAGAGAGTTGTTGATTTAATCTTTCTAGCAACACCCAACATCCACCTTAGTATTCACATCTCTACCACATGCATGTGTTGACTTTTATGCTTTTTGATAGGGCAATATTCCACACCATAAAGGATTGCATGTTTTTTTCTTTCAACCTAGCAGGGATTCTTAAATCACACAAAGCACACCATTAGCTGCTCACCATTTAAACCATCCTGCATCAATTTTGTTTGTCATATCAATGTTAATTTCATTTTTTATGTCAACAAGTGATTGTAAGTATCTAAATTGCTTACTTTAAGTAACTTTTTGGTTTTGAATTCCAATTTTCATATCTTTGTTACTTTTCTACTAAAAATATACTTCATGTATTCTATTTTTACTTCTTCTAATTCTCAACCCTTTTGATTATAGGGTAGTTATTGGAGCCTCCATTTTTGCAGCCAAGGCTTCCTTGGCTTTATCCACCAATACAATATCATTTGTAAAGGGCATACCCCAAGGGATATCGTCCTGTTTTTCTTTTTCACCTTGTACTTTGGATTTATTGTTATTGATGTATTTTGCACCAGTTCATTTGTCTGAAAAATCCTTTGGGTCTACACAAATGTAATAAAATATTAGTATCAGTATCAATAATAAGGGAAAATAAATAAGGACTTAAAGCAGATCCTTGATATAGGCCTACCTTCATGGAGAAGTTCATAATCTCTTGGCAGATGGTGTGAACTCTAGTTGTGGCTCCATGATATGTCTTGAATAATTTTAATATATCCCATAAGAATATTCTCTCTCTTTAATGCACTCTATCATAAACATTCTCCACATCATTGAAAATCCTATGCATATTTCTCTTTTTACATCTATATTTTTTTCCATCAACTATCATAATCAAGAAAATTGCTTCTATAGTTGATCTTCCAAGCATAAAATAAAAAGGATTCTTAGAAACAGTTGATTCATACCTTGAACATTGTTATATAACTCTTTCCATAACTTCATGGTATGATTGATCAATTTGATGTCTATGTAGTTCACATAGTTTTGAACGTCTCACTTGTTTTTGGTATATGGGTACTATAGTGCTTCTCCTTTAATCATCTAGCATTTCCCCCTCCTCCTAGATCTTGTTAAATAAATTAATCAATGAAGTGATCCCTATATCTTCCTTAGACTTCTATAGTTTGTAGGAACAACATTTGGTCCTGTTGCTTTACTATTCATAATCTTTATAAGAGCTTTCATTGCTGAAATGGTACATATATAGTTGGTCATACCAACGTTTGATTCAGAACTTTTTTATCAATATGTGTCAATGCTATAATCTAAATATTGATTCTGGTATGCATTTGCTTTTGTTCATCAGTATTAGAATTTTTAAATCTATTTTTAGTTTAAAAAAACATTAACTTTAAGCATCTTTATATATGTTTTGCAGACAATTGAGCTGCTTTTTGACAAAGGTGTCTTCATGCAGTTGGAGGTAAACGTATGCCCCAAATATATATACATATTCCTTGATTTCTTAGTCAGATTGTTAATTCAAACACATGTTTTTTTAGCTTAGTGGCTATTGGCTGACCTGATTGTAATGGTTACAATGTATATTTTTTTTGGTAATTTATAATGGCTAAATTTTAAATTGTCAACATTTGAGTCCCTTTCTAATAGTTTTGTCCTTTGGCATGCAGTAGACCCATTTGTCAGGAATGGAGCATATCATTTTCTATACTTGTAGTAGGGAGGAATGTATCCTTGGAGGCACCTCAGACATAACACCATAAGCACACTTATCCCTTGGTATCAGCGATGCCATTTGTAATTATATCAGCCTTGGGAATCTAGTAACCCCTACATGCATGCAATTAGTGTGTCCAGATCGAATTCAGTTGGGTTAATAAAATAATCACAAGTAAAGCCGTGAGTTCAATAGTCCATGGAGGAGATTCTCATTTAAGCAAGTAACTCATTTTGACAAAATTTAAAAACGCAAGCATTTTTTGTTCGAGGGTACTTGGTAATATTCGCTCATGATAACTGAAACGATCCCCTATTGATTTGATACTTATTCTAATAAAGGTTGCCCTTTCTGTATAAAATACGAAACACATCTTCAGTTCTATTTTTAGGAAAAAATTGTACAGCCAATTATCAAGGTAATATGAGGTAAAAGACATGTTAAAGCTTGCCATAGAAAGAGGATTAGAACGAAAGGAAGTTTTAATTCATAAAGGTGGTGGGTGTTTGGAAATAAGCTCGATGTTTTCCTAGACTGCTATTAAGTGATTTTGATGCTATTAAACCTGAGAGAATAATTGTGTTATCTGGTTGAGCAGCTGAAGGGGAGGCTTGTGTACTGGTGGAAGTAAAAACATCAGTTTATTAAGTGTTCATAGTAGCACGAGTGAAGCAGAGTTAGCACACATAGCAAAGCACCAAGAAAATTTATGGCATGAGCAAATACCAAAGTCCTATATTTATAGCCTTGGAAATCCTATATTAGTGTACGACATGTTTGCCTAATTTGACATTAGAAATAGAGATTAAACTGACTGAAAGTGTTCTTGCAAGCAAATCTCGTGCAAAACGTATAGCTAGAATTTTACTCTGCTTAAAGTCTTAAAGTCAAGCTGATTGCATGATTTTTTGAAAAACAGAAAATGCGTAAAGTTTCCTGGCATTTTGAGAGTTGAACCTAGGTCCTTAAAGTCAAATGTCATACGTTATGTTCCCCTAGCCAACTCTTAATGAAGTGACATGTCGCAATAAAGAATACGTTCATTGAGAAACGTCTGGGAGTTTTGACCTAAGGTAATTAGGCTTGAAACTTAGAAAGCATGTTGCAATGGAACTTGTGTAAGTATAGGTATAGGATAAGTAACATAGCTAGGGTAGTGAGATAGCAGAGTGAATGATTACTTGTCTAGCCACTGGTATAGCTAGCCTTACCATGGTTGCACTGCTAAGTTGCCTCCTAATGAGCCTGTGGATGGTAATCTTAGGAACCTCACTTCATTCATTATTGTTACTCATTTCCATTTATTATAAAACTCTCATTTTTGCCCTTTCTTGCCATATATAAAGCATGTACTGGTAATTGTGAAGTTAATATTTAATTTTCTGTGAATGGAATGCCCCATGTAAGGTTTATTTTTCATAACCCATCATATTTGAATTTTGTAGGGGATTGTTAGTTTGAATTTACCAAATACTTCTCTATGGTTTTCTGTATTCAAATATTACTGGCTAATATAAATGTTTATGCCTAAGTACATTTCTAACTCATTAACAGGAGGAGCAGAAAGAAATGTTTTCTATAGCTATCCTGGAATCTCTTGCTGTTGAGCTTAAAGGATCAAAAGATGTAACAAAGCTCATAACAGGCATTAATGTTCTTGAATCTGTTTCTGCTTTGAAAGCAAGCAATAGAAACAAAATTTTCTCTTTCCTCCTTTCTTTTCTAGGCCATCCGTATCCAAAGGTAATTATATACTTTTGTTTTATATTTTCAATATATTTAAAAAGCGCAATTACCATTTATTTTATTTTATAATTTGCTGACATTGTCACTGCAGGTAAGGAAATCATGTGCTGATCGGGTATACCTCTATTTGATTCAAAATGGAGAACTATTTGGTACAGAGGTTTTAAATAAAGCACTCGAGTTGATTGGTGAAACTTGCTGGGATGGTATTAGAGAGGAAGCTATTACACAAATGAAGGAGATTTACAGCACTTTCAATTTAGAGGCCTCTTCTGTGAGAACTGTACCTCAAAGATCTGACAAGGTACTGTCAGAATCAAAATTTAACAAGAAGGATGAAAATGAGTCGTATTCTGCTCTAGTTGACTCCAGCGGATTCTGAGTCATGAAAACCATCTTGTTCTTATTGTGGGTCGGCATATGTTTTATTTTATGAACGCGGATATTTTATGGTTGCCATTTCAATAACACTAGAACAGAAACATTTTCAGGGAGATTAGTAAGCAAAGTTTAATGGTTATGGTTGAATTGGCTTCATGTGGGTGTTTCTCATCCAGACGCATGGGCTATATTTTGGCAAGCTTGTTGACTTTTACTTTGTTAAAAATGTAGAGCATCAATAATTATAAGTAGAATGATGGGATGAACTTTGAACCTCTAGCCGACAGTAACATGTTTCAAGATCGTTAACTGCATTCATAGTGATTTTTGAAAGCAGCATATCTCTTAGAATGAGATTATGACACGAAGAGGATTATATTAGTAAATAAGTTGTTCAGTGGCACTTGTTGAAGTTGTTGACATAACCCTTTCTTCAACTATGAATCCTGGCTTATTAAACCTCTTTGCATAAAACCCAGTGCTCAAGTACTTTTATCTGGTAGATCCTTAATAACTGAATTGATATTGATTTAATGAGATTATGACACCAAGAGTATTATACGAGTAAATAAGTTGTTCAGTGGCGTTTGGTGTTGAAGGTGTTAAGCTAACCATGTTTCTTCAACTATGAAGCATGGCTTATCAATCCTCAAGTACTTTCATCTATACCAAATGAAGAAATATTGAATAGAGATGTTATACTGCTTTTATTTTTTGACAAGAGACTTGATTTCACAGTTGGTACAGTATTTGCTTGGAACATGCCTCAAGACTGATAGAGCAGGTGCTAGTGCTAAGCTTTGAACCTAATGCTAGCAATAGGTTGGTGCCCATTTTTTGAGCCAACTAATTGAGCTACAGCTGTTGATTGGTTTGAGTATTATACTGATTCTGATTCTATTGACTACAACTTTTATTTTTTATCATTGGTTTTATTTAGCATCACTTGTAGATATTTGTAAAATATTCCTTTTTTATGATATTATTATTAATAATTTTTAATATATATAGAATCTTTATTTAGTCATTGATGCATAGCTCCTAGGTTAGAGCATGTGGCTTGTGGTTGTGCAAGTCATAGATGTGATTCAAAGGGACTATGTTGTGACTAAGGGAACCATGGGCAAGCTAGCCATAGAAAATTAGTACCTATTCATTCATCTAAATAAGTTGGGTATCCCATGTTGTGATGAAGGTATTGTGCTAATGCTACTTTTATCTCATAGAATGTAATTTGATTGAAACTTTTAGGCATTAGTGGTTTTATCAACTATGATAAGAAATTATAAGTGTTATATAACTCAACCAAGTTATATTTGACATTTAAAATGAGTTAAAAAATTTAACATACTAGTTTTACTCAAATGAAAATAAGTGTTAGGAATGCTCTTTTATTAATCAAATTACTATAAAATAAACAAATTGGACAATGTTTGTGGATGTTTTTAAATTTGATTGCATAATTAAAATAGATTTTTGAAGTTTTTAATTTATAATAATGCCCATAAAAAAAGGTTACTACATCACTATTTTAGGAAAGCCACTAAAAGGAAAACTAAAGAGATGAAAAAACAATTGAAGATGATTTGAAAAAAAATTGCAAATAAACAAAGATGTTCATAAAGATGAATGGGGAGAAATAATTCATGTAGTTAAGCCCATTTTGTTTGGACAAGTATGATGATGATGATGATGATGGTAATGAATAGTGCCCGTAAATCTTGGAAGTAGCTATAGGATTTATAGCTACAAAAAGTAAACGAGAATAAATTATGAATGAGTATGTAATGTGGATGGCTAGATGGGGATACATTATTTTTAAATTGAAATTGAAATTTTATCACATTTGTATAGACTTAAAAAAAAGGATTTGTGAGACAAAGTAATTTGTGCAAAATACATTAGTGGCAAAAAATCTTGAGCACAATACCCATGGAACAGATGTGTCCAATACCCATGGAACTTTAACGTTTCCTTCATATAATTCCTTGGAACCAACACTAGTATCTTGAATAACTCATATAGTGTGATTGATTAGAGATTTGCTATTTTATTTTGAAGAAATCTATTTTGTTAACATTTGGTTTTCAAGGTTTGATTGATTTCTTTTCTATCTTTGCTATGCCCAAGTTTAGCTTTGCTCATGCTATTGCATGTATGTGGGATAATAATTCTTTCATGATGGGGGATTTTTGGGGATCGTTGGGAGTCGATTACCTCCATTGATAATATTAGATTACTAAGCTCTCAACATTAGGAATTTCTTTCCTTAAAAGAATACCCACTACTAATGAGGTTGTTAAGGGCTTCTTTAGTGATGGGCCTAAAAGGGTAGCTACTACATGGATAGCACATAAGAATCGAGAAAGATGGTGGGTAGAATGATTTGCAAGTTTTTCTACTAGTGCACAAATTGGCTCATAGGCAAATGACTTAAAGACTAACTCATTGGTGGACAACTGTATGTCCTTTGGTGTCTACATGGGGGTTCAACCCTGAACCTTCCTATCTTCCTTCATGATGCCATCTCTTGTGCCATCTACCGTGTGTGCATCTAAAATTTCCTAATTTTTGAATACAAGAACTTCTTGAAGGCCCTTGCACATGATTATCCACCTCTAACATCATAGAAGTAGACTATTAACTAGTGTTATGCTTCTCTACTTGCTTGCCTCTTGATGATGTTACACCCCTAAGACTATCTCATGGAAATGACATGGCATCACCAATCTAGGCTTCTCTAGCAATAGCCTTGATACAACACTAGGATTGCCAGCATTTGCCCCAAGGTACAAGCCCCCAACAACACCCCTAACAATAATATGACACCTTTGACAATTATAGAAAAGTATCATAGCCCCTCTTCCCCGTTCTTCCTTGACTTCCATTCTGATAAGGATTTGACGCACAGAGCCAAGTAGGCATCCTCATACTCATAACTAGTATGCATTGCCATTGCTCATGCTAATACATAGCACCAACATTGCCCCCATCGACATCCTAAATGACATCAACAACTTCATTCTTGATGGTCTCAAAGACTCCATGATGGCTATTATTGCCATCCCTATCGACATACCCATGACTATACATGACACTTCTTATGGAAAGACTCCTAGGTGCCCTCACACCAATGTCTTTTTGACATTGTGGATGTTCAATAAGTTGGCTAGCCCTTTTGGGTTTTACTAGTTTTTCAATTCCATAGATATGATAATAAGCCTTACCTTCCCTAGCGACTAGATAGGAGTTCTTATGTGCCCTGATCACTTCACACACTAAGATAGGTATGATGACATGCAATCAACCTTGCTTTGTATTGGAGAGAGATTCAATTTGTTGTGCCATCCTCATAACACAATTTTTCTTGTTTGTTTATTGGCTATTTGTTTTAATGAGCCTACTAGACCATGTTACTATTTTTTTTGCAATGGACCCACTCAGTCATGCATATAGACTTATGCCCCATTTTGTTGTAAGATATTTTTTGTTAATGTCATCTATCCTCCTATATTGTATGGATGTGTTGTTTTGGCACTTGGACTTGGTGCTAAACTTTGGAAAGATATTGAAAGAGTGCAAAAAAATTTTCTTCAAGATGAGTTAAAGGTAAAAATGCAAACACTTAATGTTATTATGTGAATGTGATTTATTACCTTTAAAAGTAGAAGCCTTGTGCCAATTCATTACTGATGAGCAGTGGCATAGCCCAACACTCCACCATACAAGTCATGAATGCATGCGTGTAACCATATTGTAATCCGTGGATGGATAATGTAATTTTGCTAGAAGTTGATGTTAAGTTTGTGATCGTTATCTTCTCACTTGAAGTTAGTGAAATCTAAGTGTATGGTTTAACTCACAATGAGACATATGATAGATGATGTTATGAGGCTATCATTACTCTTAGTGATAATCATGATTGAAAATGAAGTTTAAGTCTAAGTTTAAGTAACACTGAAATATAAATCTATTTTATCTTTGTAGTGATGAGTATTCGGTCTTGGTTTACTAATCATGTCTTAGGCTTGTGTAATTGTCACTGGAATTAAAATACGAATTAAGCAAGACCACTACTGGGTTAGTGATGAGTGGAGAGGTACCCCTACACTCAACCATACGAATACGAGCGTTCATGCACGATCCGGTCGAACTCCGTGGATAGGCTAGTTGTGGTATCTAGATCGTTACACGTTGATCGTAGTTCGCTGTCTTCCCACCTGGGCTAGTATTTGCTTTGTCACGTATGGTTTAGTCCAGAGTGAGGTGTATGATGTGATCCTAAACTAATGCTACTCCTAGAGACAATGGAAAATAATCTTGATTAAACTAATAAGCAATAGGAAATGAAGTCTAAGCTAGCCTAAGTGCAATGAGCATCCGTTCCTTAATCATCCGTACACATCTTGGACCTCGTGCACAACTACTACTGGGATTACCAAGCGTAGATCCTAGGTACGCTACTGGGTTACCAAGTAGTCACACTTAAATGCTCGTGATTAAGTCGTACTCATTCTGTTGTTAACAACAAGAATAGTAAATGATGGTAAAGAAATATTAACTAAGAAAATAATAAATAACAATAACAATTAAACAATTAAAACTAAGTGAATGCTGCAATGATGAAGTAATCTCGATCTTTATTTCCGGTTATGTGTGTGTCCAAGTACGTCACACTCAAATAAAGGTGCTATACAATTAGAAGCATCACACTGCGGGCATGCACTTGGGAAACTAGTCTAACTCCTACGGAAGCAAACTGCAAGGGCTTTGCTATGACTACTAGAAAGATACCTAAGTGTGGCAGAGGGCTACTTATTTATAGGCTAAAACAGGCTCTGCGTAAATGGGGCCATGTTGACGCATGAAGGGTGCGTCGACGCGGCCGCATATACGGGGCCCCGTATACGCGGCCTAGTCGACACATCGATTGCTTAGCACTTCATTAGTTACCAAACAATTACACATAACGCTTGAAACCAGTTGTAGCCATTTTGCTTAACTAAGGAGCATAAAAGTAAATTTCTTTGGAACATAAATGATTAAGCTAAGAAAGCAGGAAAATTATGCTAAGTAAACAATAGAAAAAAAGAACTAAGAAATGCTGCAATAATGTAAAATAGTTTCAATATTTAATGTCAATCATAAACTGTGCCCAAGTACAATTTACTTGAATAAAGACTCTAGTCAACTGCTTAACACCACACTACAGGCATTATTGCTCAGACTACAAAATGAAATTACAAGAGTTTGGATAAGGGTTCGTGAAAATTGTTGTTGCATGTGCACCCAAGTGTCAGTATTTATAGGGCTGCATAGCTCTAGAGACATTGTATCAATGATGACGTAGCATGAGCTATGATATCATAGCTACAATATCGTTGATATGATATTGTAGATATGATATCTCATTAGATTGAAAAAATGGTTTTATTGTACTCCCATGATTGACTAGAAACTCGTCCTCGAGTTAAAACAAAATGAGGATAGAGTCCCTTACAAAATTGGAAGGTAGATTTAACTTAAGATGACTTAATTATTTACATGAATCTAAATGCCACATTGGTGTTTTTACAAAAATTGGACATAGTTGAAAGTTGACAAACAAAACAAAACAAAAACAAAAGTTGAAGTAGATCGATGTAAGCCTTAAGTTCCCAGTGGTGGAGGCTCCTCTATTGACTTCTTTCCCTTATCATCAGGCTTTTGAAATTGATACTTATTCATGAGTGCTTGAAGCTTTTCTACCTTTTTCCTAGGGTCATGTACCATCAATGTAGATTGTGCAATGTTGGATGAAGTCAGTACATCCCATGGACATGGCAGTTATGGGAACATTTTATTGGCTTTGATGTACCATGTCGTAAATTGTTGTCGTTCTTCTTCAAAAGCCTTGGCCACCTTTCTTAATTCCTAATAGTCTGTCATTGGGTGTGTTAGGCTTGCTACAACATTCTTCTATCCCTAGTAGCTAGCCTTCAAGTTTGGAGTTTGCGACATGTAGTTTCTGCAAAGCATCCTTTCAATTAGCAAACTCCTTCTTGTACATGGCATATACGGTTGCTACCTGATGTTAGACCTTGTTCCGAGGTTGTCCTACTATCAACAAGGCCAAGTTAGCATACTAAAGGTTAGCTAACCCAATGTATTATGTTAAGTCTTCAATCTACATGTGTTTGTTCTTTATCTCAGTTTGGTGGATGTGGGCTAGGCTATTGAGGATGGGTTGCTAGTCTAATGTTTAGGCAATTATGGAATTGATTCTAGCCTTGGCCATTTGCATATCCCTTTTATTTATCTATTTATAGATCCCCACTTGGTCCTTGAAATGCTCCTTGAGCTCCTTGAGCTTCTTGTGCTTCTTGGCCTTGTTTTTCCAAGTGCTTATTTCAATAGCTAACTTTTGTTGGATGGTGTGTACTTCCTCCATTGAGAGGGTCCTATTTTCATGAACCAATTGTTTCATGTCTTGGTTGAATCAAATGAATTTTTCTCGCAATTGATAGATGCTTTCCTTGAGAACATTCTTCTATTTTTTAATGTCAGTCAATGTTGTGTTGGTGGCAACAAGTTTCTTGTTTTCCTCAAGAGCAGTGAGAGCTTTGACATGTGCATATGTTTGGGCTTCTACTATTGAGGCATTCCACATAGCCTTCTCTCTTTGCATCTCCACTTGTATGTTCCTAACAATAGCTATCTTACTTGATTAGTTCTGTATTGTTGAAGCTAATCAAGGATAACAAATCATGCAGGGTCTCTTAGTTCTACTCTCAAAGCTATTAATTCTTCTTGTAGCCTCTACTTCATTTTCAGCATGTTTTGCCCATGTTTCAGCCATCACCAGCTTTCCTTTGATGGCTATTAGATCAAATTGCACTACAATGATATCATTGGGGATATCAAAAAGAATTTGCATGACTTGGCCCACATCTAGTAGTCTATCAAGTACAT
This sequence comes from Gnetum montanum, assembly GCA_015680685.1. Taxonomy (NCBI): domain Eukaryota; kingdom Viridiplantae; phylum Streptophyta; class Gnetopsida; order Gnetales; family Gnetaceae; genus Gnetum; species Gnetum montanum. Next base: position 112,121 of record MNCI01006163.1, on the reverse strand, counting down.
CTTCATGTTCTACAAGTGTCATGGAGGCACTAGGTAGCATTTGAGCATTCTTGGCTCCACAAATGTTTTCCAGTGATGCAATGGGGATATTGAATGACTTTGTGATATGGATAGTAATTACCTTTTCTGTTCTTATTGTGTCTTGGTATTGCATGATCACCATTGTGGCACCTTCACTAGTTTCTAGCATTACTTGGAAAGATGCAATGTTCCCCAAGATCTGTTTTGCCCAATCCTTCTCTCCTCTTGCTTGCAATGACACCTTCCCACTAGTAGGGTTTGTAGACTATAGGCCTTATGAAGATTTCTTTGATTCTATACAAGTTTGAGCCCTCCTTTGCTTCCTAGCTAATCATCTATATGATTTGATGCAAGTGGCTCATTGAGGGATGGTAGTCTTGTGTGGTGGTGGAGCTTGCTACTTAGGCCTATCACCTGTAGGTGGTTGACTACTGGGTTTTGCCTATTGTTGTTGACTAGTAGTTGGAATGTTACTTGTTGGTGTAGACCTTGAAGCCCCTTTGGTGCCTGCTGGCTTCTCCAGTTGATCTTTCTTGGGTGGCACTGGTTTTGACATTTTAGTGTAGGATGCATTTTGGGCCTTTCGTGGGACATCATTGGTGTAGGGAATGATAATATTGGTTTCCTTGCCTTCTTCTCTTTAAACCACCTTTGGATTTCCAAGAAGAAAAAATGGGTGATATTGGCATTGAATTTCCCCATGAAAATTGCACTTCCTTAGGCTACATATGTGGAGATTCGTTTGAGCCTCTTCATTGGGAAGAAGTGATAGGTCCCAATCTTGAAATAAATTTTTTCTTCTATAATGAGGTCACTATAATCTTTATCTTCTTTCCCATAAGCTTTTTGTAGCCACAACTTCTTAGCATTAGTGTTGAACCTTGTGAAAATATGTGCAACATTGGTTTGGATGTTTGGTATGTTCAAGGCCTTTGCTATTGCCTCAACTGAATATGGCACTAAGACCCCTTCAATCTTTATTGTGGCATCATCTTGTTTATGTTTCCAGAATTGGTAGACTTCTCCTAAGCACCATTCAACATTATTGGACAATCTTAGTCATAAGGGAGATGCATGGAGTTGTGTTTTAATAGCTTTTGGAGAAAAATCCATGAATGGGCAAAAGTTCAACTCCATGATGATCATGGACATTATGGATTTTTTTGGAATGGCCTAGAGGCATTCATTAGACAATGTGAGATGTTGTTCTTATTCAGGTGCTAGTGGCACTTCTGCTTTTGCTTGGGCTAAATGTTTTGTAGCAATATTTTTTTGGTTGATGCTAAATGATAGAGCCTCTTGCTTTGCATGTTTAGCCTATAGAGTTTGTTCTACTACTTGGCCTCTATTGTAGCCTCTTGGTCTTTTACTACTGTGTTGTGAAGGTTCTTCTACTACAAGTCTCTTTGGAGCCATTTGCAATCATTAAGAATTTAAGATTACCAAGGTGTTCAAATTAGTTCCTAATGGTTCATAGTCCTTTTCATACTCTTAGTTTGGTCAAGTTCTTATCTTTTTTATCAGTTACAATCTTTATCATGATTGAAGAGTTAGAGAAATTTCAAAAAGAAACCCCTAATTGTTATATCTTTAATTATTACGACCTTTCACAGTCATCGTTTCCTCATTTATTATGCTCTTAAATGGTTGGTATGGTTAGAAGAATTAGTTAAATTCTTTGGCTTCAATTTGATTGGTTAGTTATAATACTCATATTATATTCCTATAGTTATCCTTTATATTATCTTCTGGGTGTTAGGAAATTTTAGCTCAATTATCCTTATGTGCACGCAATAGACCCCCCCACAACTGAGTTGAGCGCTCTAGGATTAACAAGGTTCAAGAATTTCTCAAATAAGAGTTGCGGTGAGGAAGTTACGGTGTTAAGAAGTTTGATTGCCAGAGCTTAAAAAAATTGCAAAAACTCCTCTTACTATGGAATGGCAAAATGAAAAATTTTTCTAAATTCCATGTGTATATATACTATTTTTATATGTGCAACATTGTATATGCGACATTGTAGTTGCAACATCATAGAACATATGACATCATAGTTATGACATCACTTTGGAAAAAGTTTGAATTTTTGAGGATTTGTCATGAAAAAATTTAGTTTATTAGATGATTTGGAAGATATAAAGGCTATCTAAAGGGTCTTGAATTATAGATGATGCTTGAAATTTAAAAATTTGACATTTGAAAGTCATAAGAAAGGAATCTCAGGAAAAAAAGTTTATTGGATGTATATGAGATGGATTAAAGATTCATGACATATGGATAGATTATGAAACTTTGTGGGAAGTGATCTTTAAGTGTTTGGGAGACAAGATGATGTAGAATTGATTGTCATGTATAAGGTATAATAGTTATACAGGTGGATCCTCCCCAAAGCAAGCTTCAACCCTTAGTGCCCTTGTATAACCATGCCTAAAAGTATATGAAGGCACCCAAGGAGTTGAATGCAAAACATACTTATCTAGGAAAACACACATGTTAATATTGCCAAATTGGGAAATAACGCTATATTATACAAAACCATAGAATTATGATTAAATATACTAGTGAGGTGGGATGGGATTTAGAAGGGATTGTAGAAATTGGGATGTGAGGTATCTTACCATAAGCATAATGAATCATTGTGTGTGATATATGGTTAGAGTAATCATTAGCCTTTCTATTCAAGATCCAAACCAAGTGATGAGCCGCGCCACACTATATTGCAACCGCCACACGATATCGCATACGCGATATCGCGTCCTACCTCATGTTCTATAAATAAGAGGTGGCGTCCTTTGTTCAAGGTAGTTAGACTTAGATCCTTAGCCAAACTCTTGCAGTTTTACCATTCCAGAGATAGAATAATTTCTGCGTGCCCGCAATAGGAGTCATAGATTGAATGGATCTTTATTCGAGAAATTTGTACCTGAGCACACATTTGTGTATGGCAATAAAGACGAACTTTATGATAAACCTTGCAGCATACAAATTAAGCTAATTAGTAATTAATTATTATTTAATGTTTAATGATTTCCTAGTTAATTAATCTTTTTCTCAACCTTCGATCCTCTTAGTTAAGTACACTCAGTACGACCACTTCGAGCATGTGTGTAGTGCTTGGTAACCTAGTAACAATTAGCGTTTGGTAATCCCAATAGCGTTGCACTGGTTCAGGATGTGTACGGCAAGTGGGAATGGATACTGGTGTTAGGAACAATTAGAACTTAGTTAATAAATAGTTAATGTAAGTTAGTCACTTGGTTCTCTTATTAGCATAAGACATAAAAAAGATAAAAGTTATAAAAAAACATATACCTCAAGCTTACTTAACCATACAATTGTGACAATACAAGTAAGTTTGGGAAGACAACGATTGATTAACCCTGAGTGTTCCATTAAGGCGCGTAAGCACTTAGTCCTTGGAGTTTGATCGGATCGCGCGTGAAATGCTTGTATCCGTATGGTTGAGTGTAGGGGTACCTCGCCACTCATCATTGGCGCTGTTGCCGGGGACTTAGTTGTTTGTGTGCTGCGTAGAACATAGGAAATCATCCATATCATTGGAACGTTAGAACGAACCCTTGAGGTTAATCAAAGAAAGATAAGACAATGGTACATCGCACACTGAATAAGACAAAAATGTCTTCCTCTTCGCATAAGAGCATTTCACCACCTAGGACTAACGCAAGAGACAGTTGGCGGCATAATACACGTAACCAAGATTCGCTAGTTCCTCAACAGTTTCATGTGGTATATACTCATCACGATGAGTATGTACCTGATTCACCTTTATTCTCCACCAAGATGAACAACTACGTTGGAGAGATTTGGAGGGTAACATAGTGTTGCCCCCAGACTGATCAGTCCCCAACATGCTCCTTCGTGCTCTTACACAAATAGGCATCCCGCTTTTATACGCAGAATACATTGCATGTGATCATGACACAAGGGACTATCATCCCATAGAAGCGCAACATCAAAGGGACTTGCGATAGGAGAGATACCACATATCCTTGAAGGGTAAATGACCCCATAACGCTCTGCACATTTTGAGAAAAATTGAGGGTGGTGAACTTGCTTCAACAGGTTCCCCAAAAAATGATGTTCCTCTTCCTAATGATGGTTAGGAGGTGGTGTATAAGAACCTCCACTCCACGGTTCACAACCCTAGTTCTGATACCCACGAACACGAAGTGTTCAAAGAAGGAACACAAACACACGATAAGGGCAGATGTTCTGATTGTGATCATGATCAAGGCCAAGACCACTGAAGAGAAGGTAGAAAACACCATCATGGCAATGGTTCTCCTTCTTCTTCACCTTCATTGTCACATTCACCCTCTCTTTTAGTGTCTGAATGCAATCATAGGAAAACTAATCATGAGGATAAGGGAAAACAAAGTGAAAAACATCGATAAGACAGTCGAGAATGAGGACAAGGGCACTCTAAGGAATCAAGGCATAGAAGAAGGGAGAGTAGGGAACCACGTAGACACCGTAGATGTTATGAACGTGATGATCATGAAGAACCCCTACTTGCAACTAGAAGCATGCTAGATATAACGGAGGCCGTAAGAGTTCCCACAAGGCACCAAAAGGATAGTAGGATCAAGAGGTTAGACATGAACAACATCCCACGATTTGAAGGGGAATACAAAACTGATCCTCAAAATCATTTACAAGCATTCCACGATGCATGTACCTTGCAAAACATAGAAAACGAAGGGCAAAAACTGAAGTTGTTTCCAAGGACACTAGTGAAAGAAGCTGAAAGTTGGTACTGGTCCTTAAAACTAGAATCCATTCAGAGGTGGAGTAAAATGTTAGAACTATTTAATGATAAGTACCAAACGTACTCCCGAATGTCTAACCTCCGAAAGAAAATCCAAGGATGGAAGCAAGGAAATCATGAACCCTTGGATGCTGCCATGGGCCGCTATTACGCACTGTTACATCATTGCCCTAGCCATGATTATTCGTAGTGGGATCAACTACGCCATCTCGTGGATGGACTTAGGCATGAAATAAGAAGACCCCTTGGAACGTATGCCCAAGGAAGGTTATCGAAGCTTATGTATCATCAAATTCATAGATTGCTAGAGTAAGGAGCCAAAGAAGAAGGTGAGCTACAAAAGAGAGAAAGTGCAGAAGAGTAAAACTGAGATCCTTCCCTCTGAAAAAGGGGAGTGAGATTCTGTGAGGAGGAAGAAGAGTCAACACTCGAAGAGATGGTGAATAGGAAAAATTTGTCACTCCAAAAGTTAACAACCGAAGTATTGGCAAAGGTAGACCAAATGTGGGACTCCCTGGATAGTAGGTTTGAAACTGTTCTTAAAATTGTAGAGGAGTCTAGGGAGTGAGGTAGTAACCATGACAAAAAGAAAAAGAGAGAAGTAGACAATGCA
>MNCI01006163.1:0-103699 GCA_015680685.1 Gnetum montanum | reverse complement strand
GTATAGTGTTCACTCTTGTGTTCATGAACACTAATGTTGCCATGTATTGTAATGTTGATCCGTTCACACGTCATCCCATTCACCATTAGTTGTCATTCAAGTCAATAATCCCATACCATCCCAATCTTTTGTAAGGAACTCGAGGACGAGTTTTCATTCAGTCATGGGGGTATGATGAGCCGCAATATCGTGTACGTGATATCGCATCCACCATGCGATATAGCATACACAATATCACGTCCTGCCTCATCTTCTATAAATAAGAGGTGGCATCCTTTATTCAAGGTAGTTAGACTTAGACCCTTAGCCAAACTCTTGCAGTTTGATCATTCTAGACATAGAATAATTTTTGTGTGCCCATAGTAGGAGTCATAGAGTGAACGGATCTTTATTTGAGCAATTTGTACCTAAGCACACATTTGTGTACGGCAATAAAGACGAACTTTATGATAAACCTTGCAGCATACAGATTAAGCTAATTAGTAATTAATTATTGTTGAATGTTTAATGCTTTCCTAGTTAATTAATCTTTCTCTCAACCTTCGATCCTCTTAGTTAAGTACACTCAGTACGACCACTTCGAGGATGCGTGTAGCGCTTGGTAACCCAGTAACGATTAGCATTTGGTAATCCCAGCAGCGTTGCACTAGTTTAGGATGTGTAAAAAAAGTGGGAATGGATACTGGTGTTAGGAACAATTAGAACTTAGTTAATGAATAGTTAATGTAAGTTAGTCACTTAGTTCTCTTATTAGCATAAGACATAAAAAAGATAAAAGTTATAAAAAATCATATACCTCAAGCTTACTTAACCATACAACCATGACAATACAAGTAAGTTTGGGAAGACAACGATTGATTAACCTTGAGTGTTCCATTAAGGCGCGTAAGCACTTAGTCCTTGGAGTTTGACCAGATTGCGTGTGAAACGCTCGTATTCGTATGGTTGAGTGTAGGGGTACCTCGTCACTCATCACCAAGTTTAAACCATTGTCTTTCCATTGACATGGTAAGGTAGCACTTATCGTACTCTCACTTCCATTTTTCATTAGAATTCAAGAAAATAATGCATTGTTAACAATAGGATAGAATCCATTATAATAGTCCTAGAGAATCCACAAGTGCCCTTGATGTCATACCCCTTTCATTCCCTCTTGGTTCTTCACTCTTCTATCCAAGCATAAGGATCACAAGTTTATTTTGGTTTATTGTGAAAATAATATCATTATGGCCATGATAAGAACCTTTTATTGTTGGAAATAAGTGGATGGATGATGTGCTCTAAATGTAGATGTAATTAGTCCTTCATGATATGATAATATAGGGTAATCTTCATCTTGTTGGAACTACATCTTGCTTTATTCCTTGCACCTTATTGGAAAAGTCAAGAAAAATATGTACCAAACAAGTAGTGAAAATCATAGAAAAATAGGAAAATAGAGAAAGAATTTAAGAAATATTAAAGAATATAATGATTAAGAAATGGAAGAGTATAAAAGAATGAAAAGATATCAAAGAATGTGAAAATTGGTAAGATATGTGAAAAAGCATAACAAAAATTTGTAAATCAAAATGTTAGAAAACAAAAGAGTTGAAAAGTAATTATTAATTCCTAAGTCAAGGTAAGGAATCTCTCCCATGATTGAACTCATGGATAAGTATTCAGAAAATGGACCCTAGATCCCTTGGATCATACACTTTAGGTTTCTTATTTATCATCCTTAGTGATTTAGATTTTTGTTTATTATCCCATGTGACATTGTTGATAATTGAATTCTAATCTTTTGAGGACATATATCCCATTGGACTTGATGATCTTTCCATTTCAGAAGGTCCATCTATAGTTTCTTGTTTATTCTTAAATTAAAATTTTAAGTTCTCATTTCCAATATCTACTAGTGTATGATTATGGTTTAGGATTTGCTTTTGTGAGTTCTTAGTTTGAGTCATTCTCTTAGGATAGGGGTTCATAAGTGAGTCAGACATTTCCATGCATGTCTTGGATAGTGTTATGTTTTTAGTTTTTTTTCATTGGGTATCTTTTGGTTTAGTGGCTTGTGTTTCTTTTTGTTCACACACTTGTTTTTTACATCTGTTGTGGGCTAGTGTAAGGACTGTGTTGACATTTTGAAGTTTTAGCTCATAATTGCATCCTTCATTATCGTTAGTAATGCATGGAATATTTTGTGTATGTATGGCTCCTTGCTCATATTTCTTAGATATTTTCATAGATAAATCTCTCATTTCTAACTTCACATTTATTGTGCTAAGTCATGCTCTTCCCATAATGATAGGAAATTCCTTCTTTTCATTCTTCACATCGATTACTAAGAAATCTATTGGATAAGACTACCCATTGATGGTGGTTATCATATCTTTTATTTGTTTAAGAGGAATGGTGACAGATTGATATGCTAGCTCTAAACTTATGTTGCACTTATTTAAGGGCGGTAGGTTCCATGCCTTGTATGTTTCTTAGGATATTAAGTTTACTTCAAAATTGGAGTCTAGTAGAGCCTTGCATGGTGAATTTCTAGCAACTCATAAATAAATTAGAGGAATTCTTGAATCTATTCTTTTCTTAGGAAGTGATCCTCCCTTAATCCAGTCTAATACTATTTTGGTCAACATGAAAGTCACAAGCTTTTGAGTTGCTTTTTGTAGAAGTAGAATATTTGTAGGAGGATCTCTCATAGAAGAAACGTGTTTGGATGGAGTCCTTGCTTGAGTAGTCTTTTCTGAACTTGTTTTGAAGAATGGACATTTTCAAGATTCTCCTTTAATGTTAATGGTGTGATCCTCTATCTGTATGTTCATTGCCCTAGCAGCATTTTTCTACTGTGGTTGTGATGGAAATTTCCCTTGCATGATTGGTGATGGTACTCTCGGTAAAGAATTAGAAGGTTGATCTGATGAACCAGCTAATGGTTGATGTGCAAAGAGATTGGGATTCATCCTTTGAGTGGTAGATTTATAATACTTAGGTGGATAATAATGAGAAGAAGTGTGAATTGAAGCATTCCTTGAAGAGATTGGACATTGTACATAATATCCATAAGGATCTAGTTGTCTATATGGATATTTTTGCCTCAGTGATGGTATTTCCCATGCTTGGGATTGTTGCCACTACTCTTGGTATTGCTCTTGTGGTTGAGGGTAGGCTCTGCTTGGGTAGTAGGTTGGCTAGAAGGGTTGTTTGAGATTACATTGAGGATAAGGTAACCATCTTGGCAACTACCTATTAACAAATCTTGGATTAAGTGTGTATGCCCCAAACTCTTGTAAGTGGGCCATAAGAAGGCAACATCCCTTTGGATGTTCATATTGACATACCTTGCATCCTTCCTCTTCTTTTGAATTAAAGTCAGTACACTCCTCAGTTGTAGCAACATTTCCTTTTTGCTGATAACCTTCTTGTCCATGATCTCATTTCTTCTTCTTATCTTTGCCTTTATTGAATGCTTGTTTAGTTCTTTCTTCTACTATCTTAAGAGCTGTAGTAAACTTCTCATCACCAAATCCCATATCTTCTCTACTTTTTTTGCTGTATCATTGACTGATTTATGAATTGGTAGAGTTTTCTTTTGAATTACATCTTCCAAGGTTTCTTCTTCTTGCTTTTTGCACATTTGAATATATCATTTATTAATTGATGGATCTAGGTTATATTCTTCAACTAATTCTATCTTCTTTAACTCTCCTTCCTCTTTTGCTACTTGGTCTATTAACCTTTGGATTCGATGGACATTCATCTCTAATAATCCTTCTTGGGCGTAGACCCCAAGGGTTTCTATGGTCTTATTTCTTAACCTGTTAATGATGTGTCTGAGTTGTACCCTTTAGGAAAATCCATGGCCTGGGCATCTATGCAGAAGAGAATAATATATGTCAATTGTTGCATTGAGGGATTCATGTGTCCCATACTTCCATTCCTAGATTTTCTTTCTAAGCTTAGACATTCTTGAGTAAGTTTGATATTTGTCGTTGAAGAGCTCGAGCATGTAATTGCTTCTTTTAATCAATTCTAGTTTTAGTGATCTATACTAGCTCTATGCCTCCTTGATGAGTGTTCTAGGAAATAACTTTAGCTTCTGCAAATTACTTTCAATATTCTGAAGGGCATAGGCATCATGAAATGCTTGAAGGTGATGTTGTGGATCTGCATTGTATCCACCTTCAAATTTAGGAATATTATTCATGTTTAGTCATTTGATGCGATTGTCCCTTACATGCCTAGTTGAGATATACATTGCTTCCCTGATATTGATCATACTATGAGTGGCCAATAGGGGTTCTTTGGAGCATGTTCACTTCATAATTAAATCACCTTTAATGCACTAAATCTAGATATTATGAAAAGACAAAATTATTTGCTAAAAAATGAAGAAACCTATCTAACTTCAATTAAAATTATCAGAAGATTACATTAGGGTTCACACAACCCACAAGCATCCAAAAGCCTATCATACTCGAAATGATATTGTAAAGCATGAGGCTTTATAATCACACAATGGTTATTCTTAATGTAAGACACAACAAAGATAAATCTCTCCCACAACTTGGGATTGAGAGCTTAACTCACATGTGAGATACAAGAGAATAGAACACATATATCAGCACACCACAAGCTAATCTTGTAATTTCAATCACTTATTGCATTCATCCAATGTGTTCACCCATTCTCTCTTGGACAGTTCTCCTTGCATACGAGGTTTTCTTTCTTCTCAAGGATGAAGGCATACATAATTATATAGATCCAAAACCATAGTAAGCTTTTTATTTACCTCCCTAGATGTTTCCTGCACAGATCTAGAGTCTTTTGGATGTTTCCTAATTAAAATGCCACATTTGAGCTTTTCTTCTTCACTGGTATAGACGTCTTTGGTATCATGTAGACATCTCGTGTGAGAGCTTTGTTCTAAGGAGAAAATTCTATTATTTTTGGAAGACATCTTGTTTGAATTAAAGATGTCTTCATTTTAGGGAAGATGTCTTTGGAAAGAAGTCTATCTTTTTGGAGAGACATCCTCTATAAAAGCCTTGCTCTTAGGAGAGACTTCTACTATTTTTGGAAGACATCTTCTATGAATTGGAGACGTCTTCACTTTAGAAAAGATGTCTTTCTATTTGCATAGACATCTATCCTGAAGGTGCCAAAAAGAAAAATGCTTATTTTTATGTTGGGAGCCTCTAGATGCCTTCTAGCAAGTCCCATAGACCTTGGAACCTTCTAAACTCATTAAAATTAGCCAAAAAATACCTTCAAACATGCCAAAAAATCCAAGAATATTCATCATAAAAATCAACACAAAAACATACATAAAAATTAGACACATGCATCCTGGTCTTCTCCAAGTGTGAAACCTACAAAAACAATGTGTACGACAAGCACAAGGGAATCAAAAGGGATGTTTGTACACCACTCTTCATGATCATTGGGTTCGTAAGCCTGTTATAGTGATGTCCCCTTTGGTGTTCATAATGTTCTCTTTTTTCATGCCTAATCCTATCTCTTCTTGGTTCATACTCATCCTCTTCTTCATCATGATACCTTTGGTGATATTCATGCCTATCATAATCCCATTACCTTTCCCTATTGTAATCTCTAAGTCTTCATTCCCTTTTGTGAAAGTTTGCTGATGATTGTAAGGAGGAAGAGGAAGTAGTTAGAGAATGATGCCCACTGGTTCTCCTTCTGTGTCTCTGTAATTCATCCCTTTATGGTTCTACAGAAGCCCTAGGCCTTAAGCTTCTCCTATGTTTAGTGTTTTTTGCCTCTCTTCTTGGTGTCTTTGTAAGGGCCAAATGCAATTGTACTTTAATAGGTTCTTCTAGACGAATAATAGGTGTTTGTGAGTGGGCTTCATGATTGTGGTGGAGTTTCTTTATTAAGAATGCATCGTCATTAATTTTCTCAAGGACAACATTGTGGTTGATTTTCTTTCCTTTGGTATTTTCATGCCTTGTCTCCATAGCATCATCTCTTTGTATTTGCACCTCTGTGGGTTGATACAGCTTGGTCATGTGTTTGGTCACATGATACCCTTCTTGTGCATGGCCCAGGTTCATCCCCATTAAGAATGCTTGAAGCATGGATGGTGCTAAACATTCTAGAGGCAAAACTATGTTGCCCTGCAAGTCTCTCCCCCTTAGTTGCTCATCTTGATGAAAGATGAACGTAAAATCAAGATAATAGGGATCGGTATGAGCATATGAAATCCTTATTTGCATAGGGGCACTCTAGTCTTCATCATCATGTATCTTGTCATTACTCTTTTGTGGCTTTTTGGCAGGTGATAACTTCTTTAAGTGTTGAAGCCATATTGTGTGTTTGATGCTTTAGTTGTGTGTGTGTTATTAAAATTGATTAGAAGTGTAAAGGATAAACTTTGTGGTTCTTGATATAATTAACTTTATAAGATCAACTACTCACCATAAATTGACACATCCCTAGCAACAACACCAAGGATGATCGGTGGTGTATCCCAACACTCTACCATACAAGGCACAAGTGCATGCATGTGACAAGATTGTAATCTATGGATGAACAATGTAATTATGCTAGAATTTAATGTTAAGTTCATGATTTTTGTCTTCTCACTTGGAAATAGTGAAATCTAAGTATATGATTTAACTCACAGTGAGGCATATGATAGATGGAGTTGTGAGGCTATCATTACTCATAGTGATAATCATGATTGAAAATAAAGTTTAAGTCTAAGTAACACTGAAATGTAAATTTATTCTATCCTAGTAGCGATGAGTATTCGGTCCTAGTTTACCGATCATGTCTTAGGCTTGTGTAATTGTCACTGGAATTACCAAGTGGAATCACTACTAAGCGAATCAAGTAAGACCACTAGTGGGTTACCAAATAATTACACTTAATGCTTAAAACCAATCACACCCATTTTGCTTAACTAATGAGCATAAAAGTGAAGTACTGTGGAATGTAAATGGTTAAGCTAAGAAAGTAGGAAAATTATGCTAAGTAAACAGTAGAACAAAAGAAGTAAGGAATGCTACAATGATGTAAAACAGTTTTGATCTTTATTGCTGATCATAAATTGTGCCCAAGTACAATTTACTAGAATAAAGACCCTAGCTTAACACCACACTACAGGCATTCACACGATCATTAAGACTACGAAATGAAATTGTAAGAGTTTGGGTAAGGGTTGGCGAAATTGTTATTGCTTAGGCACCTAAGTGTTAGTATTTATAGAGTTGCATACCTCTTGAGACATCATATCAACAATGATGTAACATGAGCTACGATATCATTGATACGATATTGTAGATATGATGTTGCATTGGATTGAAAAAAAAAAATGGTTTTATCAATTTACATACACTCATAGCTTATATATCTCAAGGCAAGAAAAATTCTTTAAACTAGTTCTTGAGTATTCGCAAGACTGTGGTTGGTATTTTCAAGGGATGTAATGTTTGAGAAAATAGAATATCTCTTGGAAGGACGTGTAGCAAAATGCTAAGTATATTCACTAACTAGTCAAGTAGAAGGTTTTAACATAGATGTGGACTAATATGAAAAGCAAGAGAAAATTTTATTTACATCATATTAGATCTAATAAATTAGATGTAAAAGCTCACTATCTCTTGGTTGCTATTTCCATCAAGTATTGGAATGGAATCAGCAAGCTTCACTTAAGTTTGTCATCTTAGAATTAAAAGTAGAAGATGAATTCAACTCCCCTGAAAAGAGTGCATTTGTAAGTTGTGCATATTAAGAGCCATTGAAGATGAGTTTCATGTGGTTCTTTCTTGTGCTATGACTACCCATTTGAGACAACGTTATAATGTTACAACAAAAAGCTTGTATGATTTGTTTTTAATACCCCATTGGTGCTTGGTCAATTTGTAGGATCAAATCTTTATTTTTCATGAAAATGTAATATTTGTCCAATAGATCCTTTGAATGTAAAAACACTTCATTTCATTTGAATATAATTTACTTTTTAAATTTTTTTTGAAAAAAATATTACACCTATATTCATAGCCAGCTTAAACCTATGAACACGGCTGCTTGTTCTGCCATGCAACAATTAATACATTAGCCTATAAGCAATAAAAATTAACCGATGAGTTAAGAATGAGTGTTTGCAGAATGGGATGACTCTCAAAAAACATGTCATGGCATTCGGACAAAGAATTGCAGAACTGATTGTTGCCAGAAGCGATGACCTAGGGCAGCAGCTGAAACAAAAGGAACCGCACGTCCAAGTTAAATTATCTAACCAACCCCAACAGTACACGACAACACTAGTAATTTCTGCCTCTCAAACCACAACACGTGTTATACGGTCACTGCTATTTCTGCCTGCTTAATTAAGAACTACACGTCATGGCTTTTGCATTGATGTGGAAACGCTGCTGAAAATTCGCCCCCCTTTATTCGCAGATCGCAGATACTGTGAACAAAATTCATTCAGGGCGACCAAAACCAAAAGCATATACGATCGATTGAACATGGGTGCTGAGGAGGCGCTTATACAAGCAATAGGACTGCTCATTCTTTTGCTATCTTACTGCTGCTGTTGCAGGCGCAAACCCAGAACCATCATTATGTCAGAAATAAACCAGCAGGTAATATACGCTCTATATTTTGTTCATAGAGATCTTAATTCCATTCAATATTTGGATTCGATTCGATTTAGTTCAACTGCAGCATGTATGTTCATGCATTATTGCGCATAATGAAAAGTTATCGTGATTTTTGTTCTTCCCGTGTATATGGTGATTGTGTTTGCAGTGTCCTCGAGATGAAGGAAGGAAGCCATTCTGATTAGCCATATTTTGTCTCCACCAATGCTATGAACAAATAATTGCCAATGCGTCCTCCATGTTAACGTAGTGCAGAATTTTTCGATTTACTGGACAACCTAAATTTACATTTTATGAGTTTTGCATAATAATATTTAGAATAAATCAACCCAATTTGCAACAAAGAATTTTAAGCCTGTTTTGAACTCTTCAATGCTACTTCATCTGTAAAAAGAATTTTGTTTCGACTCTGATTTTGGATATTCAGTAATATGGAAAATGGCTGGCTGTTTTAACTTTGTTGCTCAGCCACCTAAAAATTCGTTTTTTGTCTGAGAGCAATCTTAAATATTTACTACTTCTTGTGACAATTTTTTAAAGTATATTTCTTTCAAGCAATTTCAGTTTTCTTTACGGATACCTCAACAACCGTCCCCAAAACATGCAATATTAAGTTAATAATAACAATTTACGCTAATATTAATTCACAGTTAGGTTCCCATTTGTGATATTCAGTTCACGGTCGTAATTTTAAAATATTTATAAAAAGAAAAGTTATCCCAGAAAAGTAAACAACAATTCACACCTGTGCTCAATCAACCGGGTTCTGCATCGGAAACCAGCGGAGCCAGTTTTTAAATTATAATCTTTGGTGGCTTACCTTGCTTCGGATTATAAATTATAAGTTTTAACAGTTTAGTAAAATCATCAGCAAGCTCATCATTGGTGTTGATGAAGTCTGGATAAATAAATCCTTCAGCAAAAACATGTTGAATATAATGCATAGCAATCTGAACGTGCTTCTTTATTTCATGAAACAAAGATTTTTATCAACTTCATTGCACTTTGTTTATCATAGAAAATTGTGATAGGTAGAGAAATGTCCTCCTTCAGAGTTCTCTGTGATGTTGTCACTTCAACTTGGTGCTAAGATTTACAATAGCTCTATATTTAGACTTTGTGGAAGACAGAAACTTTCTATTTAGTTGACTGCCCAGAAATTGTATTTTCACAATGTTTAAGAAGGAAATTCGTGGTAGAATATCATGAAGGGGAATCACCATCATAATCTACATTAGTGTATCCTATGAAATCAACCATTGAACAACAGTCAAAATTTAGTCCATAATTAATTGTTCCTCCAAGATATCTTAATATGCCTATGGCCAAAGACATTTGTAGAGTTGTGGGTTTCTGATTAAATCTTGACAACAAATCCATGAGGTATAAAATGTCTCGCTATGTCTTGGTCAAATATATTGATTTTTCAATTCACTTTCTATACAATGTGGGGTTAGGAATAGGTTCAGAATCATCCAACCATGGTGCACTACTTGAATCCAATGGTGATGATTTGGATTGACAACCCAAAATACAATATTCTATTAATAGATCCATAACATATTTCTTTTTATGGCTTGATATTTGATGAACTTCAAAATTGAAAAGGTAACTGAGTAACCCTAGATCTAACATTTCAGATTTTATTTTCAACTAATTTTTAACCTTTTTAATTAGTCGAACATTCTCTTTAGTCATAATAATATGATCACCATATAATACCATTACTATTGTCTTGCGTGAGTCCTTTGATCCCATAACATAAAGATTGACATCTACATTTAATCATTTGAACCCTAATTCATGTAGAAATTCATCAAACTTTATGTACCATTTGTGGGGATCTTGCTTTAAACTATAAAGGATCTTTGTTAGTTTACACATATGATTGGATAAGTTTGAATCCATAAAGCTTTCAAGATGGTACATAAAGATTTCTTTTTACAAATCTCCATTTAAGAAAACAAGTTTAACATCAAAGTGACACAATTTCCAACCATGGGTATTGGATAAAGACAAGATACATTATATGGTCTATTGTTTATGGTGGCACAAGAGGTTTCTTTATAATGAATATCCTTTCTCTGTGAAAAACCCTAAACAACTAATTGGGCTTTATATTTATCTACTGTGTTATTAATTTTTTTATATGAAAAATCCATTTACTTACATTTTTCATTTGTAGTGAACTGTGAAGTAGTTCCCAAGTATAATTTTTTATTAGCATGTTATATTCTAATTTCATTGCATTGTACCAATCTTTATTTTGTATAATCTCCTACACACTCATGGGTTCATTGGCCTCAAAATATCACTTTTGAATCAGTCAATTCAGAATGATCTTCAACAATAGACATTTTCCCATTTATAAGCATTTTTATGGGCATTTCATTTATATTTTCCACTTTGTTGGTCTTAAATCTTTTAACTGATTTTTAAACCATTGTGCTTACAAGGGTATAGATGAATCAGTATTCCTCATTTGTACCAACTTCTTCATCATCATCTTCATGTACCAACTTTTGTAGTTTTTTGACTTGTGGTATGATTTGATTTCTTAAAAATTTTATCAAATAATATATCACAAGATTCAACAATTTTGTGCTCTTTGATATATCCCACACTTGATAAGATTTATGACCTTAAGAATAATTGAGTAGTAATTTCACCTTGGCCTTGGTTTAAACTTGTCATTATGTACTTATGAAATATGAATACAAAAAGTTTTCCCAAAAATGTGAAGATGAGATATTAATACATTCATATTGTTGAACCATTTCTTTATTGGTAGGGTGTTATTCAAAGTTGTAACTGGAACTTTGTTAATGATATGAACATAATAGTATGTTATCTTAACCCAAAGAATTTTGGCACTTGTGTATCTTGCATTATACATTTAATTATCTCTATTATTAATCTATTCTTCCTTTATACAATACCTTTTTGTTGTGGTGTGTGTGGCATTGTGGACTCATGTTTTTTAGGATTACAATAGGCCTTAAATTCATTTGAAATATATTCTCTACCACCATTAGATCTTAGTTTTTTTATCTTCGTATTCTTCTTACTTTTAGTTCTTGTTTTCAAATATTTAAAATTTTATAAAATTTGTGACTAATAAATCATTCGATGGGTTGCATTGATGGGCATGCATTGATGCATCGACGCAGTGTTTGTCTTTGCCTATATAAATGCATGTACCCACTGCATTTATGGCACGTTAAGTCCATAGCATAGCTAAATTCTTATAGTTTTCTTAGCCTAGAGTTAGAATATTTTCTAAGTGCTTGTAGTAGGACTTCAAGGATTGTATGGTTCTTTATTCAAGCATCTTGTACCTAAACACATTGATGTGACTGGCAATAAAGACGAGATTCTTGAAATTTCTTGCAGCACTTGGAATAGATTAATGTTTTCTTTTGTGCATTTATTGACTTATGTATTTTTACATTAATGTCTTGGTTACTTAATATGGTTAATAACAACGCATAAGTATGACCACTTTGAACATACTACTTAATGCTCGGTAATCCTAGTAGTGGCTGTTTGGTATGCCCAATAGTAGGCACTTGGTAACCTAGGAGTTAAAGCGAGTTTAGGATGTGATAGAAAGTGGGCTTGGATGCTTATGTTAGGATAGTTAGATTAGGTTACTAGATAGTTAAATAGTTAGTCATTAATTAACTCTCTCGTTATTCCACACTTAGACTAAATTACATAAAATATAAAATCAATAAAAATCATGTACCTTGGCTTACACTTAACCATACAATTGCAGTTCCACTAGTGAAGCCAAGAAGACAATGATGACGTCTTTAAGTTACTACCTTGCCTATTGTGCATTTAGCACCTAAAGTCCATGGAATTTAATTGGATCACTAGTGCAATGCTTGTGATTCGTATGGTTGGGCATAGGGGCTACTCACCACTCATCATTGGTGCTATTGCTAGACACTTTAATTAGCTAAGTGCATTACATAGGAAAGCTTGTGAAATTCTCTAAGGATGTTGTGAAAGAACTTTTAAAGAAAAATCATTAAAAACATAATATTACTAAATGCACACTGCTTTTGAAAAATCACTAATATGGCTTCTTCTCACAAGGATGATTCTCCACCACCATTTGTAAGTAGATCCACTAAAAGGTAAGAAGGCCAAAAGATGCAAGTGCCCCAACAATTCAAAGTTTTCTATACCCATCTAGATGCTTACACTATGGATTTTACCTACATCCTATATCAGGACGAGTAGTTGCGATGGAGGGACATGGAGGGTGACATTGTGTTGCCTCCAGAACAATTTGTTTCTACAATGCTATTGAACAATCTCATCAAGTTGGGTATTGCTGGACTTAACGCAAAGTATGAAGCTCAAGACAATGCCTATCAGGATTATCATCCCATAGAAGCCCAATGAAAAAAAGATTGGCAGATGAAGGCTTGATCTGAGGCATCAAAAAGCAAAAGGTTGTCTAACCACTTATTATTGCAAACCCACAAAGATGGTGAGGAATTCTTTTCAAGCACCTGCTAATACACATATTCTCCTCCTCTTTTTGATAGGAAGACCTCTAACTAACGGTTGAAGTCAACTGTGGACAACCTTGGTGATAGGAGAAATGGGTCTCAAGATTAAGGGATCTAAAAAGATGGTATCCATAGCTATTCATTTAGAGGCAAGAATAATGACAAGCACTGGAAGAAAGATAAACATGGTGATGAGGGTAGGTACTGAAAAAGAAGATGTGGTAGGCATTGTTTGGGTGCTGGTTCTCTTCCCCTTTTGCCTTCATCATCATCATCCTCATTATTGTCTTCCTCCAACTTTGATAGGAGAAGCAGAGGTTGGGACCATGGTAGAAACAATAGAGATTGGGATGATGATGAATGATAAGATAGGGATGATTGTAGATCCAGCTAGGAAAACAAGAACTAGGGGCATGAGCAGCAATGTGGGGAAGAACATCACAGAGAATGAAGGCACAACAGGACTCGTCATAGGCATCATAGCCATGATAGGGGTCACACAAATGGTCATGACTATAATGAGCCTTGGCTAGCTACTAGAAACATGCTGAATATTTCAAAGGCTCTCAGAATTTCCACCAGGCACTTGAAGGATAGCTGCATTAAATGACTGAATATGAACAATATCCCCAAGTTTAAAGGGGGATATAATTCAAATCCATATAATCATTTGCAAGCCTTCTATGATGCCTGTGCCTTGCAACACATAGAAAATGAATGGAAAAGCTGAAATTGTTCCCAAGGATACTCATAAAAGTGGTAGAAAGTTGGTATCGGTCTTTGGAACTAGAATCTATTTGACAATATATTACGATGCTGGAGCTGTTCAATGATAAGTATCAAACATATTCTAGAGTGTCCAATCTAAGGAGGCAAATCCAAAGGTGGAAATAAGGTACTCATGAGTCCTTGGATGTGACCATGGGTATGTACTACTCTTTGTTGCACCAATGCCTAGGTCACAAATACTCTCAAAGAGACTAGCTATGTCATATCATAGATGGGATCAGAATTGAAACAAGGAAAACCAAGTCTATGCCTAAGGGAGACTTTTTGAGCTAAGGGTCCATTAGATTCAAAGACTCATTGAGCAAGTGGCTAAAGATGAAGGAGAGCTGAAAAAGTAAGAAAGTGCAGAAGAATATAATAGAGACCCCTCCATCCACAAGAGGAAGATTCATTTTTGTGAAAATGAGGAGGAGGCATCACTTAATGAAGTGGTGCAAAGAAAAACCTTTTTGATTCAAAAATTTGTTACTCAAATCTTGGCTAAGATTGATAAAATGTGGGACTCCTTGGATTAGAAATTCCAGGCTACTCTAAAGATTGTAGAAGAATGTAAGGATCAGGGTGGAAGTGGCCATGAGAGAAGGAAGAAAAAGGATGCTAAATGAGAATATTGTAGAGATAAAGGTAAAATTGCAATAGTAGAAGAGGTTGTAGATTTAGAAACTGATGATGATGGTTGTGACATATGCCAATACGAACATCCCAAGAGATGTTGCCCTATCTTGTCACACCTACAAGAATTTGGGATATATGCTCTAAATCCTAAACTGGTAAAATGACAAGCACCTAGGCGGTTGCCTTATCCATAAGGCAACTATTGGCATCAGTTCCACCAACAAGCTTACTATCTGAATGGAGCACAACCTCAACCCTAGGAACAACACCAGTAGTGGAAACACCCATAGTTGTGGGGGATGCCACCTCCAAGGTAGTAGTATTCTTATCACCAACTTGATTCATATGGGTATTACGTTTAGTAGCCCATCTCTCCATGTGACTTTTCCAGTCACACTTCCTTTTGACATCACTATTATCCTCTTGAATACTACAGAGCACATTTGCTAAGGAAGAAGTCCTCATTTTTCTATTATCTTCCTCAATACTCTTCCAGTTTTGCACCACCATCTTCAACACTCCTTTGTGAGATACCTACCTAGCCACAGTAGAGGAATACTACGAGGGTAGTAAACTTACAACTAACTTCTCAGTCGAGTGGTTCTAAATCCAAGCCTTGCAAAAGACCATTCTTCAGAATCAACAGTCCCATAAAGGTTTTTCAAACACTTGTGGCTATTAACCATGCTACTTCCATCTTTGAAATTTCTATTGAGCAACCTTCAAACCAAAGTGACTTCAAATTGCACACTATCATGTTGACCTGGGCCATCATAGATGGGATTAAGGAAAGCCATCGTCCCAAGAAGAGATCTAATCTTTGGAGTCCTCATATTTACTTATATATTATTGGAAATGAACCGTGTAAGGCTCTTTTGAACTCAGGTTCTGGAGTTAACCTGATTTCACAAGAAATGTACAAAGCTTAAAACCTTCCCCTTATAAAGAAAGAGCAACATTAGACTAGAGCTGGTAGTCTAATCCATCATTGTTCCTTTGGGATTGGTGAAAGACATCGTGATCATCGTTTGTGGGTGGTCATATCCTGCCAATTTTTTGGTATTCCATGTGGAAAACAGCCAAGGAAACTTCCTTATCATCATGGAAAGAGCATGGCTGAGCACCATAGATGCAAGGTTAGGGATCAGAGACCTTTCATTGGAAATTTCTAAGGAAAATGAGTTTGGAAAAATTAAGAATAAGAGAGTCCCATGCATCACGTACAGTGACACAAGGTGCCACTATGTGCAAAAACTGTGGACCATCAAGGGAACATCACTTCAGGCATGTAGTATATGTGTAGATATCACAAAGGTTCAAAGGTGGCTATACATAGCAACTACTAAATAGGAGGGCACTAAGTGGTTGATAACTAAAATGAGGCTAGATCAATAAAATGCATGGAACCAGTTGAGAGCCTCACGAGCTCCTATGTGGAAAGCCTGGATAAGTTGGAGTAGCTCCATTACTAACTCTTTGATGCACAAAGTAAGATTTGGGGAGAGTTGTAGATCTATAAAACTTTTAAGTAGAAGCCCTTTGAATTAAAGGCTTTACTGGCAAGAATGGAGTATGCATTTTTGAACAATGGCAAGCTGATCATTATCAATGCCACACTTGCTCCTGTACAGAAAAAGAAATTGTTGGAGGTTGTCAACAAATGGCCAATAGCCTTTGCTTGGTCATATCATCAGTTAACAAGAATTGATGCAAGGATATTCTAGCATAGGATTTATATAGTTTCCTCCATTAAACCAAAGAGATAGCCACAAAGAATAGCTCATGGAAATGACATGGCATCACCAATCTAGGCGTCTCTAGTAATAGCCTTGACACAACACTAGAATTGCCAACATTTGCTCTAAGGCACAAGCCCCCAACAACACTCGTAACAACAACATGATACCTTTGATAATTATAGAAAAGTATCATAGCCCCTCTTCCCATTTCTTTCTTGACTTCCATTCTAATAAGGATTTGACACATAGAGCCAAGTAGGCATCCTCATACTCATAGTTAGTATGCATTGCCATTGCTTGTGTTAGTACATAGCATCAACATTGCCCCCATCGACATCCTAAATGACATCAACTTCATTATTAATGATCTCAAAGACTCTATGATGGCTATTATTGCCATCCCTATCGACATCCTCATGACTATACATGAAACTTCTCATGGCAAGACTCCTAGGTGCCTTTGGACCAATGTTTTTTTGACATTGTGGGTGTTCAATAGGTTGGCTAGCCCTTTCAGGTTTTGCTAGTTTTTCAATTCCATAGATATAGTAATAAGCTTTACCTTTCCTATCAACTAGATTGGGGTTCTTCTGTGCCTTGATCACCTCACACACTAAGATATGTATGATGACATGTAGTCAACCTTGCTTTGTATTGGAGAGATATTCAATTTGTTGTGCCATCCTCATAACATGACATTGGCATCTTTGGCCACGCCTCTCACTCGTCTTGACAACCCTTCATGTACTTTGCATATGACAACTTTATGTCTTTTATGTCTATTTTCTATGTCCCTACGATAATTCTGAGCCTTGTTGAAGACACAATTTTTCTTGTTTGTTTATTGACACTTGTTTTAATGAGCCTACTAGACCATGTCACTATTTTGTTGTGATGGACCCACTCAGTCATGCATATAGACTTATGCCCCATTTTTTGTAAGAGATTTTTTTGTTAATATCATCTATCTTACTGTATTGTATGAATGTGTTGTTTGGGCACTTGGACTTGGTGCTAAACTTTGGATAGATATTTAAAGAGTGCAAAAATTTTTTTCTTCTTGATGAGTTAAAGGTAAAGATGCAAGCACTTAATGTTATTATGTGAATGTGATTTATTATTGATGAATCGTGGTTTGTCAGGTGCTGATATCGAACCCTTGTTAACCAGGTGCTGATATCGGATCCCTGATATCTGATGACCCTTAATATTGGACCCCGAATATTGGACCCTTGATATCGGGTATGCGATATCATGGCCTGACAAGCGATATTGGATATGCGATATCGT
Source organism: Gnetum montanum (assembly GCA_015680685.1). NCBI lineage: Eukaryota > Viridiplantae > Streptophyta > Gnetopsida > Gnetales > Gnetaceae > Gnetum > Gnetum montanum. The sequence goes on along the minus strand of MNCI01006163.1, from coordinate 86,116 downwards.
GGTTCCTGTGTGAGCCTATAAATACACAATTGGACGCACAGGAAAGTAATAGGAAGTTAGTGTTAGAGTAGGATCTTTTTGTCAGTTTTTCCTGCAGTGTGATGATTGTAATTGTATGGAACCTTTATTCAAGTGTGACATACTTGGACATGCACATGACTAGAAATATAGATTGAGATTACTTCATCATTGCATCATTCACTTAATTTTAATTGTTATTTATTGCTTTCGTAATCAATATTTTTCTACCTTCATCTCCTACCCCTGTTAGTAAATGCGGAATGAGTATGACTTAATCACGGGCATTTAAGTGTGACTACTTGGTATCCCAGTAGTGTACCTAGGACATGTGCTTGATAATCCTAGTGGTAGTACATGAGGTCCAAGATGTGTACGGATGATTAAGGACAGATGCTCATCGCACATTCTCTTCTCCCTTTCCCTCTTAGGTTAATCAAAGTTATTTTCCATTGCCTCTAGGAGTAGCACTAGTGTAGGACCACATTATACACCTCACTTTGGACTACACCACACGTGACAAAGCAAATAGTAGTCTAGGTGGGAAGACAACGAACTACAATCAACGAGTAACTATCTAGATACCACAACTAGCCCATCTGCGGAGTTCGACTGGATCATGCGTGAATGCTCATATTCGTATGGTTGAGTGTAGGGGTACCTTGCCACTCATCATTGGCATCGTTGCTGAGGACGATGTTAGTTATTTAGATTAGTTACATCATTCAAGATCGATGTAACAAAGTATTCATGATATATCTTTTAGAAAGAAGTAATTGCAAACAAGTCGCACACTAATTCACAACTATGTCTCTCTTACAAGACTATGATAATACAACAACTAGTAAGAAAATTCATTGGAGAAACAATGAATTATATGATGATAAAGATGAAGTTTGAAGTACTCAATCTGATGCAGGGGCCTCCTATGTACATAAACGAAGACAACATCATCCCAATTTACAAATTCATAACCTACCTAGCAATGATGAACCCCTGCTAGCCACTAAGAGCCTAATGCATATACAAGAGGCTATTCAAATATCCTACAAGCATTGCAAGGAATGCTGTCTACCTAGGCTTGATTTAAACAACTTTCCCAAGTTTTCAGGAGGCTATGATTTAGATTTGCAACATCATTTACAAGCCTTCCATGATGCTTGTGTATGGAACAATATTGATAATGGATGGAAAAAACTTAAGCTCTTTCCTCTGACACTCGTTGGCCAAGAAAAAGTATGGTACAGGTCCTTAAGACCAAAATCAATTCGACATTGGCTGACAATGGTAGAACTCTTTACTGAATGGTATCAAACCTATGCCAGAGTGTCAGCCTTGAGGAGACAAATCTAGGAATGGAAACAAGGGCAACATGAATCCTTAGACATGGCCTTCGAAAGATACTATTATTTGTTAAACCAATGCCCAGGCCATGGGTTCTCTGAGGAGAGGCTAATGTATCACATCATGGATGGGCTTCATAACGAAACAAGGAAAACCCTAGGGATGTATGCCGTAGGTCAACTATACAAGCTACAAACCCACCAATTTTAAGAGCTTATCAAGCGGGTAGCAAAAGAAGAAGGAGAAATGGCTAAATGGGAGAATGTTGAAAAATCTCAATGGGACCAAAATCTTAATTTAACAAAGGTCCATAATCAGGAAGAGGAAAAATCAACCCATGTCAAGGAGGTGGAGCCATCTTTGCGAATACTATAATCACTAGATGAAATTGAGGCAAAGATTAGTAAGATGATGGAATGGATGCATGAAAAAATGTGGAGAATATGCCAACATTATTAGAGGTAGAACCATGACAAACTAAGAAGTAGGACAGAACACCCTTAGACAATCAGAAAGAAGGGTTGAAGAGAATAAGAACTCAATTGCTAATCATATGTATCAATGTAACATTTGCTTGTACGATCACCCCAAAGGTCAATGCCCAATCTTGTCACATTTACATGAGCATTGGGGAAGAATGTTACATCTAGAGTTTGTAGAAAAATATTATGTTTAATCATAGTGGCAGAAATCCTAGTCATGGGGGAGGCCACCCTCAAATTGGTCATACCCTTCATATCATCCGAACCTAAGCGCTTATCAGGTTCAACATCCTGTTTCCTCAACTAGGTCAACATCGTCTATCTCACCACATTGTTATCATTCTCCTAAGTACTATAAACCCATATCCTATCCAACACGATCACCACCTCATGTGTCTTACACTTCTCTTTACCCTTAATATTCTTATCCTTCACCTCCTTCTACATCACCACCAATTGTACTTGAAGGTTTTGCACCACAGCACCAACCCACGAATGTTACTTGTGCTACTACTGTCAACAATAGTGGAGGTACTCAAAAGCATTCTTTCTTCAAGAATGATCGTAGAAAGGGACAACATGGTTTCGAACCCACTACATCCAACAACTCAGCACAAGCCCAACTTTGTGGTACATCTTTCTCCTCGAACTCAACACCTTGTGTTATCTTATCAAGGCCACTTATCAATACTCCAACAACTGTGTAGCCCAATGAATATAGCCGTGTAGGAAGACATATTGATCCTTGCATACCATCTTACGGTCAAAGGTGCCATAGTGGGTCAACTCCATATCAATTAACCACATCTTCTAGCTTGCCCCACTATGTCAACTTTAATATAGTGTGTGCACCCCAATGTGGGTACATTCCAACCACTACATCAAAAGACACCTAGTGGTTTGGATATGACCAGGTCCCAATAGTTTGGAAATGCATGGATCCAACCCTTCCATTTATTAATTTTTGCTATGATCAAAAGTTTAGTTATGGGGGATATCCCTCGTCCTAACAAATAGAATTAATAAATTTTTTTCCTTTTCTTTAATTTTACAATTTTTTGTTTTCTAGTTTTTCATCTTTCAATTGTTTGTTTTATCTTTTTATTGGTTGGTTCATCTTTTTATTTATTGTTTTATCTTTTTATCTTTCTATGGGTAATCTCATCTATGAATAAAACACTCATGTGACTCATTGGTTAAGGTGTTGTTCTATGCTATCAAGTCTTAGGTGGCTAATTACTTGGACAACGAGCCCACCACGTCCACCCAAACATTCTATTAATAAGAGGTTCTACTCTGGGTACGATGATATTCTTGGCATCATGAACACTTAAAAGTAATTTTTTGCTCATTATACCCATAGCGAAAAATGATGGACTAAGAGGAAATGGCCAAGGTGTGACATCAAGGGGACTTGTGGATTCTCTTTGGTGACATTTATCGGAGTTATCATGTAGCCTGGTTGTAACTAAGATCCTTGTAGATCTAATGAAAAATGGGAGTAAGAGTAATAAAGGCACTCAATAAAAAAAAAAGAACCTTAATGCTATTCTAGAGAGTCTAACTGGAAAGACATGCACCCATGCCTAAAGGTAGGCAGCTTCTCTGGATTATGTATCAAACAAAAAAAAAAAGAGAAAAGAGAGGAAAAAAAAGTGTGCCAAAGTGGCCAAGCAAAAAGTGACAAAAAGATCAAGACAAGTGTACCACAAATTTCCAATCACTCCTCCCTTAAACAAAATGCCAAGTGATCATACGCCTTTCTGTCATGATGCTCTTATGGTTGTCCATCATTGGATGAAATAATGCGATGTCACTGATTGCAGGAATGGACTTGATCTTGATTTTGGAGTAACGAGCTAATGACACATTAATCACGTCCTACACTTAGAATTCATTGTGCCCTGGGTCAGTTACCTCGTTTCCTAATCCCTGAAATCCCTTCTATAGTTCGCCTTATCTCACTATCCATGTATTTATGACTTGTGTCCTATGTAGCATTGAATTCATACCTCATCATGGTGGTATCAACATGTGTGTGTTTTGTGGAACTGGTGTGGATTACATTTAACCCTTCTAGTGCCTATGGACATTTTAAGGTGTGGTTACCTAAGGGCATTATAGGTTGGAACTTGCTTTGGGAAGGACCCACTTGTGTGACTTTTGTAATTTGTACTTGTTGCACACCACCACATCATTTTATACCCTCTGAGTACTTCATTGCAAAATCTATTTTTTCCTTTGTCATCATTTTATCAAACATTCCTCAAAACCATTACGTGTCCTTTGATGTGTCACCTAAACAAACCAGGTTTGACATTAAAATTTTAGGGCAACTTCCTTGAAAAAAATTTCTACCTCTAAAATCACACTAAGCAAAGAATTGAACAATTACTAAAGGTAATAAGTAAGGTATGAAGTAATTGGAATTCTTTCAATAACCTTACTAATAATTGATCTTTGTGTGATTATAGATGCCCCCTAAAAGAGGAAAACAAGGAGGACCTTCTCAAGGTACAACTAAATGCCCAGGGGAAAGTAGAAGTCAAGGACGTCATGTAGAACATGCAGAGCAGGAGGCACAATCATTTAGCATCCATCAGGAAACTCCTGTCACTGCACAATCTAGCCAAGAAAAAGGTGAAGAGGTCAAGTCCCGAGCCTATGAAGAGGAACAACGACTATTTGTAGCATGGCATGTCAAGGCCAATCAAGTGTTCCCGCAACTACTGTATCCATGGAAAGTGTAAACTCTATCAAACATTGGAACATCAGCATGGGTGGCTCATAATCCTCGGATAGAAGAGGAGAAACGTCAGGCGCTTCTTCAATGGTATCAATTTTAGAAGCTTGGCACGTAGGACAAAGGAAAGGCACCCATGGAGGAACCATTGCCACCTGGAACCACATAAGTTCCAACAAAGTTTTGTAATTCTATGTCTGTGTCCCAATTTTTTTTTGTTCAATCCCACATTGCGGCATGAATAATTCTTAGTTAGTCAATAATCCCATACCTATCCACTATGTAATCAACTGGACTCATTCTCATTTTCTTGAACTCAAGGACGAGTTATTATTTAGTCGTGGGGGTATGATGAATCGTGGTTTGTTAGGTGCTGATATCGGACCCTTGTTAACTAGGTGTTGATATCGAACCCTTGTTAACTTGGTGCTGATATCAGACCCTTGATATTTGATGAGTCTCGATATCGGACCCCCGATATTGGGTACGCCATATCATGGCCTGACAAGCGATATCGAATACACGATATCGTGGTTCCTGTGTGAGCCTATAAATACACAATTGGGAGCATGGGAAAGTAATAGGAAGTTAGTATTAGAGTAGGATCTTTTTGTCAGTTTTTTCTCTCAATCCTTTCCCAAGTGCATGCCCACAGTGTGATGATTATAATTGTATGGAACCTTTATTCAAGTGTGACGTACTTGGACACGCACATGACCAACAATAAAGATTGATATTACTTCATCATTATAGCATTAACTTAATTTTAATTGTTATTTATTGCTTTTGTAATTAATATTTCTCTACCCTCATCTCCTACCCTTGTTAGTAAACGCGGAATGAGTACGACTTAATCACGAGCATTTAAGTGTGACTACTTGGTATCCTAGTAGCGTACCTAGGAAATGCGCTTGGTAATCCCAGTGGTAGTACAAAAGGTCCAAGATGTGTACTGATGATTAAGAACGGATGCTCATTGCACTTAGGCTAGCTTAGGTTCTCTTCTTCCTTTCCTTCTTAGGTTAATCAAAGTTATTTTCCATTGCCTCTAGGAGTAGCACTAGTTTAAGACCACATCATACACCTCACTCTAGACTAAACCATACATGAAAAAGCAAATACTAGTCCAGGTGGAAAGACAATGAATTGCGATCAATGAGTAACTATCTAGATACGACAACTAGCCCATCTACGGAGTTCGACCAGATCATGCATGAACGCTCGTATTCGTATGGTTGAGTGTAGGGGTACCTCGCCACTCATCAATTACCTTTAGAAGTAGAAGCCTTATGCCGATTCATTACTGATGAGCAGTGGCATATCCCAACACTCCACCATACAAGTCATGAGTGCATGTGTGTGATCAGATTGTAATCCATGAATGGACAATGTAATTTTGCTAGAAGTTGATATGAAGTTCGTGATTGTTATCTTCTCACTTGAAGTTAGTGAAATCTAAGTGTCTGATTTAACTCATAGTGAGACATATGATAGATGATGTTTTGAGGCTATCATTATTCCTAGTGATAATCATGATTAAAAATAAAGTTTAAGTCTAAGTCTAAGTAACACTAAAATGTAAATCTATTTTATCCTAGTAGCGATGAGTATCTAGTCTTGGTTTTTCAGTCATGTGTTAGGCTTGTGTAATTGTCATTGAGATTACCAAGTGGAATCATTATTGAGCAAATCAAGCAAGACCACTACTGGCTTACCAAACAATTACACTTAATGCTTGAAACCAGTTGTACCAATTTTGCTTAACTAATGAGCATAACAGTAAATTTCTTGGAATATAAATGATTAAGCTAAAAAAGCATGAAAATTATGCTAAGTAAATAGTAGAACAAAAGAACTAATAAATGCTACAATGATGTAAAATAGTCTCAATCTTTATTGTTGGTCATAAATTATGCCCAAGTAGAATTTACTTGAATAAAGATTGGTCAACTGCTTAACATCACACTATAGACATTCACATTATTGCTAAGATTGTGGAATAAAACTGTAAGAGTTTGGATAAGGGTTGGTGAAAATTGTTGTTGCTTGTGCATCCAAGTGTCAATATTTATAGGGTTGGATAACTCTTGAGACATCATATCAATGATGACGTAGCATGAGATATGATATTGTAGCTACAATATCATTGATACGATATTGTAGATATGATATCACATTGGATTGAAAAAATAGTTTTATCGTATCCTCACAATTGATTGGATATGCATTCTTGAGTTAAAACAAAATGAGGATGAAGTCCCTTACAAAATTGTGAGGTAGACTTGACTTAACATGACTTAACTGTTTACATGATAATGAATGTCAAATTGGTGTTTTTATAAAAATTGGACACAATTGAAAGTTGACAAATAAAACAAAACAAAACAAAAATAAAAACTAAAGTAGCTCGATGTAAGCCTTAAGTTCCAGGTGGTGAAGGCTCCTCCATCAGCTTCTTCTCCTTGTCATCAAGCTTCTGAAATTGATGCCTATTTAGGAATGCTTGAAGCTTTTCTTCCTTTGTCCTAGGGTCATGTACCATCCATGCAAATTGTGCAGTGTTGGATGAAGTTGATACATCCCATGGACATGGTAGTTGCAAGAACATTTTATTGTCTTTGACGTACCATGCTGCAAACTGCATCATCCTTCTTCAAAAGCCTTGGACACCTTTCATAATTCTTGATAGTATTTCATCTAATGTGTTAGGTTTGCTACAACATTCTTCTATCCCTAGTAGCTGGCCTTCAAGTTTAGAGTTTGCGACATGTAGTTTCTGCAAAGCATCCTTTTGATCAGCAAACTCCTTGTACATGGCATATACGATTGCCACTTGATGCTAGAGCTTGTTCTGAGGTAGTTCTACTATTAACATGGTTAAGTTAGCATATTGAAGGTTAGCTAACCCCATGTATTTTATCAAGTCTTTAATTTGTAGGTCTTTGTTCTTTATCTTGGCCTAGTGGACGTGGGCTAGGCTATCCAGGATGGATTGCTAGTCTAGTGTTTGGGTAGTTATGAAATTGATTTTGGCCTTCGCCATCTGGATCTCCTTTTCATTTATCTATTTATACATCCTCACTTGGTCCTTGACATGCGCCTTAAGCTTTTCATGCTTCTTGGCCTTGTTTTGCCATGCACTTATTTCAATAACTAACTTTTGTTGAATGACATGTACTTCCTCCATTGATAGGATCATATTTTTACAAGTCAATCTATTCATGTCTTGGTTCACTCAAATGAATTGTTCTCTTAGCTGATGGATGCTTTCCTTGAGAACATTCTTCTATTTTTAAATCTTAGTCAACCTTGTGTTGTTGGTAGCAAGTTTCTTGTTTTCCTCCTCAAGAGTAGTCATTGTTTCCTTGTTTATTATGCTCTTAAATGGTTGGTATGTTTAGTTAGAAGAATTAGTTAAGTTCTTTGGCTTCAATTTGATTGGTTAGTTATAATATTCTTATTATATTCCTATAGTTTCCCTTTATATTATCTTCCAGGTGTTAGGAAATTTTAGCTTAATTATCCTTATGTGCACGTAATAGATCCTCCCATGATTAAGTTGACTCTCTAAGATTAACAGGGTTCAAGAATTTCTCAAATTAGAGTTGCGAGAAGGAAGTTATAACATTAGGAAGTTTGATTGCCAAAGCTCAAAAAAATTGTAAAAACTCCTCTTGCTATGGAATGGTAGAATGAAAAATTTTTCTAACTCCCATGCATATATATATATATATATAATATTTTTATATGCACAGCATTGTAGATGTGACATCATAGTTGCAACATCGTAGGACATATGACATCACCTTGGAAAAATTTTGGATTTTTGATTGAAAAATCGAGTCTATTAGATGCTTTGGAAGATGTAAAGACTGTCTAGAGGATCTTGAATCATAGATGATGCTTGAAATTTAAAAATTTAACATTCAGAAGTTATAAAGAAGGAATCTTAGGCAAAGAAAGTTTATTGGATGTATATGAGATGGATTAAAGATTTTTGACATATGGACAAATTATAAACTTTATGGGAAGTGATCTTTAAGTACTAAAGTGTTTGGGAGGCACAAGATGATGTAGAATTGATTGTCATGTATGAGGTACAAGAGTTATACTAGTGGATCTCTGCCAAAGTAGGCTTCAGCCCTTAGTGCCCTTGTATAACCATGCCTAAAAGTATATGTAGGCATCGAAGGAGTTGAATGTAAAACATACCTATCTAGTAAAACACACATGTGAATATCACTAGATACAAAACCATAGAATTATGATTAAATATATTAGTGAGATGGAATGGGATTTAGAAGGGACTGTAGAAATTGGGATGTGAGGTATCTTGGTATAAGCATAATGAATCCTTGTGTGTGATATGTGGTTAGAGTAATCATTAGCCTTTCTATCCAAGATTCAAACTAAGTCCAAATCACTATCCACTAACATCGCATTGTATCATGCGCAAGACTAACAACCACAAGACTATCATTGTTGTAAGAAGTATTGTCACTTGATAATGTAGTTCAAGGAAGGAGTGTATTAATAACACTTTTTATTTTTGAGATTTTTGAGAAGCCACCTATCTTCAGGCATGGGTAACATTTCTTTCTAGTGTGACTCCCAAAAATTTTATTCTATGCTTTCTATGTTGTTTTTACTGTGTCCACCTTACTAGAGGACTACCTTCAGGCATGGGTAACATGTCTTTCCAATGACATGGTAAGGTAGCACTTATTGTACTGTCACTTCCATTTTTCATTAGAATTCAAGAAAATAATACATTCTTAACATTAGAATAGAATTCACAATGGTAGTTAGAATCCACAAGTGCCCTTGATGTCATACCTTTTTCGTTCCCACTTGGTTCTTCACTCTTCTATGCAAGCATAAGGATCACAAGTTTATTTTAGTTTATTGTGAAAATAATATCATTATGGCCATGATAAGAACCTTTTATTGTTGGAAATGAGTGGATGGATGACGTGCTCTAACTGTAGATGTAATTAGTCCTTCATGATTTGATAATATAGGGTAATCTTCACCTTATTGGAACTACATCTTGCTTTATTTCTTACACTTTATTGGAAAAATCAACAAAAATATGTACAAAATGGGTAGTAAAAGTCATAGAAAAATAGAGAAAGAATTTGAGAAATATTAAAGAATATAAAATGGTTAAGAAATGGAAGAGTATACAAGAATGAAAAATATCAAAGAATGTGAAAATTGGTAAAATATGTGAAAAAGTATAACAAAAATTTGTAAATCAAAACGTTAGAAAATAAAAAAGTTGAAAAGTACTTATTAATTCCTAAGTCAAGGTAAGGTATCTCCCCCATGCTTGAACTCATGGATAAGTATTCAAAAAATGGACCCTAGATCTCTTGAATCATATACTCTAGGTTTCTTATTTATCATCCTTAGTGATTTATATTTTTGTTTATTATCCCATGTGGCATTGATGATAATTGAATTCTAATCTTCTGAGGACATGTATCCCATTGGACTTGATGATCTTTCCATTTCAAAAGGTTCATCTATAGTTTCTTGTTTATTCTTAAATTCAAATTTTAAGTTCTCATTTGCAATATCTACTGGTGTATGATTATGGTTTACGATTTTCTTTTCTGAGCTTTGAGTTTGAGTCATTCTCTTTGGATAGGAGTTCATAAGTGAGTCATGAAACACCACTAATTTCGGCCTAGCACTTTGAAGTGAAAACGACTCAATCCCTTTCGAAGTTTCGAGAGGCAAAATTTGGCTAAGGCATTGAGCTCACACCCAGCCTGCCCAAGGCATTTTGCTCACCCTTAGCGTGAGCAACTCCAAATAGCATCAAAATCAAGTTAAAAAGTGCATGTCATGTTATGGTCACGCTGGACTCACGCTGCAGCGTGACCAACTCAGAATGACCTAATTACCAAAGTGCAAGTCATCCTCATTGTCGACAACTTCAAATTTTAGTCTTAGAATTCTAGATTTCAGCTCAAAATTGCAAGTTTTTGGGGTCACACTGCAGGTCACGCTACAACATGAGTCTAGCATGACCTGCCATAAATAGCTCAAAACAAGTCATTCTCAACCTCAATTTCTGACTCTCAAGATCAACCACAGCCAAACATTTGACGCACTCAGGAATCAGCTTCAAAAATTCAAAATTTGGTAAAAAATTGCAAGTCTTTTCTCACTCACGCTAAGGTCACGCTGAAGTCATGCTACAGCATGAGTACAACATGAGTGTAGCATGAGCACAACGTGTACACGCTGAAGACATGTTAAGATACGCTGCGACAAAATCAACTCACGTTGGAAGTCCTGCTCAGGCAGAAACACCTCAAACAACCATGGAACCACTCGAATTGACACGCTGCAGCAGTCAAGTCATAGATCCAAAAGTTTCAACAGAGCCAGAACCAATTTCTCTTATTGTACATTGTCATTTCATTGTAAATCTTCATTTAAGGGCTTGTCGAGCCCTCATGGTCCAAATTGTATGTGCTTTCATGGGCTTGAGTAAGCCACACGTTGTAAGATACAATGCACCTAGTTAAGATCATAGCTTGCCCACACACGTCCAGCTCACACACAGCTGTCCATTGGACACATGTCATGAGATCCGTGTTTCTCTCATCTCCCAACCATTGATTCCATTCTTAAATTCCGCACCTGAGCCCAGCTCAACCCTATAAATACCCTGTCAATTCACATAAACTGGGGGGCAATTCCAAGGTGGACAGCTTAGGAAACTCAGACCAGCAATCCTTGGGTGCTCGGCACACTTGACTCCTAGCATCCAAGCGCTTTTGACACACATCATCACATCATCACATCACATCACGCCGGGGCTTGGCGCTTGACCTGCCATCCACACGTGCAGCTACGCTTTGACTAGTGCACATTGTTTTCTAGTAATACAATACAATTTATTTTTTCGACCATTATTTTTTTTTACTCTGTTTTACATTCAGTTTACGTTTTGTTTATGATATCTGCATACATTTCTGTTTACACTCCATGCGCATGGTTTATGTTTAAGACATCGGTTACGATAACCCCAGTGCAAGCCATAGTTTATGCTCGGGGAAGTCCTTGGTTGATTTGCGTGCAGACCATCCAAGGCACTCTGCCTTTGTTCCCTTTTCCAACTTACCCTCAAGTGAAGGTAGAGTCAGCTATGTCTGCCCGACGATCTTTCAATGTTTGTTTTCCCTTCCAACCTTACAACGACGATTTAGGTTAGTATAATAAATTGGCACTAGAAGGAGGGTTGATTTGTTTGTTGTCTATCGAAACGTTGACCACGCTACCTGTCTAAATGCTACACGAACTAAGTACTGATTAAAGCTTAGTTAGTTTACACACGCTAGATTGACTTACCCATCTTGTCTTTGACAGTTTCCCTATCAGTCACGCTGCGCTGCAGTTGGTCATGTTGTCGTTGGTCACGTTGCAGTTGGTCACACTATGGATGTTGATGCTGTTGGTCACACTGTAGGTGCTGATGCTCAGTTTATGTTCAAATTTCTCACGTTGCTCACATTCAAATTTTCTAGCTCAGTTTACTCACATTCATTATGGAATCCTCCCAAATTAACCCAGTAACGATGCCGATCTCGAACTTTGGGGTTGAAACTTCAAACCCTATGACTACTATGGAATCCATAAGTATCATTGAACAGATAAATCCCCATGGCCCTACGCACCGATCAGTTAGGCTACAGGGCAAAGACCCTACCTATGCGACTCTTACACCCGAACAATATAAGTTCATTTGTGTCAAGATCCAAGCCAACTTACCTATAGATTGTGTAGAGAGGGAAGCGAAGTGAGAATACGAATTTATCCACAAAGGAGTTTGTGAGTTCATCCCTTCAGCATTTGACATAATCCCATTGTCTGAAAACCATCATAAGCTCATATCCCAACTTCTCATGGCAAGAAGTCAAGCCTTACAGCTACCTCCAATAGAGCCTCAGAGTGGAGATGAGGAAGATGACTTTGCAGCCCAATCTGAACATGGATATTCGTATGAAATTGGACACATATGACTAGGTCTTCTCCAAGTATGAAACCTGCAAAAACAACTTGTAGGACAAGCACAAGGAAATCAGAAGAGGTGTTCCTACACTAGCTCTCCCACCCTTCAAAAAGTAAACTCATGTGAACGAGGGAGTTGGGGTAGAAGTGATCGCTCACTCAACAAGTTTGGTCTCATGAACCCATACAACATCATTAGTGGATTAATCCTTCCAATGGATCAAGTATTCATGCCTCGCAACTCCCCAAGTGCTAGAAGCTTCTCTACACTTGGCTTCTTCTCCATTGAAGGCTTGGATTGATCAATATTCCCCTTCAAATCATCGATGCTTCCCCTATATGGTCTCTTCATCAATTGGTCGATGATAGTGCACAAGATCTAAAATATTAAATACAAAAGACATACCATCATTTTTTGGTAAATCAATCTAAAAATAATTATCATTGATTTTAGCCTTGATTTTGAAAGGCCTTGTCTTCTTAGCTTTTAATTTGGAGAAGTTAACCCTTCTCAATTGCTTCTTCTTCAAGTGCATTCAAACTAAGTCACCAATAGCAAAATTAGGCTTCCGCTTGTTCTCATTCCTCTTAAGGACTCTCTCTTTAGCCTTCTTCTTAAGATTTGATTTTACTTATGCATGGAGATCCCTCATCTCTTGCACAAAATCAACACTAAGTTAAGCTTCATCATCAAAGCTCTTCAAAGTTGTCCATCATGTTTGGACAAAACCTATAGTTCATCTCAAATGGGCTTTTGCCAATAGCAACATGAAAAGCATTATTATATGAAAATTCAGCATGACCCAACAAGTTTTTCCATTTGTTTGGTTGTCCATCACACAAACATCTTAATATGTTTAGCAAGGATTTGTTCACCACCTTCGTTTGGCCATTAGGTTGTGGATGATATGCACTAGAAAAATTCAACTTTGTCCCTAAAATCTTACACAGGGACCTCCAAAAATGACTTTGAAACTTGGAGTCTTTGTTACTAACAGTATTCAAAGAAATACCATGCAACTTCACAACATGTTGGAAAAATAAATTTGCAACATGAGAGGCATCACTCACCTTCTTGCATGGAATAAAATATGCCATCTTGGAGAACCTATCCACAACAACAAAAATTGCATTGTTCCCACCCTTTGTCTTGGAATATCACTCACAATGTCCATTGACACACTTTCCCATGGACCTTTGGGAATTGGCAAAGGCATATAGTTTCCATTCACACCTTTACCTCTTTTTAACATTTGACATGTTAACCTCTCCTTCACAAATTTTGAGACTTCTATTGTCATACCTTGCCAAAAATAATGCCTACCCACAAGTTCCAATGTTTTATCCCTTCCCATGTGATCTATCATGTCACTACAATGTTTTTTAAACAGAATCTTCTTCCTAAAATTACAATTAGAAACATCTTGAATATGATAGTCCCTCCATTGGTCTATCCTATTCATCAATGACTCTTTAAGGCTCCTCCAAACCTACTCAAAATCAACATCATGCTCATATAAAGAATCAAAATCACCCATACCTTCCACATGAGGTACGTTGAAATTTACCGCATGCACCCTGGATAATGCATCAACCACCACATTGGCTTTCCCACTTTTGTGATTCAACACAAAATTGAACTCTTGTAACTATGTAACCTAGTTCATGTGTTTTGCACTCAACTTCTTTTGAGAGTTTAGAAATTGAAGTGATTTGTGGTCCATCATCAAAGTAAATTCTCTAGGCAACAAGTAATGCCTTCAATGATTGATTGCTTGAAGAATAGTGTACAATTCCTTCTCATATACACTATATTTTTGCCTTGACTCATTCAACTTTTTAGAAAAGAAAGCAATAGGCCTACCTTCTTGTGAAAGTACCCCACCAATGGCAAGTCCACTTGCATCCACCTCCACATGAAAAAGCTTTTAAAAATCTAGAATTACAAGCACCGGTTCATTGGTAAGCTTTGCTTTCAACAAGTCAAAGCTTTCTTGGGTTTCATTATCCCACCTAAATTCTTTATTCTTCTTCAAAAAAGCAAACATAGGCAACGAAATACCACTAAAATTTTTGATGAACTATCTATAAAAATCTGCTAAACCAAGGAATGATCTTACCTCTCCAACATTCTTAGGAGTTGGCCAATCCCATATAGCCTTTCTGAATCTGATTTTTAGAAATCACATGCCCCAAATATGTGATTTCCCTCTTGAAGAAATGGCCTTTCTTCATGTTGATCACCAACTATGCCTTCTCCAACTTAAGGCACACCATTCTCAAGTGATCCAAGTGCTCTTCCTTATTAGAGTTAAACACTAAAATATTGTTAACAAGACAATATAGCACTTACCGATTAATTCCTTTAATACATTATGCATCAATCTCATGAATGTAGCAGGTGCATTTGGGAGATAAATGACATCATCAACCACTTAAAAAATCCATCCGGTGTTTTGAAAGTTATCTTCCACTGATCACCAAGGTTGATTCTTTGATGGTAGGAACTTCTCAAATCAATTTTGCTAAAAATTTTAGCATTGGTAAGGATATCAAGGATATCATCAATCCTTGGAATAGGAAACTTGTACCTCACTATTATCCTATTCATTGCCCTAAAATCAATGCACATCCTCCATTCATTGTTGTTCGTCTTTGGCACTAGCATTGCTAGAACTGCATAAGGTGAAACGGATTTCCTCATGAAGCCATTTGCAAGTAACCCCTCTAGTTGCCTTTGTAATTCAACCCTTTGATTTGGTGTCATTCAGTAAGCTCTCTTGTTTGGAATGGTATCACTAGGAAGGAAGTCAATTTTATGCTGTACATTTCTCATTAGTGGTAGTTCATCCAATTCTCCCTTGAACACCTTGGGAAATTTCTCCTTCAAGCCTAGCACACTTGTAGGAAGTTCATCCTGCACATCATCATAGTTAGTAGCAACTTTTGTCATAACAAAAAAACCAAAATATGTTTCATCGTGTTCCTTAATATATTCCCTCTCTCTTAGAAGGATTAAGAAAGCATTATGTGAGCTTTGCTACCTCACTTGTTTAGTTGTCATAGAAATCAAATCATGGATTCCATTAGGTCTAACAACACTCCACACATTTCTTGCTTCATCAAACTGAGCACTATTATCAAAATTCCAGTTTTTGCCAAGAATTACATTAGCACAATCTATTGGAAGGACATCACACCTCACTACATGATGAAAATTTTCAATTTTAAACTTTAAAGTACATTGTTCCTTCACCTCTTGGGAAAAATCTTTAGACAACCAATGCACATTATATGGTCTAGGATGAGAATTAGTTACCAAACCCAATCTAGCAACTACCCTAGAAGAAATAACATTTTGTTGGGCTCCCCCATCAATCAAAACATGAATTCATTCCCCACTAAGTAAACAACTAGCCCCAATTTGAAACAACAATTTCTTATTAGGATGATATCTTCTATTCATATTCCTCATGAATGCACAAGAATTTAATTCAGAAACATCCTCAATTTTTGGAGCATTAGGATTACCTTGTGATTTCTCCTGCACCTCTATGGTTTGCACATCTTTGCCCTTGGCTACCTTGTGAAGTAGACATTCCCGTTGCTTATGTCCCCATTCTCCACACTTCAAGCACTAAAATTTTAATGACCTACTACCTTGACCCTTGCCTCCCTTTCTCAGGTCCTTCCTAGTTTTACCCTACTCATCACCTCCTTTGGTTTTCTTATCTTGGCTGCCTTCCTTGTCTTCATATTTGGATTTGGATTCCTTATCAAATTTAGATCCCTTCTCCTTCCCCTTAGAAGTTTTTTTGCTTCTGTTTCCAAATCCACCTAATTTCTTCTCAGCTTCAAGTGCCAAATCATAAGCCTCATCAAGTGTTTATGGCTCATAAAAGGCCAACTCTTGCTAGAACACCATTTTGAGACCTCCTAAAAAAATTGAAGCTTGCTCATACTCCTCCTAGTTTACCTTAGCTTGATGGAATAGATTACAAAATTTGATGTGAAATTATGACATCCTTGTCACCTTGCCTTAGGAATTTCAACTTCACCATGGATTCTTATCTTTGAGAAGACTATTCAAATTTATTTTTCAACTTGTATTTCATCAGATCCTAATCTCTAATAGGCTGACTATTACATCTTTCATAACCTTGGGACTTCTTTTTCCATCATGTAGAAGCCATACCTTCTAATCTAAATTTAGCAATAGGTACACTCAAGTTATTTGGTATCTCTTCCAATAAAAAATGCTTCTCAAGTGCCTTTAGCCAACTTGCAAAAGAATTGGTGCCATCTACATCATTGAAAGTCTTAAACTCTACATATGGTAGTCTTGAAGCATTTTTGAGCGCTTTAGCAAGCCTTGCCTCATCTTCATGGTCAAGCTTGCTTGAAGAAGTATTGAGCACCACCAGAGGCCTTGGACTTATTATTTGAGAAATAGGATCCCTTTCATTGGAATCTATGGCTAATGGTTTCCTACACTCCCATAGTTGGATTGACCTTCCTCTTCATTTACTCCATCTCTACCTAGTTGTGAAACTTCTTTATCTAAAAGTACATGCTCTTCACCTCCATGTGTTGGAATATGGGTAATACCAGCTTGTCTATCCACCTTTGTGTTGATTTCATCCAATTGATCAACCATCATTTGGAAGGCTGACTTCATGCTCTCCATGTCATGATTCAGAGCATGCACTTTTTTCTTCTTGGATGCCATATGAAATTAACAAAATCCTCAACCAAAATCCAAGCAACAATAAAACTAGGTTTTGATACCAATAACACTAGAGTAGGTTCACTCCACATTTAAATCACCTTCAATACACTAAATCTAGATATTATGAAAAGACAAAATTATTTGCTAGAAAATAAGAAAACTAGCTAACTTCAACTAAAATTATTAGAAGATTACATTAGGGTTCACACAACTCACAAGCATCCAAAAACCTATCACACTTAAGATGATGTTGCAAAGCATAAGGTTCTACAATCATACAATGGTTGTTCTTAATCCAAGACATAACCAAGAGAAATCTCTCCCACAACTTGGGACAAAGATCTCAATTCATAAGTGAGATACAAGAGAATAAAACACATAGACCATCACACCACAAGCTGCAATCACCTATTACACTCACCCAATGTGCTCACCCAATCTCTCTTGCCTATTTCTCCTTGCAGACAAGCTCTCCCTCCTTCTCATGGATGAAGGCATACATAATTATATAGATCCAAAACCCTAATAAGCTTTCTATGTACCTCCCTAGATGTTTCCCACATAGATTTGTAGTCTTTTGGATGTTTCCCAATAAAAATGCTATGTCTGAGCTTTTTTTCTTCATTGGCATAGATGTCTTTGATATCATGTAGATGTCTCCTATGAGAGCTTTGTTCTTAGGAGAGATGTCTACTATTTTTGGAAGACATCTTTACTTCAATGGAGATGTCTTTGCAAAGATGTCTATCTTTTTAGGGAGATGTCTTCTGTAAAAGCCTTGCTCTTGGGAGATACACCTATTGTTTTTGGGAGATGTCTTTTATGAACTGGAGATATCTTTACTTTAGGAAAGATGTCTTTCTATTTGCAAAGACATCTATCCTGAAGGTGCCAAAAATAAAAATGCTTGTTTTGATGCTGAGAGCCTCCAGATGCCGCCCAATAAGTTCCCATAGACCCTGGAACCTCTTAAACTCATCAAAGTAAGCCAAAACACCTCCAAACATGTCTAAACATTCAAGAATCTTCATCATAAAAATCAATACAAAAACACACACAAAAATTGGACACACAAGTCCAAGTCTTCTCCAAAGCACGAAACTTGCAAAAACGACTTATAGGACAAGCACAAGGGAATTGGAAGAGGTGTTCCTATACCACTCTTCATGATCATTGGGTTCATAAGCTTTGTTGTAGTGATGTCCCCTTTGGTGCTCATAATGTTCTCTTTCTTCACACATAATCCACTCTCTTCTTGGTTCATACTCATCCTCTTCTTTATCAGGATACCTTTGGTGATATTCATGGCTATTAGGATCCCAATGCCTTTCCTTGTTGTAATCTCTAAGTCTTCATTCCCTTTTGTTAGATCTTGCTGATGACTGTAAGGAGGAAGAGGAAGCAGTTGGAGAATGATGTCGGTTGGTTTTCCTTTTGTTTCTCTCTAATTTATCCTTTGTGGTTTTGCAAAAGCTCTAGGCCTTGAGCTTCTGATGAGTTATCATTTTGTTGGCCACGATATTGCATACGTGATATTGCAGCCTATCTCCTCAACTATAAATAAGAGGTAGATAGATCTGGTAGGCATTAGTGATTAGAGTTGTTAAATTTAAGTTTCTTTTTACATTAGTTTCTCTCTCAACCCTTGTCTCCCAGTGTATGCTTGCAGTGTGGTGATTGTAATTGTATGACATCCTTATTTGAGTGTGACGTACTTGGACATGCACATGATCAAAAATAAAGATTGAGATTACTTCATCATTGCAGCATTCACTTAGTTTAATTATTTATTTAATTGTTATTTACTGCTTTCTTAGTTAATATCTCTTCACCCTAAAATCCTGTTAAACGTGGAATGAGTACGACTTGATTACGAGCATTTAAGTGTGACTACTTGGTAACCCAGTAGCGTGCCTAGGATCTGCGCTTGGTAATCCCAGTGGTAGTCGTGCACGAGGTCCAAGATGTGTACGGATGATTGAGGAACGGATGCTCATCGCACTTAGGCTAGCTTAGATGCTCTCTCACCCTCTCTCTCTTAGCTTGGTTAATATCATTTTCCATTACACCCAAGAGTAGCATTAGTATAGGAACACATCATACACCTCATTTTGGACTAAACCGTACATGACAAAGTTAACACTAGTCCAGATGGGAAGACAACAAACTACGACTTAAGGATAACTGTCTTGATACCACAACTAGTTCGTCTACGGAGTTCGACCGGATTGTGTGTGAAACGCTCGTATTCGTATGGTTGAGTGTAGGGGTACCTCGCCACTCATCAACTTTGCCTATGTTTAATGTTTGTTACCTCTCTTCTTGGTGTCTTTGCAAGGGCCAAATGCAATTGTACTTTGATAGGTTCTTCTAGATGAATAATAGGTTTTTGTGAGTGGTTTTCATGATTGTGGTGGAGTTTCTCTGTTAAGAATGCATCATCATTAATTTCCTTAAGGACAACATTTTGATTGATTTTATTTCCTTTGGTATTTTCATGCCTTGTCTCCATAGCAGCATCGCTTCATATTTGTGTCTCTGTGGGTTGATACAGCCTAGTAATGTGTTTGGTCACATGATACCCTTCTTGTGCATGGTGCAGGTTCATTCCCATGAAGGATGCTTGAAGCATGGATGGTGCTAAACATGCTAGAGGTAAAACTATGTTGCCTTGTAAGTCTCTCCGCCTTAGCTGCTCATCTTGGTGAAAGATGAATGTAAAATCAAGATAATAGGGATTGGTATGAGCATATGAAATCCTTGTTTGCATAGGTGCACTCCAATCTTCATCATCATATATCCTATCATTACTCTTTTGTGGCTCTTTGGTAGGTAATAACTTCTTTAAGTTTTGAAGCCATATTGTGTGTTTGATGCTTTAGTTATGTGTGTGTTAATAAAATTGATTAATAGTGTAAAGGATAAACTTTGTGATTCTTGATATAACAAACTTTATAAGATCAACTACTCATCACAAATTGACACATCCACAACGACAGCACCAATGATGAGTGGTTATGTATCCTAACATTCTATCATACAAGTCACAAGTGCATGTGTATGATAAGATCATAATCTGTGGATGGACAATGTAAGTATGCTAGAAGTTGATGTTAAGTTCATGATTGTTGTCTTCTCACTTGGAGTTAGTGAAATGTAAGTATATGGTTTAACTCATAGTGAGGCATATGATAGATGATGTTGTGAAGATATCATTAATCCCAGTGATAATCATGATTGAAAATGAAGTTTAAGTCTAAGTCTAAGTAACACTGAAATGTAAATGGTATTTTCAGGGGATGTAAATGGTTGAGAAAATAGAATATCTCTTGGAAGGATGTGTAGCAAAATGCTAGGTACATTTGCTAACTAGTCAAGCAAAAGGTTTTAACATAGATGTGGACTAATATGGAAAGTAAGAGAAAATTTTATTTACACCATATTAGATCTAATAAATTGAATGTAGAAGCTCACTATCTCTTAGTTACTATTTTCATGAAGTATTGGAATGCAATTAGCAAGCTTCACTTAAGTTTTTGTCATCTTAGAATTAAAAGTAGAGGATGGATTCAACTCCACTTACAAGAGCGCATTTGTAGGTTGTGTATATCAGGTGCCATTGAAGATGAGTTACATGTGTTTTTTTCTTGTGCTATGACTACCCATTTGAGACAACGTTATAATGTTACAATAGAAAACTTGTATGATTTGTTTTTGATACCCCCATTGGTGTTTGGTCAATTTGCAGAATCAATCTTTATTTTTCATGAAACTATAATATATGTCCAATAGATCCTTTAAATGTAATAAGGCTTCATTTCATTTCAATATAATTTACTTTTTAAGTTTTTTATGGAAAAAAATATTACACCTATATTAATAACCAACTTAAACCTATGAACATGAGCTACTTGTTCTGCGATGTAATAATTAATACGTTAGCCCATAAGTAGTAAAAATAATCTGATGAGTTATTGGGGGGGGGGGATGTCAGACCCTGAAAAGAAGTTTTATTAATATTAAAAGAGTATCGAGTACATTAACCACATTAAGTCATAAGGTTAAAAGGAAGGGGGAACTAAGATAACTGTGAATGAGACTTGGGGAACAACCTTATAAATAATTGATTGCTAAAAGAGGAAACTTGATCTGGGGCATTACCAATCGTCAAAACAAACTGGCTCATTACAAGAGAGAATCACATAAGTTTAGATGAGGTGGAGAGCACTCGGTAAAGGATAGAGAGACTTCCAAATGGTGATTGTACACAACTTAAAGAAGGAAAGCTTCATTGCAGAGATTACTAATGAAGACTATTGCTTGAACACATGGGTCTTTCTCAAGGTTACAAGAGATGAACCAACTGATGACTGTCCATGTTGAACTTGGATGCTTGAGATATGAGTTGGAAATGAATGAGGCAGAGATCTGCAACTTCTCCAACATGGTAAGATGACATTTATTAGAATAATCTGTCCTTTGAAAAATAACATTGCATTTGCGCTTCCAAATATAATATAAAATAATAAGCCTAATAACTTTGCATAGAAAATTAAAATTAGCAGAAGTAATGGTGAAAAAGCCGAAAATAACATCATCTTGAGATAGCTTGTTTGATGGAAAAACTTTGGAAACCTAATCCCACACATGTTGAGCAAAGGGGCAATGCTAAAACACATGAACAAAGTCATCTTGTCCACCACAGAGAGGGCAATTAGGATTGGGAATCCCCAGATATTCTAAATGTTTATCAATAGGTAGACCTTGGTGGAGGAGACACCAGAGGAACTGCTTAATTTTGGGGAGGGTCAATAGTTTCTAAATATGTTGGAAGAGGGGGATCTAGAATTTTTCTAATTCTTGTTTGTGCCAAGACTTATTACAGTGTTGAATGATCTCGTATGGGTCATGCAAAAGGTGAAAGGGGACATATGGCCGGTAAGGTAGGAGTTTTGCCCCATTAATCCATTAAAGGCCATGAAAAGGGCTTTGCACCATAACATCTAGTTGCCAATGAAAATGGAAAAAGGTGTAAATTTGAGCCAGGAAATGGTTCATTACATTTGACTCCCCATAAAAATTATTAAACTTAGCCCTCGAAATCCATTGACCAACCAACTTAAGACAATTCAATGAAATAACACCCTTCCAATACCAAGAGGTAGCAACCTTAGCATTTGTGATGGTAAGGGGAGTAGGCGACAAAGGTAACCACTAGAGACACAACTTAGAGAGGATAGTAGGGTTGATCTTGACATTAGTTCAGTTAATATAACTATGTAGAATTTACCAAGCCCTCCAAATGCTTTTGAAAACATGAGATTCAGGAAGAATGATAGTANCCTCCAAATGCTTTTGAAAACATGAGATTCAGGAAGAATGATAGTGTGGGGGAAAAGGATCCAATTGAAAAAATGGATACCTTTCTAGAAGGGCTTATTTTTAGGAAATGCTTGATGAAGTCTTAATTGGAGAAGGATCCCAATAATATCTGGGGCATCTAAATGCTAGACCAATCACTTAGCAACCAGGGTAATTCCCTACTTAAAGGAATTCAAAAGACCTAAGACGCCTTTATTTTTGGGAAGAGTAACAATATTCCAAGCAACACGATGGAAGCCTTTCTGAGAATCTTTGGAGGACCACATGAAGTCACAAAATAATCGTTCTAACTTTTGGTAAGTAGCTTGGGAGGGGGGCTAACACAAAGAGTAATACACATGGGTTGACACACATATGGACTTACATACGAGGTACTTACCCATGAGTGTTAGGGGTTTAGTCTTCCATTTGTCAAGTTTCTTTTGAATTTGATAAATAACCTACTCCTAGAGAATAGAGGTTGAACCTCTAAAATGGAAAGAGATTCCCAAAATCTTAATGATGTCTTGATCCTAAAGTTGCTTCCAATTATAGTTGGTCATATGTTTGTAATTGCTGGTAAAGCTATAAATAAAGGATTTATTTCAATTACTAGGAGAACCTAAGAGTGTGTAATATTGCTCGACCCTTGATAGGAGGCGGTGCAAATTAGTAGCAGTGTTTTGAAAAAAAAAAAGGAGTCGTCGGTGAAGTGCATGTTAAGAAGCTATTGTTGAGATGAAGAAAGGTGGACCTTGGTGAGAACTCTAGGGTGATGTCCTGGTTTATCTGATGACAAAGTAGGTCAGTTGTGATTATAAATAGATAAGGGGTGAGAGGACATCCTTGCTGCATTGACCTGTGTACAGGAAAGGGAGAGGTGATCCCGAAGGTAGTGGCTATACTTATTGTAGTGTCTAAGAATAAGCATTTCACCATATGCAAGAACTTAAGTCCAAAACCAAGTTTGGTCATGGTCTACAAGATAAAGTTCCACTTTATGTTGTCATAAGCCTTAGTGTAATCAAGTTTCATGAGGCGAATATGTTGACCATCATCCTCTACCCACTTGAGACCTTCCCATGCGGCAACCACATTGTCTAAAATATATCTACTAGGCACAAATCCTATTTGCTAGGGAGATATGATTTGGCCAAGAAATTCTTTTAGTCGTAAGGCTAAGCACTTGGCCCAAATTTTATACACCACATTGAGAAGAGTTATGAGACGCCAATTGGAGATATAGGTAAGATCCCCAGACTTAGGGAGGAGACGGATAACCCCTTGATTTAGATTGGGCCCAAGGGAACCAGTTAGAATAGCCTCTTTAATGACATGTAGAAGATCATTTCCCACCAAATCCCAATGAGTTTGAGAAAATTCCATGGGGAAACCATCATAACTAGGAGCCTGACTCAACTTGGAATAGGCCACTTGTAGCTTTACCATGGTGATATCAATGTCAAGACTCTGCAACATAGTGGAATTGATAAGGTGAGGATAATTGGGGGTGGCAGCCTTGAATGAGGAGGTGTCCATAGGGGTAGCTACAAAAAGGGTTTCATAGTGGTTCTTAAGAAAAGAGAGGATACTGTTGTGGTTCATGATGGTGGTATCATCATTAAAGATTTTGTCTAAAGAATGCGAAGGGGAAGCACTATTAAGATACTTAAAAAATTCCTTACAATGTTTATCTTGAATATTTAACCAAGTGAGTCAACTTTTAGTTAAGGCACTTCGTGCTCAGTACACTTCCCAATGTTGAAAGGCTAATTGGGCTCTTGCTAGCTCCTCATAAACTAGAGTGATGAAAGGATCTTAAGCTAGTCTATTAGTGAGATGTTCAATAGTGAGGTTAATGTTGTTGTATTCTTGTCTGGCCTGAGTAGCCACTACCCTACCATATGAATGAGCAAAGTTCTGCACTCTATAAGAAGTACGATGCCACCAGTGAATCCAACCCACCTAATTTAAGGGCCTAGGTTCGGCATTTCAAAGGTTAGATAGAAGAAGTTGGGTAGAAGGGGAAGAGAAGCAATTTTTGTGTAGTCGGAAAAGATGGAATTTTTGTCTATTAGGGCTGCCATGAAGTTGGATAGATATAGAAATGGGAAGCTGGTCTAATAAGGTAGCATGGTGATGAACTGTAGTAGCGAAGGAGGCTTGCTAGAAAAAAAGGATGGAGAAATAGAACCTATCTAATTTGATGTAGATGCGAGCTTGCCCAAGACGAAGATTGATCCAAGTAAATTTGTGGAGGGGATCACAAGTAGAGGTGTCCACCTTGTTAAAAAGGTAAAACTTTTTCGTAAAGGTAGACCAGGTTTGATATTTGAAATTGGATATTTGAAAAAACACCCCTCCGAGCTTATCTTGAGAAAATTCAACCATATTAAAATCGTCTTCGAATATCCAAGGCATTGGGGGAAGAGAATTTGCAAATTCTTGCCAAAGGAGAGCACGTTCTGTAGAGTCATTTGGGGCATATATCAAGCAGATACCAAAAGGGCCATGTAAGGAGGAGAAGGTGGCCCAAGAAACTCTATGCCCAAAATCGGAACCACTTTAATGGTTTTATCTTTCCAGTAGGTCGAGAGGAGAATGGTAGCTCCTCCTTTCCCACTCATGTGGGACGTTGCTAGATTGAGGAGTGAGGAAGAAACCAATGAGTTGAAAGAGAGAAAATGTCAGTTGAAATCTTAATTTCTTAAAGGAAAACGAAATTGAAGGCTATATTAAGATTGGAAAGAAAGTTGCTTGCTCGCTTCCATCGAAGCCTATGAGTAAGGCCTCGAATGTTCCATGATAAGAGGTTCATGGAGAAGCAAGGGGCATGTTGATTAAGAGGTCAGTAGAAGGTTTGGAAGTCGAAGTATCAACTTTCATTGTTCCTGACAAGAGGGCAAAGGAGTTTTTGGTAGAGATAGGGGCCACAGAAGTGTTTAGTGGAGAAGAGGTGGAGGGTGGAGTTGAACGAAAGAAAGCTTTGGCTTGTTTGTTTCCACTGCCTGCCACAAACTCCTCAACGGAGATGGAGTCCTTGACTGCCTCCGGGGGGATGACTTGTGTTGAGGTGTGTGTACTTGATTGTGGCTTTTGTAGTTTGGAGGGGCTAGATTGAGAGGAGGATTTTGGAGTTGTTTGGGAAGATCCAAACCTAAAGGATTTTGAGGGTGGGCGTGATGGTGTGACTGAGGAATGGGTTTTTTGGGATGCTATAGATTGTTTCTTTCTAAGAAGGGACACGCTGATATATGATACTCAACTCTATGACAATAGCTATATGAGTTTAGAACGTAAAAATAGTATACTTTTTGGGTGAAGAGTTTTCCACCAGTGGCAAGGGTTAATGAGGTCTTTTGAAGAGCTATATCAAGTTCAATATAATAACGACAAATTTGAGTTTTATTGATCACCATACAATGATATAAAATAAAAAGACCCAGGGTGCTCACAATGTCCTTCTCAACAGATGAAAAAATAAGTGAAAGATTTGGCAGTTCTACGTAATAGAGAATTGTGTTAAAGACCGGGTCATTGACATTAAAGTCAAATTTCCAAGCACATGCAATTAGGGTTGTATTTCGTATTGAAAAAATTTTAAGAGAGAAAGCCTTCTTGACTTGAGAGGCATCAGATAGTTCCACTAAAATAAAGTTTCGGGTCAGGCATGAGAAACCTGAATGCCATGGAGCCGAAAGAGGCTTTGGCTTTCAATTTGCGTATCGATACTCAAATGACTCGGTAAAACCTCTACAATTTGAAAAAAGATAAAACGTGTTGCAAAAGATAATCCGATGAGTTATGAGTGTTTGCAGAACGCGATGACTCTCAAATCATATATCATGGCATTCGGACAAAGAATTGCAGAACTGATTCTTGCCAAAGTGACGACCTACGGCAGCGGCTGAAACAATAGGAACCACACGTTCAAGTTCCATTACCTACCCCACCACCAACAAGACATAATGAAAAATAATAATTTCTGCCTCTCAAATCACAACACGTGTTATACGGTCACTGCTATTTCTGCCTGCTTAATTAAGAAGCACACGTCATGGCTTTTGCATGGTCCGCCTCCCGCCATTCGCGGATCGCAGATACCGTGAACAAAACTCATTCAGAGCGACCAAAAGCAAAAGCAAAAGCATATCAGGTCGATCGAACATGAATGTCGAGGAGGCCCTTATACAAGCAAGGGGACTGCTCATTCTTTTGCTATCTTACTTCTAGAACCATCATTATGTCAAAACTATACCAGCAGGTAATATACGCTCTATATTTTGTACATAGAGATCGCAATTCCATTCAATATTTGGGTTCGATTCGATTCAATTCATCTGCAGCATGTACGTTCATGCATTATTGCACGTAATAAAAAGTTATCGTGATTTTTGTTCTTCCTGTATATATGGTGATTGTGTTTGCAGTGGCCTCAAGATGAAGGAAGCCATTCTGATTAGCCATATTTTGTCTCCACCAATGCTATGAACAAATAATTGCCAATGCGTCCTCAATGTTAACGTAGTTTCCCCTCCTCATACTTTCGACTTTCTCTTTCTTTCTCTCCTTTAGTTGGCTGTAGATAATTTTTTTTGGCATTCGTCTCTAGAGTGGAGAATATGTAGATTTACTGGACAACCTAAATTTACATTTTATGAGTTTTGCATAATAATATTTTGAATAAATCAACCCAATTTGCAACAAAGAATTCTAAGCCTGTTTCGACTCTGATTTTGGATATTCAGTAATATCGAAAATGGCTGGCTGTTTTAACTTTGTTGCTTGAGCCACCTAAAAAATGGTTTTTTGTCTGAGAGCAATCTTAAATATTTACTACTTCTTGTGACAATTTTTTAAAGTATATTTCTTTCAAGCAATTTAAGTTTACTTTACGGATACCTCAACAACCGTCCCCAAAACATGCAATATTAAATTAATAATAAAAATTTACGCTAATATTAATTCACAGTTAAGTTTCCATTTGTGATATTCAGTTCACGGTCGTAATTTTAGTGGAGTAATTTTAAAATATTTATAAAAAGAAAAGCTATCCCAGAAAAGTAAACAACAATGGGAAGCACACCTGTGTTCAATCAACCGGGTTCTGCATCGGAAGCCGGCGGAGCCGATTTATAAATTATAATCTTTGGTGGCTTACCTTGCTCCGGTTTATACATAATAATCTATCAGGGCATCCATATTTAAAGAGATTCGATATTTAATAGCAAAATGCTAAAATTGGTTATAGTAAATCAGCTCTCTAATATGAACAACTCAAATAATGACTATTTACGATGTGTCATGCCTAAGCAATGTGCCGTAGCTAAGCGTTAAATGTACCACTCTGCTACGGACAAAATTTACCAAGTTTGAGGAGAATTATCACATGAGATTCGTGTATGGAATCTCACAATTTAAAACCTTGTTAAGCTTATAAAAATTCGGTATGATTACATAATTTATGATAGGTTCATGACGGTTTGTGTATCTTGCAAGTTTTACTTTAAAAAAATAGAATAAACTTAGACATTTCATGCAACATGGAAAACCGCATGAAGGATAATAAATTTTAAAAACATGTTGAATATGATGCACAACAATTTCAATGTGCTTGTTTATTTCATGAAACAAAAGATTTTTATCAACTTCATTGCACTTTGTTTATCATAGAAAATTGTGATAGGTAGAGAAATGTTCTCCTTCAGTTCTCTCTATGACGTAATCACTTCAACTTGGTGATAAGATTTACAATAGCTCTATATTTAGACTTTGTGGAAGATAAAGAAACTTTCTATTTAATTGATTGCCAAGAAATTGTATTTTCACAATGTTTAAGAAGGAAATTTGTGGTAGAATATCATGAAGGAGAATCACCATCACAGTCTGCATTAGTGTATCCTATGAAATCAACCATTGAACAATAGTCAAAATTTAGTCCATAATTAATTATGCCTTCTAGATATCTTAATATACATATGGCCAAAGATGTTTGTATAGTTGTGGGTTTTTGATTAAATCTTGACAACAAATTGATGGGGTATAAAATGACTCGCTATGTCTTGGTCAAATATATTGATTTTTTAATTCACTTTCTATACAGTGTGGGGTCAGGAATACTTTTAGAATCATCCAATTGCCATGCACTACTTGAATCCAATGGTGTGGCTTGATATCTAATGAACTTCAAAACTAAAAAAGTAACTAAGTAGGCCTAGATCTAACATTTCGGATTTTATTTTCAACTAATTTTAACTTTTTTAATTAGTTGAACATTCTCTTTAGTCATAACAATATGATCACTTTATAATACCATTACTACTGTCTTGTGTGAGTCCTTTGATCCCATAACATAAAGATTGACATCTACATTTAATCTTTTGAATCCTAATTCATGTACAAATTCATCAAACTTTATGTACCACTTGCAGGGATCTTACTTTAACATATAAAGGATCTTGGTTAATTTACAAATATGATTGGATAAGTTTGAATTCATAAAGCTTTCAAGATGGTACATAAAGATTTCTTTTTACAAATCTCCATTTAAGAAAACAAATTTAACATCAAACTAATACAATTTCCAATCATAGGTATTGGATAAAGATAAGATACATTATATGGTTTGTTGTTTATGGTGGTAGCAAAGGTTTCTTTATAATCAATATCCTTTCTTTGTGAAAAACCATAAACAACTAACTAGGCTTTATATATATCCATTGTTTTATTAATTTTTTATATGAAAAATCCATTTACTTGTTAACATTTTCATTTGTAGTGAACTCTAAAGTAGTTTCCAAGTATCATTTTTCATTAACATGTTATTTTCTACTTTCATTGCATTGGACCAATCTTTATTTTAAATAATCTCTTGCACAATCATGGGTTCACTGGCTTCAAATATCACTTTTGAATCAATCAATTTTGAATGATCTTCAACAATAGACTTTTTCCCATTTCTAAGCCTTTTATGGGCATTTCATTTATATTCTCCCCTTTGCTAGTGTTAAATCTTTTAACTAATTTTTAAACCATTGTGGTTAGTGGTGTATAGATGAATCAACACTCCTCATTTGTACCAACTTCTTCATCATCATCTTCATGTACTAACTTCTGTAGTTTTTTGACTCATGGTATTATTTGATTTCTTAATATCAAATAATATATCACAAGATTCAACAATTTTGTGCTCTTTGATATATCCCACACTTGATAAGCTCTATGACATAAGGAATAATTGAGTATTAATTCCATTGTGGCCTTGGATTCAAACTTGCCATGGTGTACTTATGAAATATGAATACAAAAAGTTTTCCCAAAAAATGTGAAGGTGAGATATTGACACATTCATATTGTTGAACCATTTCTTTATTGGTAGGGTGTTATTCAAAGTTGTAATTGGAACTTTGTTAATGATATGAACATAATAGTATGTCGTCTTAACCCAAAGAAATTTTGGCTCTTGTGTATCATGCATTATACATTTAATTATCTATGCTTTCTTTCTACAGTACCATTTTGTTGTGGTGTGTATGGCATTGTGGACTTATGTTTTAGACTATTAGGATTACAATAGGCCTTAAATTCATTTGAAATATATTCTCTACCACTAATAAATCTTAGTTTTTTTTATATTTTTATTCTTTTTACTTTTAGTTCTTGGTTTTAAATATTTAAAATTTTATAAAATTTATGACTGATAAATCATTCGATGGGCTGCATTGATGGGCATGCATCGATGCATCCCTATCGACGCATGGGTAGATGCATCGACACAGTGTCTATCTTTGCTTATATAAATGCACGTACCCACTGCATTTATGGCACGTTAAGTCCATATCATAGCTGAAGTCTTGTAGTTTTCTTAGCCCAGAGTTAGAATATTTTCTAAGTGCTTGTAGTAGGACTCCAAGGATTGTATATTTCTTTATTCGAGCATCTTGTACCTAAACACATTGATGTGACTAGCAATAAAGATGAGATTCTTAGCATCTCTTATAGCACTTGGAATAGATTACTATTTTCTTTTGTACATTTATTGACTTATGCATTTTTACATTAAATTCTTGATTACTTAATATGGTTAATAATGAAGCATAAGTATGACCACTTCAAACATACTACTTAATGCTTGGTAATCCCAGTAGTGGCTATTTGGTATGCCCAATAGTAGGCACTTGGTAACCTAGGAGTTAAAGTGAGTTTAGGATGTGAACGGAAAGTAGGCTTGGATGCTTATGTTAGGATAGTTAGATTAGGATACTAGATAGTTAAATAGTTAGTCATTAATTAATTCTCTTGTTATTCCACACTTAGACTAAATAAAATAAAATATAAGATTAATAAAAATCATGTACCTTGGCTTATAATTAACCATACACTTGCACTCCCACCAGTGAAGCCAAGAAGACAACGATCACATCATTAAGTCACTACCTTTCATATTGTGCATTTAGGAGCTACAGTCCATGGAATTTGATTGGATTGCTAGTGCAACTCTTATGATTTGTATGGTTGGACGTAGGGATTACTCGCCACTCATCATTAGCACCAGTGTTGGTGACTTTAGTTAGTTAAGTGCACTACATAGGAAAGATCATGAAATTTTCTAAAGACATTGTAAAAGAATACTTAAAGAAAAATCATTAAAAAACATAATATTACTAAACACACACTACTTTTGAAAAATCACTAATATGGGTTCTTCTCACAGGGAGGATGCTCCACCACCATTTGTATGTGGATCCACTCAAAGGCAAGAAGGCCAAAAGATGCAAGTGCTCCAACAATTCAAAGTTGTCTATATCCATCTGGATGCTTACACTCTGGATTTCACCTTCATCTTACATTAGGACAAGCAGTTGTGATGGAGGGAAATGGAGGGCAACATTATGTTGCCTCCCAATCGATCCATTCCTACAATGCTATTGAATAATCTCATCAAGTTGGGCATTGCTAGACTTAATGTAGAGTACGAAGTTCAAGACAATGCCTATTAGGATTATCATCCCACAGATGCCCAACGGAAAAAATATTGGCACATGGAGGCTCAATATGAGGCTTCAAAAGGCAAAAGGTTGTCTAATGACTTATTTCTAAAAACCTACAAAAAAAGGTGAGGACTTCTTTTCGGGTGTCTCCCAATACATAGATTCTCCTCTTATCTTTGATGGGGAGACCCCTAACCAATGGTTGCAATCAACTATGGACAACCTTGGTGATAGGAAGAATAGGTCTTAAGATCACGAGATCTCGAAAGATGGTATTCAAATTCATTCATCTAGAGGTGGAAACAATGACAGGAACCAAGAGAAAGATAAACATGGTGATTGGGGTAGGGATCAAAGAAGAAGAGGTGGTAGGCATCGTTTAAGTGCTGATCCTCCTTCCTCTTTACCTTCATTATCATCATATCGTCTTCCTTCTCCAACTCTAATAGGAGAAGTAGAGGTAGGGACCATGGAAGAAACAATAGAGATTGAGATGATAATGAACAATAGGATAGGGATGATTGTAGATCCTGCTAGGACAATAAGAACCAAGGGCATGAGTAGGAACGTGGGGAAAAACATCACAGAGAACGAAGGCACAACAAGACTCATCATAGGCATCATAACCATGATAAGGGTTATAGAAATTGTCATGACTATGATGAACCCTTGCTAGCTACTAGAAACATGCTGAATATTTTAGAGGCTATTAGAATTCCCACTAGGCACCTGAAGGATAGCCACCTTAAACGGCTAGATATGAACAATATCCATAAGTTTGAAGGAGGATATAATTCAAATCCATAGAATCATTTGCAAGCCTTCCATGATGCTTATGCCTTGCAAAATGTAGTAAATGAATGGAAAAAGATAAAATTATTCCCAAGGACACTCATAAAGGAGGTAGAAAGTTGGTACTAGTCCTTGGAATTAGAATCCATTCAACGATGGAGTACGATGTTGGAGTTGTTCAACGATAAGTACCAAACGTACTTCGTAGTGTTCAATTTGAGGAGGTAAATCCAAGGGTGGAAACAAGGTACTCATGACTCCTTTGATGCAGCCATGGATATGTACTACTCTTTATTGCATTGATGCCCAGGTCACAAATACTCTCAAAGGAACTAGCTACACCATGTCATAGATGGGTTTAGAACTAAACTAAGAAGAACCCTTGGGGTATATGCCCAAGGGAGACTTTCTGAGCTAAGGGTCCATCAGATTTAAAGACTCATTGAGTAAGTGGTCAAAGAGGAAGAAGATTTGAAAAAGTGAGAAAGTATAGAAGAATACAACAAAGATCCCTCCATCCGTAAGAGGGAGATTCATTTTTGTGAGAATGAGGAGGAGGCATCACTTGATGAAGTGGTGCAAAGGAAAACCTTGCTGATTTAAAATTTTTTTACTAAAATCTTATCCAAGGTTGATAAAATATGGGACTCCTTGGATGAAAAATTCCAAGATGCTGTAAAAATTGTAGAAGAACGTAAGGATCAAAATGGAAGTGGTCATGAGAAAAGGAAGAAAAAGGATGCTAAACGAGAATATCATAGAGATAAAGGTAAAGTTGCAGTAGTAGAAGATGTTGTAGATTTAGAAATTGATAATGATGATTGTGAAATATGCCAATACAAACATCCAAAGGGATGTTACCCTATCTTATCACACCTACCAGAATCTGGGATATATGCTCTAAATCCTATACTGGCAAAATAGCAAGCACCAAGTGATTGCCTTATGCACAAGGCAACTATTGATAATAGTTCCACCAAGAAGCTTACTATCTGAATGGAGAGCTACCTCAACCTTAGGAATAATACTAATAGTGAAAACATCCATAGTTGTGGGGGATGCCACCTCCAAGGCAGTAGTATCCTTATCGTCAATTGGATCCATATGGATATTACATTCAGTAGCCCATCTCTCCACGTGACTCTCCCAGTCACACTTCTTTCCCACATCACTATTATCTACCTTAATACTATAAAGGACCTTCATCAAGGAGGGAGTCCTCATTTCCATATTATCCTCCTCAATACTCTACCACTCCTGCATCACCATCTTCAACTCCTTTGCCACCTACTCCATTCATGTAGGGTTAGATACCTACCCAGCCACAATAGAGGAAAGCTATGAGGGTAGTAAACTTACAACCAACTTCATAGTTGAGTGGTTCTAAATCCAAGGCTTACAAAAGGCCATTCTTTAGAACCAAAAATTACACAATGCCCTCACAAACACCTATGGCTATTAACCTTGCTACTTTCACCTTTGAAATTTCTATTGAGCAACCTTCGAATCAAAGTGCTTCCTAATTACACACTATCATCTTGATCCATGTCATCATAGATTAGATCAAGGCTAGTCATCTTCCTAGGAAGAGATCTAATCTTGGAAGTCCTCTTATCTACTTATAGATTACCGAAAATGAACCATGTAAAGCTCTTTTAGACTTAAGTTCTAGAGTTAACTTGATTTCATAAGAAATGTACAAAGCTTGGAACCTTCCTCTTTGAAAAAAGAGCAACATGAGACTGGAACTGGTAGACCAATCAATCACTATTCCTTTGGGATTGGTGAAAGATATCATGACCACCATTTGTGGATGATCATATCTTGTCGATTTTATGGTAATCCATGTGGAAAATAGTAAAAGGAACTTTTCTATTATCATGGGAAGAGCATGGCTAAGCACCATAGATACAAGGTTGGGGATCAAAGACCTTTCCTTGGAAATTTTCAAGGAAAATGAATTTGGAAAAATTGAGAAGAAGAAAGTTCGATGCATTGTGTATAGTAACACAAGGTGCCACTACGTGCAAAAACTATGAACCATCAAGGGCACGTCACTTCAGCCATGTAGTCAGTGTGTAGATAGTGTAGAGGTTCAAAGGTGTCTATACACATCAGCTACTAAATAGGAGGGTACTCAGTGGTTGACAACTAAAAATGAGGCTAGATCAACAATATGCATGGAACTAGCTGAGAGCCTCACCAGCTTCTATGTGGAAATCATGGATAAGTTGGAGCAACTTCATCGCCAACTCTTTGATGCACAAAGTGATATTAATTGAGGAGAGTTGGAGATCCCTAAAACTTTTAAGCAGGAGCCCTTGGAATTAAAGGCTTCACTGGCAGGAATGGAGTATGCATTTCAGAACAATGGTAAGCTAGTCATTATCAATACCACACTTTCTCTTGTATAGAAAATGAAATTGTTGGAGGTTATCAACAAATGGCAAACATCCTTTGTTTGGTCATATCAAGAGTTAACAAGAATTAATCCAAGGATATGCTAGCATAGAATTTATATAAATTCCTTCATTAAACCAAAGAAACAGCCATAAAGACACTTGAACCAAAAACTCAAGCAAATTTTCAAAGAGGAGATTGAATAACTCCTCAAGGTCGGGCTCATTTATCCTATTGAGGATAGTAAGTGGATTAGCTTGCTTATTATTGTGTCCAAAAAAGGAGGAAAATGGAGATTCTATATAGACTTTAGGCTATTGAATATGACAACTTACAAAGATCATTTTTCGTTGTCATTTGTGGACCAAGTGCTAGATACTATTGCAAGGCATTGTTACTACAACTTTTTGGATGGTTATAGTGGTGATAACCAAATTTAGATTGCACCTAAAGACTAGTCCAAGACAATGCTTACAAGTTGTTGGGGGATTGTTGCATACTAAAAGATTCCCTTTGGCCTATGTAATGCTCCCCCCACATTTTAATGATTGGCCCTT
Source organism: Gnetum montanum (assembly GCA_015680685.1). Classification (NCBI taxonomy): domain Eukaryota; kingdom Viridiplantae; phylum Streptophyta; class Gnetopsida; order Gnetales; family Gnetaceae; genus Gnetum; species Gnetum montanum. The sequence continues at coordinate 50,672 of MNCI01006163.1, read as the reverse complement.
AGCATCTTCCAACAATAGATCAGTAGTGGGGTAGAAGTCTTCATGGATGACTTCTTGACCTATGGGACCGCATTTGAGCAAGCCTTGGACCAACTTGAGCAAGTGCTTAAAAGGTGTGTGGAGACCAACTTACGTCTCAATTGGCAAAAGAGCCACTTGATGGTCCAAGAGGGAATTATCTTGGGGCATTGAATCTTAAACAAACGGATTGAGAAGGACCTAGAGAAAATAAGGGTAATCCAAGGAATAACTAGACAACCCAAAATAGTGAAGGATGCGAGGTCATTCCTTGGCCACATTGGTTATTATTGATGCTTCATCGAAAACTTCTCAAAGATCACTAAGCCATTGGTAGAACTTACCAAGGAAGATGCATCATTCGTCTAGACCAAGGAATGTGAAAATCCATTTCAACAACTAAAGTAGAAAGTAGAAACTCTAATTCTATAAGCACCTAATTGGTCAAGGCCATTTCACATCATGACAAATGCATTTAATTACATCTTAGGGATCATGCTTACATAGTTGGATGATAAAAAATGTCCATATTACATCCATTGTGANTAGTTGGATGATAAAAAATGTCCATATTACATCCATTGTGCAAGTAAAAGCATTATGGATGCACAACTCAATTGCACCACCACTAAAAAGGAGCTTATGGTGATGGTGTATGTCCTAGAAAAGTTTAGGCACTATGTGCTTAGATATAAAGTGTTTGTGCACACCGATCATAGTGTCATACGGTTCCTAATGAACAAACCAATGATGAGTCCTTGTATCATATGGTAGTTGGTGATCCTCCAAGAGTTTGGTTTGATGATGGGTGACTGAAAGGGGACTGAGAATGTCATATTTGACCACTTTTCTTGGTTGCGATGGGATAGCAAGGAGGAGGAGAATCCATTATTTGATCAATTTTCTAATGAACTCATTTTTGCTGGTGCTATTAATTCTTCAACCCTAAGGAAAGAAACTAGTATGATAACATCATCTCCTATCTACTCACCTAGGAGATGCCACAAGAATGGGACCACAAGAAGAAATAAAAATTTCTTCATTAGGCCAAGCACTTCACAGAAATCAAGGATAACCTTTACAAGGGTTGTGCCAATCACCTAGTATGATGGTAAGTCCTTGATGTAGATTAGCTTCGAGTCCTGCAGGACACACATGAGGGGCCTTGTGGGTGCCACTATGCTAGGAGGAGGACCGCCATTAAGATCCTCATGGTAGTATATTATTAGCCCATGATCTTCCAAGATGTCCATCACTTCTTCCATTCGTGTGACTGATGCCAATGTGATGGAGGGATACCTACATGCATGGAAGGGCCACAACAATGGATTCAATCATTAGAGCCCTTCAATCTTTGGGGGATTGATTTCATGGGGCCCATCAATCCTATGTTACATGAAAAGGCCTACATCATCATGGTTGTTGACTACTATACCAAGTGGGTCAGAGCCATTGCTGTCATTGGCTATTCATCCTCTATGGAAGCACAGTTTGTACAATAAAATGGTGTCAATAGGTTTGGTGTGCCATGAACACTAATTTTGGACAATGGAACACACTTTATAGGTGCTACGTTTTGAAAGCTTATGCAACACATGGGGGTTGAACATAAAATAACTTATTACCACCCCAAGCTAATGGCCAAGCTAAGGTTACTAATAGGGAAATTATCAAAATACTAACATGAAAAGTTAGTAAATATAGACAAGACTAGAAAAAAAAACTCAACGATGCTCTTTGGGCTTATCATTCAATGTGGAAACTTCCTATTGTGTATTATCTCTAATGAGCGGCAAGGTACATCTCCGCCCAACCATACGAATCACAAGGGTTCACGCGTAACTCGGTCGAATTTCGCAAACTGCAAGCACTTGCATAGATCGAACTCGAGCCAGCAAAACCTTAGTTAGAATGGTCGTTGTCTTCCCAAACTCACTTGTGATATTCTAAAGTGATGGTTAAGTGAGATTGAGGTAAATGATGAGTGGTGAGGTACCCCTACGCCCAACCATATGAATCATGGGCATTCACGNTAAATCCAAATGCTGCAAGGAATGCTCAAAAAGCTCGTCTTTATTACCGGTCACGCCAATTGGATTAGGTACATTAGCGCTCGAATAAAGATCCATACACCTTTCTCACATCTACTACGAGAACTTGGAAAATATTCTAACTCTTACGGGAACAAACTGCAAGAGTTTCACTGCAACTACTCCAAAAGATGCCATAAATGCAATGAGTGCACACATATTTATAGCTAGAGACAGACTCTGCGTTAATGAGGTTGCGTCAACACATGGACAGATACGTCGACGGGATCACATCACTATGGCCATGTTAACAAGGCTTCGTTAACATGGCCCAGTCAACATATTGATTGAACACTTCATGATAGCCCCACAATTGTGTGGAAAATCGTCCTCAAGGTTATTACAATTTGGAAGGTATGAAGTTATTACACCACACATGATGAAACATATCTACATAAACACTGACTCTATTGACATACCAAGTGCCCGGGTGTACGAAAAAAATAAATTACAAAATTGTGGTGTTCAGAGATAAAATTGAATACCCTAACAGTAATGAATTCTCCACCTTGTCGAAAAATGCTAAAGTTGCTGGAGAAGGTCACACCGTCCCTGGTGATGTTGGTTCTGAGGGGCCTTCACTAGCTTTTGGTGCATGTGGCAATTGTGGAATTGATGATAGTTTCCCTACAGCAACTGTAACTTTTGGAGGTAATCGAAAATCCTCCAACAATGCCCTCATTTTATCTTCTTTGCTTCTAGGATCGTTCACTGTCTAGGTAGCTTTACCAATGTGTGCTAGAATAGGAACATCCCAAGGACATGGAAGTGTAGGAAAGAGTTCCTTCAAATTGAAAAACCAAGTAGCGAATTATTTTCGTTCAATATTGAACGCTTGGATTAATGTTTGCAACTACCGGTAGTCATTCATTCTTCAGGCCAAGTTCTCTGCAACCGCACGTTGTCCTTCAAAACAGGTGTTGAGAACTTCGAGTTTCGCATTTATTGTTTCTAACTTTTGTTTTGTCTCTTTATGTGTTTGGAACTCGCCCTTGTATAAAGAATACGAGGTGGCCACTTGCTTTTCTAGGTTAGACCACAGCCTTCCAACTGTTAGCATAGCCAGGTTTGCATAACGGAGATTGGCTAACTCCATGTATTTTGTCATTTCTTCAATTTGTAGCTCTTTGAGATGGATCTCAGCCTGGTTGTAGGCATTTAATTCATCGAAGATGGGCTGCCACACCTCGCCTCCTTCCCAGAGCTACTAGAGTGCTTGGTTCATTTTAGCCTTTGTGACTTGAATCTCTTTTTCATTTACTTCATTTTGCAATCCCACTTGGTCCCTATAGTGATTTTTAACTTATTTAAACTTAAGGGACTCATTTTTCCAAGTAGCAATTTCAATTGCTTATTTTTTCCATAGATATATTATGATTTTTGGTTGCCAATCTCCTCACATCATTGTTTACCCTGGCTAGCTCCTCCTGCTATTGATGGATGAAGTCTTTCATGTGTTGATTCTCAAAACCAACATTGCACATGTGATGAACTTCTACGGTCAGCCTAACATTCTCCTGACGAACCTATGCCAAGTCCTTGTTTAGATGGTAAGCATGGGCATCTGTTAAGGACTTGTTAAAGATTGCCAACTCTCGCTCACCCTCAACCGTCTGAAGTTTGGTTTGAAGCTGTTGAAAAGCTTCATCCCTAGTGAGCTCACGGTTGAGGAGAGCTAGATCAACAAGTTTTACCCTTAGTTAGGAAACTTCCACTGCCAAGCATTGATGATCCACTTGAACCACTTCAAATTGCCCCTCCAAAATGACGCACTTGCCCCTTGCTGAGAGTAGCTTCAACTGGGTCACAGTAATGTTGTTTGGAAGATCAAAGACATTTGGAAGTGGTTGCTTAATTCTCACTAGTTGGTCCAAAAACTCTTCATGTTGGGCTACGTTGATTTTGCTACGTGAAGTTCCTGCCGATGTCTATACATCTCCAAGTCTGTGTACATCTGGTACATGCATCGTAGGTGCATTGAGGGTCGTAGCAATTGTGTTAGCAACCACATCAGCTGCAACTCCTTGTCCCTGGTGTTGCATTACCAAGATAGTTGCCTCCTTTCCATCCTCCAAGCACACCAAAAAAGTAGTGGCATTTTTTGAAATTTTAGGAAATAATTGTTGGGTGGACACTGTTACTTCTCAGTCACTGGGATCAATTCTAGTAGGCACTTGCATTTGGGTGATAGAAAAAATCAACCTTGCTCTCTCTAGTAGACTCACCTATCGAGCCACTTGTTCAAGATGGCTCATTGCAAGGCGATAGACTGAAGGTTCTTCTCCTCCACTAGTTCCTGTTGATCACTCTTATTGGCTGAAAAGCGATTGTCAGATCTTATGTATGTGTTCTATGATTGTCTGTGAGCCTGACCTTGTTGTTTGCATAGGTGGTGGAGGTGGTTGCTGCTCTTTCCTGAGTTGTATTGTGGCCAGATTCTTGTCCTTCATCATCTCTGACCACAAGGTAATTGGGGCATGATGAAGTGTGTCATTGGCGTATTGTGCTATCCTTGCCCATTTGCACAATTTTCAAATTAGGCAGAGAAAGGGTAGAGCTTGCCTTCCATATTCATTTTTAGCAAATCTCTTCTTAATCTATAGGAAAAGCAACTATGGAAGGTTGATGGGGAACTTTTCGCTTAGAGCGACACATGCACGAGTAGAGAAGGTAGTGATCTTGCTAGGTCTTACTGTTGGATTCAAATGGAAAGACATGATTTTTGAATAAACCCTCTTTGCGGTAGTTAGGGTGTCAAAATCCTTGCAGTCTACCCCATAACACTGCCTGATCCACTCCCCTTTTACCTCGAGGTCTACTTGTTTGGGAATCTCTACCATGTTAGCTCCGGTCTTTGGCAATCCCAGAGCTTGTGTTACTTCAGCAGAGTCAGAGATATGAATGTTTTTGATTGTTACTCTGGACCCCGGTTGTCGATTCGTCCAGAAGAGGTAAGTTTCTCCTAAGTACCATTCACCACTGGATGTGATGATTGGCCACATAGGAGAATTTTGCAATTGGGTTTTGACCTGTTCTGGTGCATTTTCTAGAAACGGGTCGAAGTTCAACTCTTGAAGAATCATTTCTTGTAGCTCCCTTGGCTTAATAGCATCAATACTAGCTTGGGTTAGGGTGACCTCAAGCCGTGGTGCTACCACTGGAGTCTCATCCCTTCATGATTGTTCGTTGGGTATGTCCTTTTTAGGAATCTAACGAATAGATTCCAAGTCAGGTCCTTCGTGGAGGGGGCCAGTTGTGTGTGAGCCCTCTGCGTGCTCTGGAGGTTGTGTGCCTTATCCTCTTCCCATTCTCGGTCACTTGTCCCTTGGTTGGGATGGTCCTTCTCCCCTTGGATGCCTCGGTTTGGGTACCATCTGTAGTCATAGCATAACCATGAATTAAAATGTGTATAAATTACTCAAAATGGCAATCATACACCTTCTCATTTTGACCAAGCTATGACAATGGCATGTGCATCGTATTAGGTTCCCTAGAGTGTAGTTGAGGGGTTAGAAAAAACAATAATACATGAGTTGTAATTTATAGTGTTGTTTTTGTTTTTTCTTGTTTTTCCCCTAAGAGGTGTTAAGTCTTTGATAATTATAATAATTATAGACCTCACCCCCCCTCCCCATGATGAAGAGCATACCTTTGGTTGTGAAAGAGGGAAAGGATGGGTAGATTAGGACACGCGGAAAAAGTAGGTGCGTGGAAAGAAGACAGGATGAAGAAAAATGGAAAAACTCCCCTAGCATTGTGAAAAAGTGGACAAATTCCAAAGGCGCAACGGGGGTATATATAGTATTTTTTCCATGCATTGAAGGCACTGCGCAAATGCAAGGGGACGTGTATACAGGGCCTAGTGGATGCAACTAGGCTATGAATGTTGACCTGCATTGACCATTAAAGAAAAAGTACAAAGTTGTAAATTGGAGCACAACATGGGGGTGATTCAAGGTCGAAGAGACCAAAGAACAGTGTGAGTGAAAGAGGAAGGAAGATTGTAACTAGAAGAAGAGTCAAAATGAGGAGGATATCATAGTATGGAACTTTGCGGATGAGGGACTATGTGATGGTTAGCACAAAAATGATCAACCAACCATATCAAGGGGATAGGAGATTAACTAATGAAACCAAAGGATATGCAAGTGGGTCCTCCCCATAGCAGGTGGTAGCCTCAGTAGCCCTTGCATATCATCAACACAAGAGTCTGTGGGCCCCGTAGTTAATTAATGGTGACCATGAGTTAATATCCAAATCCATGAGAACCAGTCGAAGAATTAGAAGTTCTAGTAGAACACGATAGACATTCAAGACATAGAACCAAAAATGAGGTGAATAATGGAAAGAAAATGATGAAGAGAAGAGAGAGTGAAATGGAATTCCTAATGTTGGTCACATGAAATCCCTTGTGAAGTGTGTAATTAAGTGATTCGGTAGGATTCATTCTTAGTCCAGACCCAAAACCAACCATGTTTAGTGACATCGCATCAACATTCGAAGACTAGTCCATCCCCTTGGGGCACAAGAATGCTTCCACAAACAACCACCACTCCAACATGAGTGAGCTAGAGGAAGTGAAAAGGGGTTGAGTTAGAGGGGACAAAGCAAGTCCCATAACTAGTGCTAGTAGCCTATTAAAGGTGGTCTAAGGGGTGTGCTTTGAATTCCCATATGTTTGTTTTTTTTTCTATGGGAACCACACCATGTAAAGACCCATGCATTTTCACATGCATTTGGCTAAGGGGTGTGCTTTGAATCCTCATCATTTTTTTTAATGAGGACCACACCATGCAAGGACAAATTACCATGTAACTTCCAATTAGGAGAGGATATGGAGTGGTAAGAAGTCTATGAGGACACATGCTCGCATGCAAGGGAATAGAAAAGTACAAAGAATGTTGCATTCCCTTTGAAGTCACAACCTGTTCAAACCGTTGGATCCTTCTCAAGTCTAGAAACTACGCAAGTCATGAATTAATTAAAGTTATTTTTAATTGAAAGGGATTGCATGTTTCCAAAATAAGGAAAACCATGGAGTGGATGGATGGGTGGATGACGTGAACTCACTGCCTGTTACATGAAATGAAAGTATCACGTAACTTCCTAGAACAACAATGCAAAGGTAGGGGCTAGATATAATAGGTGGACTATATCATGCAGCCCATCGCAAAGAGAAATAACCATACCAGTACATCCTATGACAATAAGACAACTAATTAATGAAAAGTATAAAACAACTGAAAGATAAGCACATACATACATACATACATATANTATATATATAAATAGATAAGTAAATAAAGAAATAAAAAGTAAGCAAGAATGGAAAACATACAAACAATGTTATAAAACAAAAAGGTGTAAAAAAAAACTTGGAAAAACAATTGAGAAGCCAGTAGAATTGGTTAGCATGTAAGGTGATTTCCCCCATGACTAAGTTGAGAGGAGGAGATCCGAAAAATGGAACGGGGTTGGTTGTGTGATGAGAGGGTAGTGGCACTAGTTCGTTGGAGCTTGTGGAAGGGTTTTAATTGTTACATATTAACTAACTGTGTTTTTGTGGGATCCTTAGTTCTGTGTATAAGTAAGGCCCTGGATGGAAAGGTTTCGGAAACAATATAAGGTGCCTCCCATAGTGTTTGAAACTTAGTACATTGCAGTACATGTGTGGGGTTCCAGTAGAGTACCTTATCTCCTCATTGAAATGTTACCTTTTGAATCCTAAGATCATGATATTTTTTATTATAGGCCTTGTGTATCTCATTTGATGATAGGGCTACTAGTCAATTCTCATCTAGCACATTCAAGTTGATGAGTCGTTCTCATTGTGCTAGTGATAAGTCAAGACCCAAGTCACTGGCGATAGATAGTGTTCAGAGTTTTGCCTAAACTGGAAGTTTCGGTAGTTTCCCGTACACTAACTCATAAGGAGAGTAGCCTATAGGAAGTTTCCATGTGGAGCGATAGGCCCAAAGGGCATCGTTAAGTTTTGTGCTCCAATCCCTCCTATATTTGCTAATGGTCCTAGTTAGGATTTTGGTAATCTTCCTATTGGTGACTTCAGCTTACCCATTGGCTTGGGGGGTGATATGGTGTTGTAAATTTATGTTCAACCCCTAAGTGTTGCATGAGTTTACAAAAATTAGTGCCCGTGAAATGAGTTCTATTGTTTGAAATGAGTGCATGTGGCACCCCAAACCTATTCACGATTTTCTATTGGACAAACTATGCGGCTGTGTTTGAGGAACAGTCAGTGACAGCTGCCACATCTGCCCACTTAGTATAGTAGTCTATAGTGATGATGATGTACACCTTCCCATTGGACATGGATGTGATGGGACCCATGAATTCGATGCCCTAAATATCGAAGGCTTCTAGTGGCTGGATCCACTATTGGGGTCCCTCCATTCGTGTGGTCATCCCACCATCTCTCTAACATCGTTCACAAGAGCGAGCAAACCATTACACATCTCTGAAGAGTGTGGGCCAGTAATATCCTGCAAATAGGATCTTAATGGCTGTGTGTCGTCTAGCATAGTGGCCCCTACAAGGGCCCTCATGAGCATCCTAGAGGATGTGTAGTGTATCCACATTAGGGACACACCATTGAACCAACCCATTTGCACACACCTTGTAAAGGTGTCCATTGATTTCCATGAAGTGCTTGGCCTTGTGAAGAAACTGCTGCTTCTTCCAATGATCCCACTCTTTTGGTAATTCATGTGTTGAGAGATATGTGAGAATTTCATTGAACCAAGTTGATCCTGTGGGCATCTCCTTATTGATTATTCTAGTGAAGAGGAGTTTGTCTGGAAATTGATCGAAGAGTGGCTCCTCCTCTTCTACACCATCCCATTGTAACCAAGATAAGTGATCAGCAACCACATTCTTAGTTTCCTTCCTATCTACCATGGTAAGGTCAAATTCCTTAAGGATCACAAGCCACCATATGATATGGGTACTCACCATTGGTTTTTTCATCAAGAACCAAATGGCACTATGGTCAGTATGTACAAACACCTTGTACCTAAGCACATAGTGTCGAAATTTTTCCAAGGTGGACACCACTGCCATTAATTCCTTTTCGGTGATGGTGTAGTTGAGTTGATCACCCAGAATGCTTCAGCTTGCATGGTGGAGATAAGATGGATGTCTTTGGTCAGCCAACTATGTAAGCATGGCTCCGAAAGCATAATTAGATACATTTTTCATGATATGAAAAGGTCTGGACCAATCGGGTGCCCGTAGAATTGGAGTTTCTATGAGTTTCTATTTGAGTGTTTGGAATGTATATTCGCATTCCCTAGTCCAAAAAAAGGGACGTCTTTCTTTGTGAGTTCCACTAATGGCTTGGCAATCTTCGAGAAATTCTTGATGAAGTGTCAGTAATAACCAATGTGGCCAAGGAATGATTGAACATCTTTTACAGTACTTGGTTAACTAGTGATTCCTTGGATGATTCTGATTTTTTTAGGATCTACACCAATTCCTGCTTGTGAAATGTGGTGCCCCAAAACAATGCCCTCTTGGACTATCAAGTGGCTCTTTTGCCAGTTGAGTCATAAATTAGTTTCCACACATCTTTTTAAAACTTGCTCAAGGCGATCCAAGGCTTGTTCAAATGTTGCTCCATAGGTAGAGAAATCATCCATGAAGACTTCTACCCCATTGTCAATCTATTGCTGAAAGATGCTAAGGACAAGGCATTGGAAAGTTACAGGTGCATTGCATAGGCCAGAGGGCATCTTCTTATATGCGAAAGTTCCCTAGGGACTTGTAAATGTTTTCTTGGCTTGGTCTTTGGGTGCGATTTGGATTTGGTTATAGCCACTATAACCATCCAAAAAGCTATCGTAACAATGCCCCGTAATGGTATCCATCACTTGATCCACAAACGAAAGTGGGAAGTGATCCTTGAAGGTTGCCATGTTTAGTAGGCAAAAATCTATATAGACCCTCCATTTTTCATCCTTCTTTGGCACAATAATAGGTGGGCTGACCCACTCACTATCTGCAATGGAATAGATGAACCCTGCTTTCAACAATTGTTCAATTTCATCCTTGATAACGTGCTTCAGTTTGGTGTTCAACCGTCTTTGTGGTTGTCATCATGGCTTCATGGAGGAGTCGATATAGATATGATATTGGCATACCCTAGGATCAACTCCTATTAGTTCAAGGTATGACCATGCAAAAGTAGCCACCCATTTATTCATCATCTTTAGCAATTTATTCTTCTATTTAGGAGCAAGAGTGGCATTGATAATTATTGGCTTTCCATTTTGCAAGAATGCATATTCCAGCCTAATAAGGATTTCAGTTCCAGAGGCTCTTGTTTAAAACTTTCAGGGATCTGTAGCTTTCCCCAATCATCATTGTCATCAACATTGGAGACTTGTTGATGGACCTTTTCCAATTCATCCATGCTTTCCATATAGGCACATACAAGGCCCTCAGCTGGTTCCATGTAGAAAGTGCTGCTATTAGAGTCAGCAGTCAGCCACTAGATGCCTTCTTGATTCATGGCTGCTATGTACAGGCATCGTTGAACTTGTGATACTTCGGCATACTAACTGCATGCTTGAATGGATGTCTGCTTAGCAAACCAAAGTTGTTGCACATAGTTGCACCCTGAGTCACTGTATGTGATGCATGGAACACACTTCTTCTCAATCTTCCCAAAAGGATTTTATTTTAAAATTTCAAGGGAAAGATCTTAGATTCCCAATCGTGCATCCACTGTGGTAAGCTAGGCTCTTCCCATTATGATTGAAAAATTCCCCTTGCAATTCTCAATACAAATAACCAAGAAGTCAATAGGATAGGACCACCCACACAACGGTGGTCACGATATCTTCTACCAATTCCAAGGGAACAATTATGGATTGGTCTGCCAACTCGAGCCAAATGTTGTTATTCTTCATCGAGGGTAGGTTTCAAGTCTTGTACATATCATGTGAAGTCAAATTGATGCCTAACCCCAAATCCAAGAGAGCTTTGCATGGCTTGTTTCCTGCCACTTGAAGGTATATGAGGGGACTCCCCAGATCAGTCAATTTCTAAGGAAGATGACCTACCTTTATCTAGTCCATCATAGCATGTGTTTGCATGAAGGTTTGTACCGTGGAGGGTGTTTAGCTTGAAGGTTGCTCAAAAGGTTGAATGGTGAAGGCGATTGGAGGTTCAAAGGCATTGGCCACAAGGGAATGTGAGGGTATATTTGGGTTATTGGGCCAGAGAAAAGGACGTTTCCGTGGTTTCAATTCTGGTCCACTCGGTTGAGAAGCTAGTTGTACATTGACAACCCTCGTGGCATTACATTACTATGGCTATGGTGGTATTTCTCCCTGCATAAGTGGAGCAAGAGGTAGCTAAGTGGGGGGTGATGAGTAGGTATGATAGGAAAAGGTGACGGAGGATAGTAGAGATGTGGGTTCTCCCCCCTAGGTGATGGAGACTGTGTTCAAAAGTATTTCGAGGGGTGGTAATGAGTTTGAAATGGTGCATGACTAGAAGAGTCCCGTGGGGAGACTTGTTGCTGAATGTAGTACCCGTAAGGATTTGGCTACCAGTAAGGGTACTGCTGCCTTGGGAGCAATATCCCCCATGATTGTGGATGTTTCCATTGTTGGTAATAATCGTAGGGTTGCGGTGGTGCTCCACTTGGATAATATCCTTGTTGCTAGTGGAACTGCCTGGGATTGCCTTGTGGATAAGGCAATCTTCAGGGTGTTTTCCTTTTTGCCAAACAAGGATTCAGCACATACACCCCAGACTCTTGTAGATGTGACACCACTGGGCAACACCCCTTAGGATGTTTGTACTGGCATATGTCACATCCATCCTCCTCCTCTATGTTAGAGTCTACAACCTATTCTGCCGTAACAACTTTGCCCTTACCTTTATGGTAGGCACGTTTAGCTTCTCTTCTACTTTGCTGATCTCACTCATTACTTCACTCTTTGGATTCCTCCGCGATTTTTAGGATGCTTTGGAACCTTTCATCCAAATAATTCTNTCCTCCGTGATTTTTAGGATGCTTTGGAACCTTTCATCCAAATAATTCTACATCTTGTCAACCTTGGCCAAAATTTCAAAGGTAAATTTTTGTATGGGCAAGGTTTTTTGGTTCACTGTTGCATCCAGTGGTGATTCTTCCTCCTCTTCACAAAATTGGACTTCCTTCTTTTGGATGGAAGGGTCCCGATTATACTCTTCTGCACTCTTTTTTTTCTCTTAATTCCCCTTCCTCTTTGGCCACCTTCTCAATGAGACACTGCAGTTGATGGGTTCTCAATTTAGATAGTTGTCCCTGAGCGTAAACACCCAAGGTCTTTCTTGTTTGAAAGTGAAGCCCATCTATGATATGGTGGAGCTGTTGCCACTAAGAGTAGCCATGACTAGGGCATCGGTGTAACAATGAGTAATATCTACCCATGACTACATCCAAGGGTTGATGATCACCCTGTTTTCACCCTTGGATATGTTGTCTCAGATTAGACACTCTGGGGTAGGTTTGGTATTTTTCATTGAAAATTTTCAGCATCGTACTCCATCTCCTAATTAATTCTGACTCCAAAGGCCAGTACCAGCTTTCCGCTTCCTTGATGAGTGTGTGGGGGAATAGCTTAAGTTTCTGCCAATCATTATCTATGTTTTGCAGGGTGCAGGTATCATGAAATGCTTACAAGTGAGTTTGTGGATCACAATTATATCCCCTTTCAAATTTGGGAATGTTGTTCATGTTAAGGTGCTTGATCCGACTATCTTTCAAGTGCCTACTGGGTATCTGAATTTCCTCGGCTATGTTAAGCATGCTTCGAGTAGCGAATAGTGGTTCATTTGAGTCATAGTCCTACTGATGGCCACGACATCTATGACAATTTTAGCTGCCTCTCCTTTCTTGACGATGAGACTCACATTATTGGTCATGCTTTTCCTCATATCGTCCCCATCGATCCTTGCGATCCCATCGGTCTTTTAGATCGCCATTACCTCGATCCTTCCTACTACAGTTACGATTGGAGTTAGAACTTGGTGAAGACAAGGTGGAATGAGAAGATGGAGAAGAGGGAGGAGAACTACCATCACCCTGGTGTTGATCTCCTCCTTTGCTCTGATGATGACCTTGATCTTCATGTCCATCTTTCCCTTTGCCATGAGCTTTCTTGTGTGATCCCCCATCATCCTGGGGCTTCTGGTCCCTTGATTGTTTACTTTGAATGATGGACTGCATGATCTGATGCATTGGAAGAGGTTCAGTCAAATGGGAATTATGAAAAATAGGTTCCTCATCGTCATGCAGGTCCTGCAAGAATAAAGGATTACTGAACTATTTCCCCTTTATGTTTTCATGGTGTTCCACCTATTATCGGTCCTGTTCACATTGTGCCTCATTAGGATGATAGTCTCGGTAGCCATGATCTCCATGATGTATTCCACACCGTAGTCCTGAATGCCCAATATGGTAAGATTTTGAAGTAGCATTCCAAGAACCAATCGATTAGGCGGTAATATGATGTTACTCTCCATGTCTCATCATTGCAGGTGCTCATCCTGATGTAGGATAAAGGTGAAGTTCGGAATATACTCGTCTAGATGTGCACTTGACACTTCTGCAGCACTAGTGGGTTGGATTTGTCTCGCTTGTGAGAAGAAGACATTTTTGATGTTAGCTAACAACTAAACTGGTGTGCCTTATTCTTGTACTTAAACTGCCTAGCGTGCATAGATTTCACTATCTTGGGTCCATTCCAATGAAGTGAATGATGATCTTGCTAAGACTAGGTAGCACATGTAAGAATAACAGTCCTCAGCATTTATGCGTGACTCAGTCGAATTTTGCAGACTGTAAGCACTTGCATACACTGAACTCTAGCTAGCAAAACCTTAGTTAGAACAGTCGTTGTCTTCCCAACCTCACTTGTGATATTCTAAAGAGATGGTTAAGTGAGATTGAGGCAAATGATTTTTATTGGTTTTCTTTTTATCTTTTAAAGTCTAATTCTTTAATTGTAGGGAATGGAAAGTTGTGTAATTTATAATTGTTCTACTTTATCGCTTAACTCTTCCTAGCATAAGCAACCGATCCCATCTTCTGTGCACATCCTGAGCATACCCTAACCACTGCTGGGTTACTAGACATTAAGCGTCACTGAGTTACCAAGTGTTTGATATATGTTCGAGATGGTCGTGCCTATGGTTCTCATAAAATATGAAAGAACAATAACAACAAAATGATAATAATAAAAAAATATTTTGAAATTATTAAAGCGTTGAAATATTAAATTGTTAAAATGCTTGAGTGATTAAATCCAAATGCTACAAGGAATGATCAAAAAGCTCATCTTTATTGCCGGTCAGGCCAATGGGCTCAGGTATAGTAGCGCTCGAATAAAGAGTCGTACACCTTTCTCACACCTGTTGCAAGCACTTGGAAAATGTTTTAACTCTTATGTAAACAAACTAAAAGAGTTTCACTACAATTACTTCAAAAGATGCCATAAATGTGGTGGGTGCACACATATTTATAGCTAGAGATAGACTCTGCGTTAACGAGGTTACATCAATGCATGGATGGATACGTCAACAGGGTTACGTCATCGTGGCCTTGTCAATAGGGCTTTGTTAACACAGCCCAATCGATGTATCGACTGAACACTTCATCAATCTCTATGAGCTTGTGTACAAAAAGCTTTTAACACTTCCCATCCAAGTTGAGCTCTGTACATTTTCAACAACCTGTGATCTTGACTTGGACTTAAGTCTAGCCCAAAGAAAAAGACTGATGAATCTCAACTTACTAGATGAGAATAGAGTAGTGGCCCTATCATTGAATGAAGTGCATAAGGTACATAATAAACAACATCATGAACTTAAGATTTGGAAGGTAAAGTTTCAACTAGGGGATAAGGTGCTCTACTAGGACCCCATGCACATGCCTCAAGGGACAAAATTTTAAATGTTATGGGAGGGCTCTTACATTATATATGAAACCTTTCCCTCTAGGGCTATGACATTATACCATCCTAATAGACCAAGTAAGAGATTTTGGTCAACACCTAACAACTTAAACCTTTTCTTGAACCAAGACCAACTAGTGGAACAAAAGCCTTAGTTGATGGACATGCATGTTCAATTTTTCAAATCTCCTTCTTCTAACTTGGTTGTGAAGGAGATGCTTATCCATGCTAATACTATATGAGTGGCTCCTCAGTTTTCAACTTTTTTGTTTTCATCATTTTTAGACGTTTTTCATTTTCTTAAATATTTTACAGTTTTTTCTATATTTTATCTTATCTAAACTTTTCTTATGTGTCTTCCCTTTCTTTATTACCATCAACACTTTGGTGCTAAATACAACTATTGATTAATGGTGGTTTTTAACTGGCATTGTTTACTTGATTGCAAATGATTAGATTTCATCTTATAATTTTGATGTTAATTAATGGAACATTGATTTTTTCATGATATCAAGCAGTGAGTTCATGTCATCCACCATTCCACACAACTCGACGATGTTTCCTTGTTTTAGAAATATGAGGTCCTTTCTTAATAACAACTTATAATGAATTTTTGACCTTGGTACTTTCCAAACTTGGGATGAATTAAGTAGATGAAAAAGGGTGTGGCTTCAAGGGGATTTATCACCTTTTACACCTACCTACGATCTGGGGTTGCATGAGTATTTCCATGGATTCCTCATCATTCCTATGTTAACCAATAAATAGGAAGCAATGCCTTTGCATGATGTGGTTCCCATTGGTAAAAAAAATAGAATGGGAGTTCAAAGCACACCCCTTAGGCATAATAATAGGCTACAAGCATTGGTTATGGGGCTGGAAAGACATGTTACCCATGCCTAAAGGCATCCCTCTAACTAAGGTCCTTTTCACTTCCTACTTCTCTTTTCTTCTTTCTTTGGAACGATGAGTGGTCTCTAGAGATGTTCCTATACCTTAGAGGGTGGAATGCTCTAATTTGCCAATGTAAATTCATTGGAAGTGGATAGTCTTGATTTTGACTAAGGATGAAAGCTATTAGGTCATAATAATCACATCCTCCACAAGGAACTTCATGTGACCAAAATGCAGGATGCCATTCCATACTCTTTCTCTCTCTCATCCACCTGTTCTTCCTATGCACCACCTTGCTGCCTTTTCTCATGATTGTATTGATGGGTTCATTTTGGCATGGTCTTAATTCTTTGATGGTTTCTTTGGTGATTCGGTTCTTAATAACCCATAACCATTAATGATCTTTGGGGTTCACAGACTCTTGGTTTGAGGGCATGCAAGGGCATTAAGGGCATAATCTTGCTATGGGAAGGACCCACTTGCATACTCCTTGGTTGGGATGGTTAAGTTTCTTATTCCTTAGCCATTTTACTTTCAAAACCTTTGTTTTCCACCTTGGTGCATCTAGTTTTTACACTTCTTGGCAATTAATCTCCTACTAAATCTCCTTTCCAAATGTAATCCTAGCCCTCTTCAAGCATTTGTCCTTATTCAAGGCTTCTCTAGCTTCATTTGGATGCTAATTTCATGGCAAAACTCCTTTTCCTTAGTTTTTCAATTGTGAAAATTTTTATTGTTGGCTACGTCTACACATCCCTGTTGATGCAACAAAAATATAGTATAAATATGTGATGGGAGTTAGAAAAATTTTCACATTTTCCTCCTAATGCTAGGGGAGCTTTTGCAATTTTCATAGCCCAGAGCCTTCCTAAGCCCATAACTTCCTAACCACTTGCTTGAATCAACTCATTCTTTAACCCTTTAGCTATTGGAGGTGAGCTTTACGTTGTGGGGGTCACAAACCTATGGTGTTTAAAGGAAAATTTTTTGGAATTTTTTTAACTCCAAAATGGTTTAACTAATAAAATAATATTAAGCATAACTAATTCACCTAAGTTAGACCTCACCAACAAACTTAGGTAGCCATTAGAATAAAATAATACTAAAAATAATCAATCTACCATGATCACAAATTAGCCTAAGTGTAACTGACCAAATGCGGCAAGGTATCAAAGTGTTATAAGTTACATGTAAAATGCTAATCCTTGGCTATGTGTGTGATCATAACTGGTGCCAAAGAGACCACAGGGAGAAGGACCATCACAACTATAGGAGAAGTGGCCAAGAGAAGGAAGCATCCAACAACCACAACAAAGAAGGTAAGGTAGAAACCCATGCCACAAAACCTCTTCAAGAGGAGTCTAAAGTGGAATTTTTTTGCTAGATTCCCACTATAGAAATTGGCTAGTCTAGGCAAGATGAGGTGCTAAGGCTTGGACCAAGTTTGGAGGTCACCTTGACTGAGGCCTACCTAAAACAAATCTGTTCCAAGGAAGTCCAAAGTGCCATTCTTTAGGAACTCAACTTTGGTTCCTTCTTGGACCTGGCACTAGAAGAGGTAAAGACACAATTGTAAGGTTCTTCCATGTGGTCTATCCTCATTTCCAACAGGGAGTGGTACATGAGAGAGACTTGCCTCTTCTAGAACAATCGATAGTTGAATGCAACCATGAAAATCAAGGAAATAAGTGTATCCTTCTTGATCAAGGCCACTGTAGAGGCTCTTAGGTTGCTTGAAACTTGAGCAACTTTGGCAAAAATTCATATACAAGCGAACCCCAACTTCAAAAAGGAATGGGTCCAATAATGCTATGGAGTGGATTGTGAGGATTACGGTGCACTCACTAAGGTAGAGAGGGTGTACTTCAAGATTATAGCCTTCCATTGAAATCCAATGGTGAGGTTAAGCAAGATCATTGCCTTCTTTGCCCATGTGTGTGCCGCTTTAAGCATAAAATTCCCTATCAACCTCCTCCAACTCATCTTCTTAGAGAGAGAAAAATGATTCAAAGAGAATGAGTGAGGGAGGAAGATACTCCCTTTTCCATGTCTAATCAAGAAACTTTATAAAAGGGGAGAAATATCTTGTTATGTGAATAAAAAGCTTCATCATGCTCTTATTGCATCTTGGCTAGAGATGATGAAAGACAAGGCGCTTGCCAAGCTACTTCAAGAGGAGCGGCCACCACCACCACCACCTACTAGAGAAACAATGTTGGAGGCTTGTGCAACAATTCAGTGCATGAGGAAGCTTTGTTAACAACTCCTATAGTATAAGCAGGGAGAACCAAGTGGTAGAGAGCCCTCAGTCTACTGACCAGTGTTGAGTCACCTCAATAAAGTAACACAAACCATCAGCTAGTTGGAAGAGGCTGTGTTGCTATTTTTAACACAAAGGAAGTAGGTGCCCATGAGATTGAATCCAAGCACTCGAGAAGTGATGGTGTCCATCCTTGAACAAAAAATAATTTTAGAGATCTCTGGGAATGCCACCAATTTCTTAGTGTGCCTGAAGGAGGACAAGGTGATGACTTTCCTAGTGATGCAACATCATGAATAGGAAATAGTGATGGAGGTGGTGGCTGACTAAGTAGTAGAGGCCTTGAACACTCCTGTGATCACTATGGTAGATGTTGCTGCATATAGATATGTAAAGGCATCTGCAAGAGTAGGATGTGGGAGCCTAGATGTAGCCCAACACGAGGAATTGTTGGACCAACTAGTGGGAACTAGGCAACTGCTTCCAGAGATCTTTGATCTCCTGGAAAAAATCACTACTACCTAGTTGGAGCTGTTGGAGATCAAGGGCAAGCTCCTGATTGCAAATGCCTAACTCAAGGTAGCCACAACCTAAAATCAACAATTGGCTACTGAAGTTGTAGAACTAAGAGCCTACTTGGTAAATCCTATCATTCTCAGCCAAGCCATTACAAGGAATCAAGCTTTTCTACAATTTCATAACAAATTGAAAGGACTCTTTGACACATCCTTATCAGAGGCTCTTTCCATTAACACTAATAAGGTCTTGTTGCAAGTCCACAAGGAAAATCTAACTTTGACCAGAGACATTCACCACCTATGAAATGTTGAGAAATAAAAGGACCAAATGGTCAAGTTTGTGAGAAAGCAGCAGGACCAGCTCACCAAGGTGAACATGGATTTGAGGAGGTTGGTAGTAGAGAACCATAATCTCTCAATGGACAAAGTTCATGCACTTTTCTAAAAAATGGCCATTAAGGTAGTTGTCTGGATGAATGAGGCGTTGAAATTTGAATGAGGCCCTCCAAAAACTCTAGCAAAGAGGTGATGTATGGCAACTAATGTTTGATGGATTGAATGCCTACAACAAGGTGGAGATCTACATAAAGGAGTTGCAAATTGAGGAGATGATGAAGTACATGGAGTTAGCCAACCTCAATGATGTGAACTTGCTGATGTTGATAACTTGGAGATTGTGATCAAAGTTAGAAAAGTAGGTGGCCAATTCCTACCTTATTTATGAGGATGAGTTCAAGCATCACAAAGATATAAAGCAAAATTTGAAAACAACTAATGTAGAGCTTAAAGTTCTTAGGAGCTTTTTTATAGACTAGAGATCAGTTATTAAGAACTTAACTAGAAGTATGAATGACTACCATGAGCTACAGAACCTCATCAAGACGTTCAATGTTGAACGTAAAAAATTTGCAACCTAGTTTGTTAATGTCAAGAAACTGTTCTTAGTAATGTCCTATCTATGGGGTATCCCTGTACTAGTCCACATTGGTAATGTCATGTAGACCATGTACAACCCATGGAGTAAGGAGGAGAAGATTAAGACATTGCTTTATGCCTTTTACCTTCCACATGAAGTAGTAGGATAGCCACAACCACCACCTCAATCTCAACTACCATTGCCATGACCACCAAAGGTTGGAGCAGGTCCTTTAGTATCCCAGGAGCCTCCACCTCCTAGCATAATTTGATCTTTTTTTCATCTTTAGGTACTAGAGGATTCTAGCTATCCAGTTTTATTATGGTGTTTAATTTTATTCTCCTAAACATCCATTTTTTGTAATTGTTATAATTCTGTACGATCCAGTACTTAGAGTTAGTTAACTGAGTTAGTCAGTTAGTGATTTCATACCTTTCCAATTTTGTAAGAAGCTTGATCCTACTTTTTTTCACTTGAGGTCCAGTTTTTAGTTAGTCATGAGGGTATGATAAATCATTTGATGGGCTATGTCGACAAGCATGCATCCATGCATCCTTGAGGATGTAGCCCTATTGACATATCCTTGTCGACACATCCTCATAGATGCATGGGTAGATGCATTAATGTAGTCTTTGTCTTTACCTATATAAATGTGTGTACCCATTGCATTTATGGCATGTTAAGTCCATAACATAGCCAAAGTCTTGCAGTTTTCTTAGCCTAGAGTTAGAATATTTTTTGAGTGCCCATAGTAGGACTTTAAGGATTGTATTATTCTTTATTCAAGCATCTTGTATTGAACACAATGATGTGATTGAAAATAAAGATGATATTCTTAGCATTTCTTTATTCAAGCATCTTGTATTAAACACAATGATGTCATAGAATTCATTAGTTATCCAATGAACTACCTCACTAAGTGTGGCATTATGGTAATCTTGTAAGAGAGGCATTGCTGTGAAATTGTGTGTGAATTTATATGTGACTTTTTATAATTATTTATTTCTAAAAGATATATCATTAAGTCCTATACAATGACCTTGTATGATATAACTAATCTAGATAACTAGCACTGTCCCCGGCAATGATGCCAATGATGAGTGGCGAGGTACCCCTACACTCAACCATACGAATACGAGCGTTACACACGCGATTCGGTCAAACTCCATAGACAGACTAGTTGTGGCATCTAGATAGTTAGCCTTAGGTCGCAGTCGTTGTCTTCCCACTTGGACTAGTATTACCTTTGTCATGTATGGTTTAGTCCAGAGTGAGGTGTATGATGTGGTTTCTCATCTAATGCTACTCCTGAAGGCAATGGAAAATAATATTCACCAAGCTAAGAGGGAAAGGATGAGAGAGAATCTAGCTAGCCTAAGTGCAATGAGCATCTATTCCTTGATTATCCGTACACATCTTGGACTTCGTGCATGACTACCACTGGGATTACCAAGCGCAAATCCTAGGTACACTACTACGTTACCAAGTAGTCACACTTGAATGCTAATAATCAATTCGTACTCATTTCACATTTAATAGGAGTTTAAGGGTGAGAAGATGTTAACTAGGAAAGTAGTAAATAACAATTGATTAAATAATTAAGCTAAGTGAATGCTACAATGATGAAGTAATCTCGATCTTTATTTTCGGTCATGTGCATGTCCAAGTACATCACACTCAAATAAGGATGTCGTACAATTACAATCACCACACTGCGGGCATACACGAAGAGGAAAAGGGTTGCGAGAAAGAAATTAAACACTTAAACTAAAAACTACTTACTTCCTTTCTGACTTCTTCTATCTACCTCTTATTTATAGATGAGGAGACAAGCTACGATATCGCGTACGCGATATCGTGGTTGACCCAAAATGTGACTCATCAATTATTTATGGTGAGGGCATTCAAATCTATTGTAGAAATTTATAATTCTTCCTTTATAACATTAGTAGACCTGGACTTTAACTTAGATTTGTTTTATGTTTCTTATTGAGTTTCTTAGTCCCATTTTTAATAAATTTATTGGATTACTATGGAGTCATGAACTTTGCCTTGAGATTATCTAGATTATTATTATAATGATACATGTAATGACTATCTTCCTTTTTACAAATATAGAAATATCTTGATGTCTATTATATTTTCAATCATTTTTTTCTTCACCACCATTGCATGAGAGGAGACTTCTATGTTGGAGGCATAAGCATTCATTTATACTTTTTCTTCTAATACCTTTGCAAAAAGCTATATCATGGTGTATGTCTTTCCACCATTCTTCATTGTTTAACGAAAGACATTATATGATGGTGGAAGTACATTTAATAAAAAAAACTTGATGGTTTCATTTAATGCTTGAGCATTTTATGCCTAGAGACTAGCTTATAATGCAGAGACCTTCTACTTAAGTTTTGGCTATTGGTTCAACTTCTTTTAATCTCAAGGGATTTAATTGATTTTGAAGAGATGCAATTTTTAATTCATTTTTTACTTCAAATGTTTTCTCAAGTTTCTTTCACATTTTAATCTAAAATCTTTTTTCCTACGAGTTCTACAAATTCTCCTAACATATTTAAATTAATAAGCATTTGTATCATCTTACTATTATCATCCACCGTGGTGGTTTCCACCAATGTTTCCTTAAGGTCATTGCCTAGAAGTAGAAATTTCATTTGTAACTTTCATATATTATAATTTAAAGTATTTAGAGTTTGACTCTCAAGTAGTGATGCACAAGTTCTTGCTTTTGTTATGGCTATGTAGAATTATTTCTCTCAATTTTTGAAAGTCATTCATAACTTTCAAAGATTACTCATCATCTTGCTTTGATATCATGTTAAGTTTTCAGGATGTTTAGTAAGGTAACCTTGTAACAAGGGAGGAAGGGAATACTAAAATTCACATTGATGATTCCATGTTTGATATGTGAAGGCTATTTAAGTTATATGAAATAATGTGTCATCAAGTTAAATTGTCATAACAAAACAAAATTTGTTAGAAACAATTAATGATGTTCTGTAACATCATTTAACGAATAAGTTACATATTAAATAAAAGTTTAGTTATAACATACTGTGATGTTGGTTTTCGAATGATAGTGGTATAAAACATGATGATAAGAAATGAAGAAAACGAAATGAAGAGTTTGAATATTTTTAACATGAGAAACCTAATTGTTGATTCAATAAGTGATTTGGAATGGACCTTAATCTTTGATTCAATAATTGATTTTGGATAGAGATTTAAGGTGCAATAACAAAGGGCTAGGGCTGATTTTGCAAATTTCTAATTCGTAATAGTGCCCATAAATCTAGGAAGAAATAGCTATAGGATTTTTAGGTACCAAACAACAAATGAGAATAAATTAGAAATCTAGATATAATGTGGATAAATGGATGTAGATAAATTATCTTGAATTTAAAATTGAAATTTTATTAGGTTTGTAGAAACTCAAAGAATTTGTTAGATAAATTAACTTGTGTAAAATACATTAGTAGTAATAAATCTCAAGTATAATAGATATACTCAATCATGAGTATCCATGTAACTTGAACACTTCTTTCATATAATTCCCTTAGAACCATGACTTATATCTTGAATAGCTTATAAAAAGATTAATTAGAGATTTTCCATTTTTTCCTAAGAAATCTATTCCTAAATATTCTAATAATACATGTTATTTATCTTCTACTACTTACAATGAACACAATCAATATATTTTGTCTTTGTACTATGCATTATTCTATTTTTCAGGTTCAACTTGGCAATAGTGTTATCTCATTCTTACTCTGCTACTTAGTTCCCTCATGGACACTAGAATTGCTATATGTAACTATGCTACTTCATCGTATCTACCACTTCTAATGCTTTATTGAAACGTTTTTTGGTATTTGTGCCTCATTTTTCCATCTCTCTAAAACTTTTTCTTTAACAAGTTTCCAAGCTTGTTTTGAATTTATTAAAAAACTTAAATTGAAAGTTTATTATGTTTGCAAACCATTTTGATCTATTGGGTAGTAGAAATATACATGCTATGAGTTTTGAAAACATCATTAATTAAATTACAAAGTGTTCTTGGTAACATCTGAAACAAATGAACTAAATTTATAACTATAATATCCCATTTATGCCTAATGTGCTCAAATGTAATGTTGTAGGAAAATTTGGTGTTCATCTTTAATGTTATTTATACTCCAAAGTTGGCATATTTGTTGTTCACAAAGAAATTTGAGCTATCTACATATTTTAACTCTTAGATGATGAGATCACATTTGTGCTCTACTAGTTATGCATCACAAATGATGAGCAATAGTAGCAAAGAAATAGTTTAACTTTGAATTAAGGCCTATCCTCATATTATTCAAATAGAAATGTGTTTATTCCCTCTATATTTTCTTAAAGTTTTGGAAATATTGTTTGTTTCACCAATTTGCAAACTTGTTTAGGATTTGCATACAGATTGCACTATTGAATATTTCATTTATTAAGCCAGAGAACTTCCTTGTGAAAGTAACATTCTTTATCTTCATTACTTTTTGGGAGTATTTATCGAATAAAGATTCAGAAGATTATGACTGTAGGCTATAAACTCACAAAGAGCTTCAACTTCCAAGGGCTTAATATCATAATGTATCTATCTCTCTACTTAGAATTCATCAAGCAAAAAAAGCTTACAAGTTTCTTTAATTTTTTTTCCAATATTTGTTTACTGGACTAGGACCCCATACAAAACACCAGTAAAGAATAGTTGGTTAAACAATGGCATGTTAGAGTTATTTTTGGATATCCTAAGCTAGAATAGATTCCTTCTTACATATGCTTTTTAAAGCAAATAAGACTTTCATACTACTTGTAACTATTTGAGTGATATACTGATGCCATTTCTAAATGCAGGATCATTCTAAGCCAAGATATTTGTAAAAAGAGGCTATGTCCACATATTCATTTCTAATGGTAAAATTGTATATCTCACTACATGTGTTACAAATCATGATTTTGATTTCTAAAAATTAACTTTCATTTCTGAATGTTAACAAAAGTCATCAAGAGTATTAAAAATTTATTGTAATCCTCCCATTGAATTTGAAATTAAGATAACATCATCAACACAAAGCAAGTGTTTGATAGGATTACTTGGAATTGTAATTGTAAATTGAGTTGGTATCTTATGCATCCTCTTTTCAAGTTCATTACTAAAAAGCCGAAGAAAGTAGAAGAAAGACAAGATTCTTGTTTTATACCAACAAAAATATTAAAATAAAATTATTTCTTGCCCATTTGTAAATTAAATGTATACATCTTTGTAAATTTTTTGGAAGGTGGATAACAATATATTAGGTATTTTTAAATTTTCATGCTTTCTTTGAATGACCAAATCATAGATCTTAGAAAAATCTACAAAGTAGATAAATACTTTTTTGTATGGACCTTTTGCTCCATCAATAAGATGTTTTGAAGTGATAAGATAATCTATGGTAAAATGTTACCACCTAAATTCTTGGGAAATTACACATACTTTATTTCTTGTAGACATATTTCAAGCATAGATTCTAGCATAGTACCCAAAATCTTGATAACAATATTGGTGATTATAATAAGTATAGAATAAAAAGCTTGACAAAAATACTACTTTATTGATGCATCATTTCTTTTTTAATATTTTATAGCAAAATTTTCAATACCCCATTTTTGTAGCCACGATCTTACTTTATGACATGACCCCTATTGTTGAGATTTTCAAATAATCTCTCTTGAGATCTTATTGTTATTTTTATTATTTAAATAGAATGTTAAGAATTGATACATTATTTTATCTTTCAATGCCAACAAATTAGCTTCTAATAAATGTATTGCATAGTAGAGTTTTCACCTTGAAGTCTTTTAACAAATTTTTTTTTTTTTAAAACATATTTTTCAATATTTTACCATGATTCTTAATTAAGAAGTAGACCCTACACTACACATCTAAAAAGCACTACCTTATACAATTTTTTGAAAAAGATATTTTTTAATTGTCCAATTCCAAATATTGTGGTAGCAATATTTGTTCTTCATTGTATGTAAAGCCTTATAGTCATTTGCAACTTCTTGTAATATATAATGCTTTCACTTATAATTTTGAAAGCATTCTATTGACAATATTAGTATTTATCAATAATATCAAGTTTTAATTATCTAGCTTGAAAGTGTAATTTCTGTTATTAGCTCCACCAGTTAGTAGTTTTGTTTTACCAACATTCACATTCATTTTTGTATGTTTAGAGGATTTTTCTAATTGATGTAACTTTATTAAGTCATTGTTCAACCAACAATTATTTATGGGTGTGTTGTATGAGGTCTTGCTCTATCAAATAAATATTGGAAATAGATAAAAGAAATTTAGAAGCTTTTTTTTTTTTGCTTGATGGATTTAAAGTGATGAGACAAACACAATATGATATTATGCTTCTTGAAACAGAGGTGATGTAATTAGAAGTTGAAGTTATGTGTCAGTTTATCGCTTATCATGCACACATGATTTTTCTAAATTCTTGTTAATACTCCAAAAAATGATGATGGAAATTCATGATAAAGGATAACTTCATGAGGGAGTTCTATGGTTTAATGAATGGAATATTCAAGAGTACATTCTTTATTCCAATCCTAAGCAAGTTCCAACTTAGTAAAACAAATTCAAAAACTGTGGGAAAATGTAGAAGGAGCAAAAAAACATTTCTATTTGAATAGGTTTAGGGAGGCCTAGATTAAAAGACAAATTATTTAACTATTACTATTCCTCATCATTTATGATGTATAATTAGCATATCATAAATGAAATATCATCATCTAATAGTTGAAATAGATAGATGACTCAAAATTCCTCATGAAGAATAAATATGTTGATTATGTAGTACAAATAGCATTGACAATGAATACCACAATTTACTACAATGTCATGTATTTGAGCATATTAAATATAGATGGATATTATAGTTACAAATTTGGTTGGTTTCTTCCAAATGCTACTAAGAACACTTCGTAATTTTTTTAATGATGTTCTTAAAACTCATAGCATGTATCTAATAGATCCAAAGGGTATATAGATATAATAAAATTTTAGTTTCAGTTTCAGTAACCTCCAAAGAGTTTACAAATGTAATAAAATTTTAGTTTTAATTTCAATAAGCTTGCAAGGAAGTTGTAGCCTAGCCTTTAAGTTAGATATAAGTAAAGCTTATAATAAAATTATTTGGAACCACATGGATGTGATTTTTTTACCCTTTGGCTTTCTATTCCACTAGAATAGATAGTTGGGTCAATATTAGAAAGAATTTCATTTTTCCTTATTGATTAATGGTTTTAGACAAGGTAACATCTATGCTAAAAATGACTTGTACTAGGGGGATCCAATTTCATCGTTTTGTGTTCGTAATAGAGGGTTTGGAGCTTTCTTTTGAGATGTGAACATGCTTTGGGATATATCAAAGGAATTCTTCCTGCTCTAGGCTGTCATGCTTACACTCATGCATAGTTTGGGAATGATACCTTCTTGTTTCTAGAAGGTTAAAGGTGATGAGTGAATCACCGAACAATTATGGTGTGATTAATTAAAACATAACCTCTACCGTGTTTGAAGAGGTGTGAATTTGCTCATTACTAGAGGATTTCAATGATAATATCCTTCAAATAACACTTTGTTACTATCCTTCAAACGGATAAAGCAAGCCCCAGGTTTTAACACTTGGCTAACCTTTCTTCTGCTCTCAGTTGATAAAGACATGATACTAAGCAATGTTTGGCTTGTAAAAAAAAAAAAAACCTTAAAAGAGTTTATTTCCCACCCACTCATAATAGTGGAAAAGACAGAGAGTCCAACCACTTTGTTGTGGCCAGCTGAATCATATTGAACGAACTCTTGTCTTCCCTGTAAATTTATGAAACTTTTGCAGAGGTGGTTCAGAAAAGGCAGGAAAGAAGCACCAGCTTGGATGTAAACTTGTCAAAAGTGGGAGTTTATCATAAAACAGTATTCAAACAAAAGTGGAACTTTATCATAAAACAGTATTCAAAAAAATTTGCCGAAAGAAAGCGCCATTTAAGGCGTTGTCACAGCTGGTAAGGCATGGTATGAAATATTCAACCTTTAAAAGCAGTGCTATAACAACAAACTCCAAAAGCTGTCAAATCTCTTGTTTACATTTAACCTTGATTAGCGGCATCACTTTCAGTCACTGCGGCGGGCGGGGGGCCACAATAAACGGTTCAAATTTTAAGCTTTGCATCACAGGGGAAAGCATAAATGGATCTAAATGTACCAGGATGGCTGGCTGGATGCATGCATGATGATGACAGGTATCTTATCCATTATTACATGCTTTTTATGGGCATGTCTATGGTTCTCCCAGTGCCTTTTGCAATTTGGCAATGATAAAACAGGTATCAGGATGCATTTCAGGCAATATGAAATGGTGGTCAGTGGCAAGTCTCGTCAAGTGATATAGATAATAAATGTTTGCTATCTTGCTGATGTTATCTTAATTTCAAATTCAATGGAAGGATTAAGGCAAATGCTTGATACACAGAATGAAGTGTGTGATAAAATGTAAAAGAGGCTAAGTGGATGAAAAGTTTAGATGTTGTCTCAGACAGGCTGTATCCAACTTGTCAAATCAGCTCTCTAAGCTCTTCTTATGTATTTCCTCTCATGTTTGAAGACTTCCTTCTCAGCTCTTTAGTGAATTGAAAAGCAAGAACACTCTTTCCTTTGGTCTCTATCACAGTAATGGTCCATCTATACTCTTACCTAGAAGTAGGTCTATGCCTTAGAAGCAAGGGTGGTTTAATTTAAAAAGCTTAGAAAATATCAATCAAGTGCTTTTGGGTAAAATAGCTTGACAATCATGCAAATCACATAGACTTTGGCTAAAAGTTATGCTCGCTAAATACCTGTACAGGGGTTACACTTATTAATGCACCACCCCTTTCAAATGGCTTCCAAATATGGAGGGGCTTGGAAAAAATTAAAGCATGGTTCTCCACGTATGCAAATCATCTTGAAAATGAGTCATGGACTTGGAAGGATTGTACAAAACTCTCTACAATAAAGGCTTATGAGCTGTTACACAACAATGATTAAGAACCTCTCCCCTTTAAATTTAATGATTTTGTCTTCAACACACACTTAAAATTGTTCCTCATTAAAATTCTTAAGGAGGCAATACCCTCTAAGGATGATCTATATCATAGAGGCACTATTCAAAATCATTTATGCACTTTCTACCAGCATGAAACAAAAACTATTAGCGATCTTTTCATCTCCTATCCCTTTACTTGGTATATTTGGTAACTTTTTGAAATCCAAGCACAATCTACGAGGCTTTTTAGGGAGACAATAGGAGCTTTTCTGTTTAAGTCGAAAAGATCCAAAAACTCTTACTATGAGCAATTAAAAAAAAGGGTGCAATGCACACTCCCTAATTAAGTTTGGCATGAACTATAGTTTGAAAGAAGCAAATGCATTTTCACTTGTCTATTGGAAGGATTTGATGCATTTTAAAAAGGGTTTCCAATGGAATTGGTAAAATTCTTGAAATAGATAGTTATCATTTATAATGAATTCTTCATGACTATGATCCAAATACTCTAGAATCGGGACTTTTTTTTTATAAGGCATAATACTCTTATAACTTTTGTTGGCATTTAGAAATAAAAGTTAATATGAGAAAAAATTTATTTTGGCTTGGGAATATCTGAAAATAATTTTATCATGTCATTCATTGTTCAACCAACTATTCTTTATGGGTGTATTATATGAGCTCTTGCTCTATCAAATAAATTTTGGAAATAAATAGAAAACATGCAAAAGTTTTTTTACTCGATGAATTTAAAGAGAAGAGACAAGCACAATATGTTATTATGGTGTTTGAAGTAGAGATGATGCCCTTAAAAGTTCAAGCTATTTGGTAGTTTATATTCTACACACATAACTCAGAATTTTTTTGCATCTTCATTAGATAAATACTTCAAAAAGTGATGATGGAAATCCATGATAAAGGATAGCTTCATGAGTGAGTTCTATAGCTTAATAAATGTAATATTCTAGAGTACATTCTTTATTTTGATCCAAAGCTTATTCACAAATTGGTAAAACACACAATATTTCAAAAACTTTAAGAAAATGTGGAAGGAAAAAATATTTTTATTTGAATAGGATGAGGGGAGGCCTTAACTATTTATATGTTGTCATTCCTCATCATTTATAATTAGTAGAGCACTAATAGGATCTCATCATCTGAGAATTGAAACAAGTAGATTGGCATAAAATTCATATTCATCATGAAAAATGAATATGTCCATTGTGTAATACAAATATTATATATTTTTCTATAATATCCTATGTCTTGTAGTGAGGTACAATAAACATATATAAGATACTACAGTTGCAAATTTGGTTGATTTGTTCTAAATATTACTGAGAATACTTATAATTTTTTAATGATATTTTTGAAACTCATAGCATATAATTTTATACTATCCAATAGATCCAAAGAGTCGAGGGA
Organism: Gnetum montanum; assembly: GCA_015680685.1. NCBI lineage: Eukaryota > Viridiplantae > Streptophyta > Gnetopsida > Gnetales > Gnetaceae > Gnetum > Gnetum montanum. Next base: position 20,476 of record MNCI01006163.1, on the reverse strand, counting down.
TACAATAAAAAATCAATTTCACTTTTAGTATCAAAGGAATATGCGAATATAAGGATAGAAGACTTATGGAACACAGGGATGACATTGTGATGCTGAATTAGTCAACAGTTGGATACGATCGAAGAAAGTTCAACATGAATTAAAAAGTGTCTTTCCCGCCTGTAACAGGACCCTCAAAAATTTGGGGGAAAGAATATAACTGTGATTGAATCTCTACCGGATAAGTTGATATATATGATCATATCAAAATTGATCGTATACCAATATAGCATTGAAAAATCAAGATTTTGAAGAATGGAAAAGACGCTTGCTAACGCACACAGGCCGAGCTTGAGCAGAGAGATGAGGAGGGTGAAAATAAATGATTTAGCTTTGCTGGGGTCAACCAAAACTAAAGTGTAAGGTCTCACAGGAACGTAATTTTACATTTATTTTCTTTTTTGTGCACTTGTTTTTATGCATATCATACTCTTCAAGTGAAGCTCGCCTCTGGATGTTTTATTATGAGGTGTAGTTCTTGTGATGTATTCAACCAGGGTTGGTTGTCCTCCTGGGTTCGTTAAATGTCACAAGCAACTTTTAGCCTCTGAAAAGAGGTGCTAATTTGCTCATTACCAGTGGATTTCTACGAGATAATGAATTCTGGTTTATATTGCTTGATTTTGTATAAGATAAAAGTTACGAAATGATATACCATTTATCCTTACGGTAAACACTTTTATCATTTTTGCAGCATTTCTCTGAAGAAAGAAGCTGATATTTTTTCACATTCTATGCATTCTTAAAATAGGAATATTACTCTCCTAGAAATACTTTGATCATTTTTGCAACATTTTTTTAAAGAAAGAAAATGGTATTTTTTTTCTTTTTTTATCCTAAAAATAGAAATTTCACTTTACTATAAATAAAGCACTTCATTCCTATGTTAAAAAGTAGTATTTTTGTTTTATTTTTGTTTTTGTCTTTTATTTGCCCAAGAAAACGAGCCGTATTGCTCAAGCTGAGTGTGTCCTTCCACACATTAGTTTTTTTTTTTTTTGTACAAAGTATTAATTTAATGTGTTCAATAAAACTTCTGTGGAGAAACTTTGATTATAAAAATATAGGTAGGCCCACCAAACATTGATTACATTCATAGTAAATGGCATCATTTATTGAAGGAAATAGACATGTTTGGTTGAAAACTTTTATCCAATTTGCAAGTGGATATTGTACAAAGTCTCAAGGTAGCAAGTTTGATAGTATATCTGCATAGGCCTTTAAACACAACTAAGTTTAATTGTACATATGGATAGGCCCCACAAACACGACTTTTCATTACTACTAGTAAATGGAATCATTTATTCAAAGAAATAGACATTTTCGGTTGAGAACTGCTATCCAATTTGCAAGTGGATTTAGAAGAAACAAGTCATCGAATTATAAATGGATATAGAAGAAACACATCATAGATGTCCTTGCATAGTTTTATTTTTATTGGCACCTCTAAAATAGTTTTCTTGGTATTATACAAAGTCTGAGAGCAAGTTTGATTGTACATTTGCAATTGCTTGCAAGCACAACTATGTTTACTTGTAAATATGGATAGGTGCACAAATACATCTTTTTATCACTAACAATCTTAACAGTAAATGGTGTCATTTTTACTCAAAATTAATAATATTATAAAAACATATGGATTGGTTCATAATGCATTTTACTCATTGCAAACCCAAGGAAGAGTTACCTTATGTCACAAGGAAGAGTTATCCTGTGTTCTAACTGTTTTAGCACTTTTTAATTAATTAATTATTAGTTGCGAGAAAACCACAGTTTTTTCATTACATCTCATCAGGGATTATTTGGTTAAAGGATTGAGCTTGCCAGTAACAAGTTAAATTTTGACAAATATGCTTGTGTTGATTATATGTCTGATACACTAGCTTTTGTATTTTGTCTAGGTTAATCTAAGCTACTTTTATGTGTGAAAATTATACAAAATTATTTTCTTAAAATGAACTTTCAAACTTTTCCATTTTATATGGATTTCTTTTACACCATTAAAGACGTCAGTGAATTTTAATGGTAGTCTTCATTTACTAATTCAATATTAGTTTCTTGATTCACTAATTCAATAATTTGCAGCATTCAACTTGCAGAATTTGCTGTCTGGAGTTTCAGATCTTGCAGCATTTGACTCGTGTATTATATACCAACAGCTTAATTACAGCCTTAACGATAAGAGGCAAAATAAATAAAAAAATAATTATGCACTTTACATTTGCGTAGATTTTTTGATAACCTTATGGCTCTTCGCAGATCGATTTATGAGTCCTGAGGACATTTGGAAACAAGATTGTGTAAAAGTACAGGGCCGACGGAATTGAATTTTTCCTGGTATTGGCTTCATGCCCATAGGCCATAATTGCAGTAAAATATGATCAAGTTATGATATGTAGATTTGCAAGATTAAAAAAAGTACTTCAAGTTAATTCCTAAATTTTGAAATAAACGTATCTTTATTGAACTAAGACCAAAAAATCTATTATAAGTGCATCAATGCTGAAAATAATTGTACCAGATAAAATAAGGCTAAAGCATTCTTGCGTGGTAACATGCAGATCTATTATAAAGCTGAAGGTGCAGTAAATTAAAAAATTGCCATTTGAGTTGCAATAAGTTAAATTTATTCCAGTTGCAAAAGCAGTTGCAATTAATGAGTCTCAGTAACAAAATGATGAAAACAAAATATCAATGGTAAGTCACTTCAGATGAAACACGCCAACAAGCTTCCCAGAAAAAACTCAATTTGATAAACATTAATAAAGGTAATTTAAACATCAATTTCCCTTAATATTGGGCAATGACTATGCAAATACTTTTTTTCTTTCCCATATCATGTTTTGGAACATAGAAAGCCATGCAAACGTAGTCCTTTAAGATACATGAAAAATAATAAAAATTAATTATAATCAATTTAATATTGAACTTCACGGTAAACCAAAGATACCAACCACTTGCAATGTTGCATAACCAATTTCCAACTGTCATTCCCATCCGACTTACAGTAACAAGAACGATAACATGTTGATTTTATTCCACCATATAAAATTAGCCCATCTAAAACGGGATTTTAAAAAAAGGACTTCGACACAGAATGAACCCTTCTTCAGTTATCAATTGATACAGATATGATACGAAGGGAAACATAATTTGTGGGGAAAAATCACAAAATACTTAAAAAATCATGTGATTTCCACCCACTCGCTGAAAAAGCCCTCTTCACTTTGTTTTAGCCAGTTAAAAGTATATTGGTTGAACTCTGGTTTTCCTTTTGAAACTTTTGCAGGGTAGTAGAAAAGAGCAATACACATCAGGAAAGAACAGCCAGTTTGCCTTTAAACTTGTCAAAAGAAAAAAAAAAAGAACTTTCAAAAAGTTGATTAAAAAGTTGCCCTATGAAGCATCGTTTGTGTCCCTGTTAATCATCTTTTGAAATATTCAACCATTCAATGGTTCAATAACAAACTCCACAATTATCAAATCCCATTTACATTTCTACCCCTGATTCAACCTCGACCTTCACGTCAGTTTCATGAATGCAAATGAATTATTCTCCATCAAATAAATGAAAAAAGAAAGAAAGAAAGAAAAGGGTGATAGACAAATAAAGAATCAGTTTTCTTCTGTAAACTAATTTGTTGGTATTTCTTTGCTTTTCTACTTACTGTTGGTATAATACAAATTCCACAGCATTCTTTCACACAATCTACAACAAGAAACACAAGGAAATGGAATTTTGACATAACAAAGCCTTGGAACAAGGGCAGCTTTTAGGTTTTTTCAACTATGGTACAGGAACACAAGAAGCTCACTACCAAAAATTCATCATATAGACCATGAAAATGAAACTGCAGAGACTATGGAAAGTCAATAGAGATTGCACAGTCAGCATTAAATCTTCTCCTGGATCTACTGAAAACTCTACAGGGAGGAGAAGGGGAAAATTCCAAGGGCAGACCTGGGGCATCCATCTCTCCTTTGAGAACTTTCACAATTTCACAAATGTCTGGCCTCAGCTCTGGAATCCTCTGCAAACACAGCAAAGCAAGTGTAATGCAAAGGGAGGCCTGGTCTCTGTTGAAGTTGCCTCTGAGACCTTCATCAACCAGGTCCAGAATATTCCCTGCCTGGGCAAGATGCCTGGCCCATGAGATGAGATTTGCTTTTTCAAAGTCCTTCATGGGAGAAGCCAAGATATGCAATGGTCTCCTTCCTGAAATAATCACGAGCATAAGCACCCCAAAACTGTAAACGTCTCCCTTCTCAGAAACAAACCCACAACCTCCATATTCAGGGGCAATATAGCACACAGTTCCCCTCATGCTTGTAGTGCTGCTAACATCCCTGCTGAGCAAATCCCCACTCCACAGATCACTCCCTGTAGACCTCTGCCTTTTCTTCTTTCTATCTCTATTATTCCAAGAAGCTCCTCTTCTCCCAAATCCAATATCTGGACTCTGATCCTCCTTCCACAAATCCAGCCCTCTTGTTCCTGTATGATGATCATCTGATTCAGGATTATGTATCTTCCTTCTTTTGTTGTAACCCCAGACGTAATAATAGCACTCCCCAAACCATGCCTCTGCAAGTTTGCTCCTCTTCCACTTGTTCTCAAGCTTCCTCAGCTTCTTGCTCTTCTTGTTCAGCTCTGCAAAGTACTCCTCCTTCCACCATTCCCTGAACTTCTTCCTGTGCCTGTACTTCTGCTTCAACTTCTGCCTCTCCTTTTTCTCACATTTCTTGTCCCATGCCCTCATGGATTCAGTCACACTCAGCTCTCCACTGGGCTCCTCAATTTTAGGGCTCTTGGGGGGCACCACCACCACCGCTTGTTCCTGTTCCTCCTCTTTTTCTGTAGCCTTGTTTTCCTCATAGGGCTTAATCTGGCTTCCAATCCACTCCATGACATAATCTTTGGCACAGAGCTCCCCACTCCCATCCTGTCTCCACCACCAGTCCTTCCCCCATGGCTGCTTAGGTGAGGAAGCAGCATTAGCAGCAGCAGCAATGGGAGATGCAGAATTCCCCCCACAATTCTCCACACTCTTGAGCTCCCTGCTCTCATCATTCCAACCCTCAGACTGCCCCCCACAATTTTCCACAATCTCCTTCCCAAATCCCCCACCATGACTCTGCCTCTGCATCATCTGCAAGGCAAGGGCAAAATCTACCTCAGAATCCTCCTTATCACTACCCCCACCATCCAAATTCTCCATCTTTTTCTCACCCAGCTTCAGCAGCCCAACATCCCCACTTAAATCAGACTTGCATTCCCCCAAATCCAGCCTGGCATTGCAGAAATCAAATTTACCCCCCTCACCTAAATCAGACCTTGCAGCAGCAAACACTTCCTGGCTCTTGCTTAGATCCTGGCTCTTGTAACTCCTTCCCAGGTCCTGGCTGAACAGCTCAGGCCCACTGAAATCAGCCTCTGTCTTCACCCTGGCGAGCCCAAAATCAGCCAACTTTGCATTGAACTGAGCATCCAGCAGAACATTGCTGGGTTTTATGTCACCATGCACAATGGGTGGATCACAGTCCAAATGCAAGAAAACCAGGGCCTGAGCAGTATCCAGAATGATCTTGAACCTTTTATCCCAATCCAGACCACTACCCACAACCTCATTCTCAAACAGAGCCTCCTGCAGGCTCCTGTTGTGCATCCTCTCATAAACCAGAAGCCTTTTCTTGCCCTCAACACAGTAACCCAGCAAGCTCACCACAAATGGGGACCTCAATCCGCCGATAATGCTCAGCTCATTCTGAAACTCTCTTTCTCCTTGCGAAGAATCAGCATCCATTTTCTTGACAGCAATCTCCTTGCCATTTCGCAGGACCCCTTTGTAAACAATCCCAAACCCACCCTTTCCCAGCCTGTTATAGGAACTGAACGATCCAGTAGCAGCCTTGAGTTCTCTGAAGCTGAATCTCTGTAGCCTGATAGCAGTCAGGTCATATGGGCTGGTTTTTTTGGTCTTCCTCCTCTTCCTGTACCACAGCACAAAAAGGACGGTAGCCAAAATCAAAAGCAAAAGCAGGCCGAGCAAACCTGATCCCAGAACAAGAGTCCTGCGAAGAAGATGGACATGGCGTTCATGCTTCTGGATTTGCTGGCTTTTAGACTCAGAGATTGACAGCAGAGATCTCGATCTTGCGGCAGACATTGTTGTAGAAAGCTCCTATTCATGGATTCATCTTTCCCAGTCACACAGTACCGCTCCACTCACTCACTGCTCCTGGCATTGAATTTGGGATTTTTGTGGGGGGTTGTGTATCAGTCAAGCCAAGTTGCAGAGGCGGTGGTGCATTGCATTACAACAGGGAAGGAAAGCAAATAACCGCAAAATCCTAATTCAATGCAAGCAAACAAAACAACACTAAGCACCACAATCCAGCAAGAAAAAAATGCGCAGTAATGCTGTTGCTGCTGCACCACCGAGATTAAAAGTGGGGAATAACCAAACTGCAATGCAAGGCTACAGCTGGGCTCATTGAGAACTGCAATTATGGAAAAGGGAACAATGAAATTTGCCTTTGGTGCATGGGATACTCGATTGGGAACAGGAGGACCCACGGTTCCGGGCTTTAAAAAAAGGCACTGAAAATATTCTGCAAAACTGTACGAATTTGTGGGGTAAAAAGCAAGATGCTGTTAGTGGGGTGAAGCATGAATTGCAATGAGTGTGTGTTTGCTTGCTTGCTTGAATTGCAGTCTTAGCACAGTGGATTTGCTGTTTTCCTGTTGATTTATGGTATTCTTTGATTCTTGTCTCAATCCTGGTGTGCCAGCCCAGCCATGCATCCCTTGTTTTTGGCATTTTCCCTGCAAGGCTTGGCCTTGTCATGGATTTATGGGAGATCCTTCTGTGACCGACTGTGAGACCCAAGAATCTATGCCTTTTGGGCAACTTCCCTTCTTTTTTATTGGTTTCAAATACTTTAATTTGCTGTCTGTATTTTCAACCCGTGCCTGCTTTTGACAACGATGCCAATCTGCGCCCTTTATAATGGTATTCAAAGTTCCCAGTGCAAAGAAACAGCTTATATTAAAGTCATCGCTGATTGATTGATTGGGTTAGTGGAATTGGTTAATGTTGATGATCTTTGGCTTTAAGGTGGATGAAATTACAGGAAGATTTTATCTTTGATTGTTGGCTCGATGGAGACTTTTCATCTTCTTTCGGAATACTGCGGTGCTTTTAAACTTTTTCATGAGATTCTTTCGTTGATGGGATGCTTTTGATTTTTCGGTGACCCCAATTTCATAAGCTTCTTCGACGCATAATGTACTTGTTATTGAGAGTTTTTGTCTGGGATAGTCAAAAATTAAAAACGAAAATCAGGGAAAACATTAATCATTACAGATTCAATCGAGATTTGAGAAAGCATTAACCCTTGTTTTAAATTCAGTGCTCAGTTAGTGGGCTTCTTCTATCTTGTAACGACTCAGCATGGGTGGACGTTTGGTGGTGCCCCAATTCGGGTTTCCTCCCTTAATACTTGTTTATTTATAAGGCTGGTCCCCCGAGTTTCATGCATAGTGCTCTAAGCTTCCCCCTTCCCCTTAACCCTATACACTGTTAATATCAATAGAACTTCTTATCAAGGTTCAACACCCCCCCTTAATAATGTATCGATTACGTGAGGTGAGATACGACAGTCGAATTTATTTGAGGTCATCTTTGAGTTAGAATTACTAAATAACAATATGTTCAAATCGTCCACAACATTCATCTTCTACAGCAAATAATAAGATTCATGGAGGTCATGGCAATGTTTGTGGGGGTGGTGGAGGTCATGGCAATGCCTGTGGGCATGGTGGGCATGGTGGGCATGGTTGAGACTGAGAATAATCATAGATTATAAAGAGTACAAATCCAAAATAGATGACAAAAGAGGATAGAAGATGATTTTAGAAATGAAAATTAATGCAACATCGATGAGAATGACAATAGGTTCAACGAAATTTAATAGAAGTACAATTTATTCATTCTTTTGTTATGTAATCATTTAGTCATTCATATTATTTCGAAATTATGAAATTTTTGCATTGCACATTTTTAACGTTAACATTGCTAAGTCTTCTCATTTAATTTGCACACTTACATTGCAAATGTTTTTTAGGTTGTATTTGTTTTTAATCTTCTCTCACCAACTAGAAATTCATCCTCTTAAATATTCAATTGTAGTGATCATAATAATACAAATCATCGACAAGAAATGTAGGTTTTGATTGTCTACCATTGCTCAAGTTGTTATTTCTTTTTATTTAATAATTTATTCACGTTTCCTAAAATGATTAAATCTTGCAACACATCAAAAATGCATCCAAGCATGCTATTCAACATACATTTGTGCTAGAAATCACAGTGGAAGAATAATTGCACTAAGATTATCTATAGGCATAGTATTCCGAGGGCACAATATCACGAGAGTAAGCATTGAATAAGGCAACATCAACATGAGAAATGAAACACCACTAATTTCGACCTAACACTATGAAACAAGAACAACTCTGAGCCTTTTGAGCTTTTGGAAGGCAAAAATTTGACTAAGGCATGGAATTCACGTCGGGCTTGTCAAGCCAGGCTTGCTCACGCTGGGCTTGCCCTCAACATGAGCAACTCTGACAACTTCAAGATCAAGTCAAAGATGGTCCAATCTGAGGGTGCAAGTCATCTTCATAGGGCCACTGTTGTCCACTTCAAGTTTCAGCATTCGGGAGTTTGGATTTCGGGCCAAATTGCACAAATTTTCTTGGTCATGTTGAGGTCATGCTCAGGTCATGTTCAACTCACACTGGCAGCGTGAGTCCAGCATGAGAAATTCCAAGAGCCTTAAAACTGAGTCAAAATGGTCCGACTTCGAAGGTGCAAGTCATCCTCAAGGCCCATTGATGACTACTTCTAGTCCCAGCCTCCAAAATTCTAGAATTCAGGTCCAAAATCACAAAGATTTTGGTACTCACATTGAGGTCACGCTCAGCTCACACTGGCAACGTGAGTCTAGTGTGAGCTACCAAAAGTGGCTCAAATCAAGGCACACCCAAGCTCAATTTTCAACATGTAGTTCACTCTCAGGGTCAACCATAGTCAGACAATTGTTGCACTCAAAGAACAGGCTTCAAAGATCAAAAATTGGTGTGAAATGTATTATTTTCATCTTGCTCACGCCCAGGTCATGCTCAAGTCATGCTAAGCTCATGTTAGCAACATGAGTCCAGCGTGAGTACTAATCACACCTAGTCAAAAGCACACCAAACACACGCTGAGGACACGCCAAGACAAAATAAACTCATGCTGGAAGCTTTTTTGAAATAGAAATGCCTCAAACAGCCACAAAACCACTCACATCGGCACCTTGCAACAGTCAATCCATGGATCGAGAAGTTCCAAACGAACTGGAGTCAATTTCTCTTGTTGTACACTATCATTTTTATTGTAAATTTTCACCATTTGTAAGCTTGTCAAGCTCTTACACTCCAAATTGTATTTGCTTCTATGGGTGTAAGCTAGCTTGTGTAAGTCGATACACAATGTAAGATACAGTGCATCCGGTCAAGAAAGTAGCATGCCTACGCATGTTTAATTCACATACAGCTGTCCATCAAACACTTGTCACATGATCCATTTTCCTCTCATTTCTTAGCCGTTGATTCCATCCATGAATTCCTCACCCAAGCCTAGCCAAACCTTATAAATACCTTGTCCATTCACATAAACAGGGTTGGTTGGGGGTTGGCAATTTTGGAGGTTGATGGCTTTGAGAGCATTAACTAGCAACTTTGGATGCTCAGACGCATGTGACTCCTAGCATCCAAGCACTTGTAAGCACATCACTCCAGGGCTTAGCGCTTGACTTGCCATCCACACACGCAACTATGCTTTGGCTGGTGCACATCCTTATTAAGCAATATAATACAGTTCATTATTGCCTTCCATTACATTGTTTTCTCTATTTTTGATCTATTTTACGCTTCTGTATACGTCATCACGGTTACGCTTTATTTACATTTCGTATGTCACCAATTACGATAACCACAGCGCAAGCCATAGCTTACGCTTGGGGAAGTCCTTGGTTGATTTGCATGCAGACCATCCAAGGCACTCTACCTTCATTTTCTTTTCCAACTTTCCCTCACACGAAGGCAAGGTCAATTGTGCCTCTTTGGCAATCTTTCAGCATTTGTTTTTCACTTCCAGCCTCATGCTGATGATTTCTATCAACATAGTAAATTGGCGCTAGAAGGAGGACCTACCTGTTTACCGTCCCATCAGAACGTTGATCATGCTACCATTTAAATGCTGCGCAGACTAGGTACCGAACTCAAGCTAAGCTTGCTCAAGCCCAGCTTGCTTAAGCCCATCCTAGTATGCTCATGCTAAACCTAGTCTGCTCACGTTAAACTAATCAGGTGTACAACCCTGCAAAACTCTTACGTTACGACCAACACTTCAAACTTTGCAACTGCATCATCAGAACCCAAACAGTGTACACACGCTGCTTGAACAAGCCGCCTCATAGACAGTCTGCCAAGTAACGTTCCCACCACCACCATCGATCGATCATAGTAAGCTCCTCTCGGTACTTGCAACCTGCATCTTGCCTGGTACACATCCACTCAGCTTGTCAAGCTAGCTCACTCACACCCAACTTGTCAAGCTCAGTTTACACACGCCTAGCTTGTCAAGCTCAATTTACACACACTCAGCTTGTTAAGCTAGCTCACTCATGCCTAGCTTGTCAAGCTCAGTTTACACACACCTAGCTTGTCAAGCCAGCTTACTCAAGCCTAGTTTATTCACGCCACTATGGAATCTTCCCAGATCAACGCAGTGACATTGCAGATCTCTTACTTTGGGACTGGGACCTCAAACCTTGTGACTGCGATAGAACCCATAATTGTCATTGAACAAATAAACCTTCAAGGTTCAACTTGCCAGTCACTTAGGCTATAAGGCAAGGACCCTACTTACGCAATCCTCACACTAGAACAATATAACTTCATTTGTGTGAAGATTCAAGTCAACTTGCCTGTCGACCACATAGAAAGAGAAGCAAAGAAAAACTATGAGCTCATTTACAAGGAAGGTTGTGAGTTCACTCCCTTAGTATTTGATATGATCCCCCTTTCCAAGCCCGATCATCAACTCATATCTCAGCTTCTCATGGCAAGGGATCAAACCTTACAACCACCTCTGATAGAGCCTTAGGGCAGAGATGAGGAAGATGACTTTGTAGCCCAATCTGAGCATGGGGATTTGTACCACACTGTCAGTCCTCATGCCCATACAAACCCATCATTCCAACCTTTCCTAGAAGAAACCATACTTCCTCCTTTATTCGCAAACACTCGAGCACCTGTTTCTCTATAGGAAGTACCCACTACCATTACCACCTTCCCCATGTCCAACATTCAATCTGATACGTCCATTTCCATCATACCTTCGCAAGTGCAGTCCCAAAAACCCCCTCCTCAAACTAATGTAGGATCAATCTTCCGACCTCAAGTAATTGGGATGCCATCAGTTATACCAACTTCCATGTCCACCCACTACATACCACAAGTACGAACCCATGAAGCACCTCTGATTACTTTAGCCCAACATGTTCAGGGTGTCACCTCACAACCTATGGAGTAGTGGGTTTTGCCAACTGTTCAACAACACCAACCTACTCACTACAACGTACCACACCCTGAAATCCCATCCTTGAATGTTGCTCCACCACAACAATTGACAATCCAACAGTCTCCCTTTCCATAGACAATGCAACAATCAAACTACTACCAATCGCAATCTACTCAACCAACTGGTTTGCCTATCGCCCAAGAGTGGACAAACACAAAGAAAATGATGCACTCATTAACTGAGGAGGTAAAGCACCTTAAAACTGCAAACACTAAGGAAGTCAAGGTGCTGGACTTTTATTAAGATGACCCAATCAACCCTTCAGTTCCACTTTTAACCTTACCAAAGAGAATCTCATTACCTCAACTAACCAAATATAATGGAGAGGGAGATCCAAACGCCCATGTGGTAACATTTCCACTAGAGTGTCTATTGTTTCAAGCCTGGCCTCATGTAATTTTGCGTGTATTTGCTATGTCCTTGACAAGAAAAGCTTTAGACTAGTACCGAGCTTTACCCCATAACTCCATATCCTCTCTAGAGGATTTGTTACATCAGTTTGTTACCGGTTTCAAATATAATTTAAAGCCTGAAGCCATACTGGATAGTCTAATTCAAATTAAACAAGTGTTGCTAGAGCCAGTACAAAAATTTATCTAGAGGTGGAGTGTAGCCCTGAATGAACTTCACGAGCCCATCCCTAAGACATACTTGCTTACCATCCTTAAGGCTATTGTGAATGACTTCATTAAATTAAAACTTTATTATTTGAGTGCCCGTACTTCGAGTCAAGCATTTGCACAAATTAAGAACATAGAAGAGGCGATGCAAGCAAGTAACAGCCCAACTTACTTAGCCTTTAGGAGCCAACATATGAGGAAGGATAAGGATAAATCCAAAACGACGGTAGCAGCAATGGTGAAGATAGTCCAACCTAACAATTCTAGACAGAAAGGAAAATAACCCACTGCTCCAACCAGCCATGAAAGAACCACGTCTACGCATACGCTTGAATCTTCTTCAACTAAAACCATAAACATGGGTCCCACTTGTACATTTGAACAAAAATATCCTACCCAGTACACACCCTTGCCTATGAAGCCTTCACAATTATTAGATCAACTTTTAAGGGCTAGGTTAATCAAACACAAACAAATGTCCCCCACGGTGTTCCAAAAAAACGATCGATTCTATGAGTTGGCTAAAAACCCAACTTTAGCAACAACCGATGAGCCCCTCATTCCAAGAGGCTTTAGGTTGGACAGGTTTTGCGAATATCACCAATGGTGTGGGCACGGAACTAACTACTGCTTCACCTTAAAACAAGATATACAACGTATGATTGATAGGGGTGAAATAATGTTTGACGAGGCAAACCCAGTAAAGCCCCAAAACCAACCCATGGGGATCTACAAGGATCCTCTCAATACTAAGGATGCACCATATGTGATTAACACTATCCAGGTGGACAATGGACAAGACATCCCTCAAAAACCTTTTGTAACTCACAGGCCTTTTGAAACTACATATACCTCAACACCTCCCCAAACCCCTTTTGTCATATGCACATTCCTTGCACCACAAAAACCATTCGTTGTTCGCATACCTCCTTCTGTTGCAACAGCAACCACACCATTAGAAAAGCAACTCACTCCCTTTGTGATTCGGGTGCCAAAACACCCTGACATGCAACCCCCTACAGTTCCTCTGTGACCCTTGCAAGAGTGCCTTGCTAATAGGCTGACAAGAGAGTGCCTAGAAAAAGAACATCATGGGCACGAATTGGGACCACCGAAGCCCATACCGCTAAATGTTGTTCTTATGGTTCTGTCCACCAGTGAGCCTAGCACAAGTGATCAAGACAAAGATACTGGCACTCTCAGTATCCCAAACTCAACATTCCCAGTTACTACCACAATAATCCCTCCACAAGAGATACAAATGCTAGGTCAAATGGACCAAGTCTCCACAAACAAGAGAATTCCAAGTGGTAAGGATCTAGCTAGTGCATTGACCCAAGTCACACAGGCCTGGAAACAAAAGAACACCTCCTTAACCCTGTATGATCTAGTAATGACCTCACTAGTACATCGGGAAGCTCTCGTGCATATGTTGACTTCGATTCCTGTTAGTGAGGACCTTCCTATAGATGAGCCGTCCATTTATGCAGTACTATCCCCACAACCTTAAGAATCGAGGCCCACATCCCTAGAATTTTGTGCCAATGATATTAAGTGAGATGAGAAAATTGGAGAGGTCACTACAGCCCCTATGTTCATAACAATACAAGTCAACCACTTCAAGATACATAGGGTGCATGTCGATGATGGTGCATCAACAAACATAATACCCTTTCCTGTCATCGAAAAACTAGGCCTTATAGAGAAAATATGACCCACAACAACTTCCTTTTTAAAATCCTTCAGTGGTTCCCGTGTCGTGGTAAAAGGCATGCTTACCTTGGATTTCGTAGCAGGGGACTAGTTCCCCACATTGGCTGAATTTGTAGTGGTTGATGAAATGCCAGGGTTCAATCTAATTCTATGATGACCGTGGCTAGCTCAACTTAGAGCCGTATCCTCACCAATCCATCAAGAAATCCACCTACCTTATGAGGGCAGTGAAATCATCATACACGGGGACACAACAAGATCGCTCAGTTCCTTGCACTCGGGAATGGATCAAGGGTCAAAGGTTGAGTTCTCTGAGCCTAAACAAGAAACCATGAGTGCACTTCAAGACATGAACCAACCATTAACCCATCATCCTACTAAAACTAAGGAAGCACTGGATGACACAGACATAGGAGCCATTCCCGCTGACGTCTCTTGGTAGGAGCTACCTTTTAACATTTCTAGTTAAGGGGAAGGGGAGTATAAGATCGTACCTACATGTCCTACCCCTCACGTCAAACTACGAAGAATAAAAAAATAACTCAATAACTAGAGCAAACTACCAAGCGTCCGAAATGATGTTAAACTACCAACTGTCCAGTACGACGTTAAACTGCCAGTGAATGTCCGCAATGATGTTAAACTAGCCATGGTCAAAAATGGCCTATTCCTTTTAAGTCTCCTAAAGCTGTTATCACTTTTGGCCCACTATGGCCTAAAACTAGTAATTCCTCTTTCTTTTTTCAACACAGATACAACGGTCCACCATGACTCTAAATTGATGTGCATGGCCCGAAATGGCCTTAAACTAGAGCTCAGTATGTTAAAAATTTACAAACTCTCGTTACGTTATGTCAAATTTTCATTTACATGTCACAAGTTGCAATTTCAATTTTGCATTCTCGTTACTTTTCCTTTTACAAATATTTGCCTTACGTTTCGTTCTACATTTTGGAATCTCATTTTACATTCAACTACACGCATATGTTCATAATATACCTAGGAAAATAAGAAAAAAATAACAAAAAAAGAAAAAAGAAAAATATAAATATAAAAATATATATATATATATATATATAATACTAAATGTCAACATGGCAATAGAATGCCAACACATTATGCCACGAATAAATCCATATCATTACATCTATCCCCATACATTTCCATTAGACATCAAAAATCCAAAACATTCGGTAGCTAAAGCTGGACTAACAGTTAGTTCACACATCAATACTAGGAGGGGGCTGGTCCCCAAAATCCTCCACATCATCTGCTCCCACTCCATTGGGGCCAGCCTCATCATTACAAAGTCCCTATAATGGAATGAAAAATAAACGCACAGGTAAGCATAACAAAACAACTCATGAATACAAAACCTAGAAGAACAGTAACACTAACACTAAAAACAATAAAACCATACAAAAGTAAGTGCCATAATAAAACACTCACAGGCGAAGAGGACCTTACATAGTCACCAAGGCACACAATAACGGAGCGTTCAAACTTGCTAACATGGATGGGAACAAGTTCGCTAATCCCACAAATCACCTGTACCTGAAACGGTACTATGTCTGATGAACTTGAGGTACATAACAGTCCTGGCATCATGACCTAAAACTGATACCATATAATGGTCTTGGGGCTATGACTTGAAACTGGCACCATAGAGCTCTGTTCAGCATGACACTAAATTTCCACATTTATCTGCCATGATGTAAAATTAGCATGTAGAGTCCACTAAGACTATAAACTGGTTTGCCTCTTCACAGTCCACTACGACTATAAACTAGCACTGCACCATTTGCTACAATGCTAAACTGGCACCATCCAAAGGGTTATGACGTGAAACTAACTCGCAACAGTCTGCTAAGACTATAAACTGGAGACATCATTGATGACCAGAAAATACTTGAAAAGATATGTTGCTGCAATTGGCTGTACATGCTCCACAAAGACTTGCTGCATAATTTCTCTCATGGACCCTGATGAAGCTGATGCTATTCATGACTCTGTCTACTTTGAAATTGCACATGGTGGCTCCATCTCCTTGGTTGTATTCAAGTTTAAAGTGCTTAGTTAACCAAATCATTTATGGTTTTCTTGTCTTCTTGGAGTTGTGTTTACAGGATGACACACCTGAGGCGTTCGTGCACAGATGCAATTCATCATGACAATAAGGTATCACATTCTTCCTGACACACATAACTGGGTTAATTAATCCATTCATAAGTACATTCCCAACTCCTAATACATTCCCTATTCCCCATCATGTTCCCTTTATCCTATTCAAGTACACCCCTTTGATACATTCTACTCATCCCAAAGCTCTTAATACACTGTTGCACACTGTGTTTCTCTAAGCAATTGCAACGCAAAACACAATACACAGTACATGATACAAATGCAAGCGCATGAGCACAAGTACAACATTGAAAGTAAGCTCTTTCAAAAAGAACAAAAAAAAAACAAAAACAAAAAAAAAGATCAAAGAGAAAAATACATGAAAAAGGTCTTCATGACCCCGTTGACATCATAGACCAAAGATCATTGGCTCTTCTCATACAAGCCCCAGGTAGGAAGGCAATTGTCTTGGAAAAATAGTTACACTTGTGTCTCAAATGATCATGTTGTACATCATCGCGTGGCTTTGGCTATTTACAACAGGCTCCCGTAAACTCTCTACAAGAGTCTTGTTTCTTCAAAGAACACACCTTCTATATCTTGGTTCCAAGTCTGCTAAACACTGGCTACTGACAAGGACTAAAAATATGGCTTATTCATGTGAGAGCATTCCTCTCCCACAATTCCAACAGTAATTATAACCCTTGGTCAACTCCTGATTCCCCATGGTTACAACCAATCCCCCTACATCTCGAACTGCATTTTCCCCAATCCCATGTACTTTTGAACACGGTGCGATGACGTCCAGCTAGGGGTCGACAGACAATGTTTGGTACTTGGTTGGTCATGGTGCTTTGTGCTTCTTTGTCAATGCCTCTCAGGTGGATTCCTCCAAACGTCAACAAAGAGGGACTAATGAAACACCACTAATTTTGGCCTAACACTATGAAACAAGAACAACTCCGAGCCTTTTGAGCTTTCGGGAGGCAAAAATTTGACTAAGGCATGGAACTCATGCCGAGCTTGTCAAGCTAGGCTTGCTCATGCTGGGCTTGTCAAGCTGGGCTTGCCCTCAGCGTGAGAAACTCTCACGACTTCAAGATCAAGTCAAAGATGGTCCAATCTAAGGGTGCAAGTCATCTTCATAGGGCCACTATTGTCCACTTCAAGTTTCAGCA
The DNA here is from genome assembly GCA_015680685.1 of Gnetum montanum. Lineage (NCBI taxonomy): Eukaryota > Viridiplantae > Streptophyta > Gnetopsida > Gnetales > Gnetaceae > Gnetum > Gnetum montanum. The sequence goes on along the minus strand of MNCI01006163.1, from coordinate 3,112 downwards.
TTCGGGAGTTCAGATTTTGGGCCAGATTGCACAAATTTTCTTGGTCACTTTGAGGTCACGCTCAGGTCATGTTTAGCTCACGCTAGCAGCGTGAGTCCAACATGAGAAACTCCAAGAGCCTTAAAACTGAGTCAAAATGGTCCAACTTCAAAGGTGCAAGTCATCCTACTTCTAGTCCCAGCCTCCAAAATTCTAGACTTCAGGTCCAAAATCACAAAGATTTTGGTACTCACACGGAGGTCACGCTCAACTCACGCTGGCAGCGTGAGTCCAGCGTGACCTACCAAAAGTGGCTCAAATCAAGGCACACCCAAGCTTAGTTTTCAACATGTAGTTCACTCTCAGGGTCAACCGCAATCAAAAAACTGTTGCACTCAAAGAACAGGCTTCAAAGATCAAAAATTGGTGTGAAATGTATTATTTTCATCTTGCTCATGCCTAGGTCATGCTCAGGTCACGCTGGCAGGGTGAGTCCAACGTGCGGACTGATCATGCCCAGTCAAAAGCATGCCAAACACACACTGAGGACACGCCAAGACAAAATAAACTCATGCTGGAAGCTTTTGTAAAACATAGATGCCTCAAAAAGCCATAAAACCACTCACATTGGCACCCTACAGTAGTCAATCCATGGATCGAGAAGTTCCAAGCAAACTAGAGTCAATTTATCTTGTTGTACACTATCACTTTTATTGTAAATTTTCATCATTTGTAAGCTTGTCAAGCTCTTACGCTCCAAATTGTATCTGCTTCTATGGGCGTAAACTAGCTTGTGTAAGCTGATACACGATGTAAGATTGATGAGTGGTGAGGTACCCCTACAGTCAACCATACGAAACGAGCGTAGCACGTGCGATCCGGTCGAACTCTGCAGACTAAATGCCTAAACGCCGCAAGGAACACTTGAGGTTAATTAATTGTTGTCTTCNCCCACTTGCCATACACACCCTGAACTATGCAACTGTGGCTACCAAATGCTAATCATTACTGGGATTACCACACGTAATGCACGTGCTCGAAGCGATCGTACTGAGGCACCTAACTAGCCTAAGTGTGACAAGCAGCCGATTCCTTGACTAGCCGTACACATTCGTAGATGCTCGTAATCAAGTCGTACTTGTCCCACATTCTAGGAGGTAAGGGTGAGAGAATTTAATCGCGATGAGTAGCCGATTCCTTGGCTAGCCGTACACATTCGTCAATGCTCGTAACCAAGTTGTACTCATGCCGCATTACTAGGAAAGTAGTAAATAAAATTAATTAAACCTATCCATGTACTGCAAGGTTTATCCACAAAGCTTGTCTTTATTGCTGTACACAACTTGTGTTCAGGTACAAAGCTGCTCGATTAAAGAACCGTTCACTTGGGGGACTCCTACTGCAGGCACATGGAAAATATTCTATCTCGGGGGTGATCAATCCTCCAGAGCTTCGCTACTTCTAGCCTAGGATTTGAAATGAGGGGAGTGTTGCCTCTTATTTATAGATTTGGCGGTAGACCGCGATATCACGTATGCGATATCACAGGGGATGCGATATTGCGGCTTGTGCATATCGCGTCTCATCATACCCCCATGACTGAATGAAAACTTGTTCTCAAGTTCCTTACAATGATATCGGGTAGGTATGGGATTATTGAGGGGAATGGAACTAATGGAATGACATGTGAACGGTCCATTATTACAAGACTTGACAAGACTGCCATTCATGACAACAAGGGTGAACACCTTATTACAATGACATCAGGCCACATTTGGCAGCTGAGAGAAAAGAGGAGAGAGAAGAGAAAAGAAGAAGAGAGAAGAGTCTTGATGCTGCCAACTCCTAGATTGCGCCTTCCGTTGTCCATCCGTAAGCGCATCATCAATTCTACTCCTTGCATAGATGCTTCAGTGCTGCTCCATTCCAAGTGTTTGCTCCAACGCCAGATCCGGTTCGTTGTTGTATGATTGCCATCTACACACACAACACAATCATGTATTAGCAAGGGTAATTGAATCATTAAGTAATTAATACCTTGCTTCGGTGTAAGTCCATTGGCTAGGTTGTGGTATGGCTGATATGGACCTGGGAAGATATAGATGATGACTACCAAAGGTGTAGGGGTTAGGAAGAGAAATGAAAAAATTTGGGGCTTAGGAGAAAATCGAAAAAAGCGGGCCCCGTACCCCCATGACTAATCGCGAACCTCCAGTAGCGTTAGAATGGAGAAAGAACAGGAGTAAGAAAGATAGGTAAAAAGGGACAACTATGGCATCAATGAAGTGGATGTCAAGATGGAAATGAACAAAAATAAAATTAATTACAAAATGTTAAGGAAAAGAAGTTAACTAATGTTCCAAATAGGAATGTTAGTGGGTCCTCCCCAAAGTAGGTTCATGCCCTTTAATGCCCTGACAAACCCACATTCAAGGAGTCCGTAGGCTCTGGGAATGTCCTTTGGAACAAGAGTTAAAGTCTTAACTAGAAGAATTTACCAAAAAGAAAACAATATATCTACCAAAATATACACTAATGATACAATGGGCAATGAGGTGAACAATGGAGAGAAGGATGGAGCGAAGAGAAATGGAATGGAATCCCAAGAACAAGGTGGTGTACAACCCCTTGTGTGTTTTATGGTTAGTGTGACTTGGCAAATCTCTTTCCAACTCCGGGCTCAAACCAACCACTTCTAGTGACTTCGCATCAATGCATTCGGTTAATCTATCCACTTGGATAATGAGGATGCATCTTCTAAGAGCCACCACCATTCCGACGAAACAAAGGAGGAAATGGGAAGCGAGAAGGGCCTTAGTTAGAGGGAACACTTTGGTTCCATAACCAATGCTTGCAGCCCAAATTTTATTTCATCTAAGGGGTGTGCTTTGAATCCTCACTTTGTTTTTTTTTTGTGTTTTGTGTTTTTATGCGTGGGAACCACACCATGCAAAGACTTCTTATTTTTTATTGTCTCAGCTTCCGATAATTGGGTAACATCGGAACGGTAATAAAACTCAAGAAGAAAATAGCCAAGCACCCAAGCGAATGACCAACATAAAAACATCAAGTTCCCTTGAAGTCACACCCTGATGAGTAGCGAGGTACCCCTACACTCAACCATACGAATACG
>MNCI01006162.1:0-19104 GCA_015680685.1 Gnetum montanum | reverse complement strand
ATTTGTAGTTCACACACAACACAATTGTTACATTTTACACAACCACACGCCGCAACAGCACACACACATACTCACATTAACTACTGAGTTTATTTGGAGGTATCTGGGCCTTGGTGTTGCCAGAGACCAGTAGGCACCTAAATCCTATTCGAGGACACTCGTTGGTGGTTGCGTCCCAAACGGTCGCCAACAGCTTCTTAATGTACAACTTCTATCATCAAAAACTACTTTGAAATAATTTAATACCATTTTCTCTATGGAAGGTAACAAGACTGAAAGCAAGGACATGAGAAAAACATCACTGACTTGAATGGTGTGGTCATCATGAAAAGTACATGTACATTCTCCAACTCCTTTAATTTGCACAAATGATTGATCTCCAAATATTATGCTCCCAATGTTGCCTATTCTAAGATTGAAAAACTTGAAGAGATTAGATGTCATGTGGTTGAAGTAATTACTATTAAGAACCCATGTGGATGATGAAAGATTCTTGTTATATATGAAGGCTAAATAGCTTGTTCCTTCACTGTTAACTTGCTTGTCATTGTTAAAGGCTAATGTGCTAGTAAGAAGCATAATCATCTTGTGCTTTTGAATTGCTTTCATTGATGGAAAGGATTGTGAAGAATAGCTTGTACCAATGATACTTCTCAATATGTTCATACTTCTTACAATTGGAACCCCACTTTCCTTTGATTTTGAATTTTTTCTTGCTTTTACCTGCCTTGAGATGATGCTCAACCTTCTATATGGAAGTTTCATATTTCTCATTGGAAGTTTATTTGTGTTTTTCCTCTTTTAAAAGAGTTATTTTGGAATCAATTTTCTTGGCATGAGTGTGATTTTCTTTCAGACCCATTCTATTTCCATCTTTTTCTACCTCTTTTTTCTACATCCTCTACCTCATTGAGGTTCATTGGAAGAGAAGGCTTGATTTTGATTTCCCTTGAACTCTAATCCATTAAAGGATCTCATATGGCAAAAAAGCTTATCAATGGTAAATATTTTGAGATTTTTTATGCTAATAAGGTTCAAAATCATGGGCTTGTACTTGGGACGACTGAAGAGAATTTGGATGATTTTTTGGACTCTATTCTTCTTACTATAATGATATTAAAATACATATAATTATCTAGCAATATTTTATGTTCTTTGAAAGAAATAATTAGGGGAGTCACCTTTGACCATATGGAAGTTCTAAAATTTAATCATTATCTTCAATTGCTTGACTTGCATTTACTCAATCATGCCATAATATTCTTGTAAAAGTATATCCCAAAAAGCTTTGACATCTTCTTTGTTGATTATTAATGAGTGGCAAGGTACCCCTACATCCTACCATATGAATCACAAGGCATTCATGCATGATCCAGTCAAATTCTATGGACTTTATAGTTTCCAGTACACTAGTCTTCTAGGAAGTGAATCTTGCCCTAAGGTCATTCATTGTCTTCCCAATTATACTTGTGATGTATAAAGATATGGTTGTGTGTAATTGAGGCATATCATTTTTATCATTTTATGTCTTATGTTCTTTGGTGCTTAGAGAGAGAGAGAGATAAAGGAATTCAATAACTAATCTAACTTAACTAACTAACTAGTCTCTAACTGGTCCTAACATAAGCATCCAATCCCATTTTTCATACATATCCTAAACCCATGTATCCATTGCTAGGTTACCAAGTGCTATGCTATTGGGCACACCAAGTAATAACACTGCTAGGATTACCAAGCGAATACATGTTACACTCGAAGTGGTTGTACTTATGTATTTAATTTATCTAGCTTATCTTGCGTAATTAGCTTAATTACTAGAAAACATTAAATAAATAACTGAAAGAATTGAATGCATGAATAAATATCTAAACTATCTAGAATGCTACAAGGTTTATTAAAAAGCTAATATTTATTGATGTATACATTGTCATGCTCAGGTATAACAATGCTTGAATAAAGATCTATACATGCAATGACTCCTGCTTTGGGTACTTGGGAAAATGTTCTAACTTTCAAATGAAAAAATTGCAATAGATTCACTACACTATGACTAATTGATGCCATAAATGGAGTTGGTGAGTATGTATTTATAGGAGAAAATAGATCCTACATCAACGGGGCTTAGTCGACACATGAAACAATGTGTCAACGAGGCCCAATCGACAAGGCCTAGTTGATGCATCCATCTATAGCTCATCATACCCCCATGACTAAATGGAAACTCATCCTTCAGTTCTTTACAAAATTGGAAAGGTATGCGATTATTAAATGACACTAGACTTAACAAATTTACCTGAAAAATTGAGTACCCATGTACATACCAACACATTACAAACATTGTGGTGTTCATGACACAAAATTGAACACCATGACATGACTCTTCAAAATTGGATGACACTTCCATTGATGGCATGAAGTTAGTGGAGAAGGTCAAACAGTGCTAGCGATGGTGGCTCTTGAGGTTCTGAGGGACCTTCCCCAGCTTCAGACATGTGCGGTGGCTGAGGTGGCTATGGGAATTCTATTGCTACTACAACTTCTAGCAAGAGGTGAAAGGCATCGAGCAAAGCTTGTATTTTTTCTTCTTACTTCTGGGATCATGCATCATCCATGTAGCTTTGCCAATGTGGGCAGAAATAAGCACATCCCAAGGACATGGAATTGTTGGAAATAACTCCTTAGCATTGATGAACCAAGCAGCGAATTGCTTGCATTCAATATCAAACACCCTAACTATGTTCTACAGCTCATGGTAATCATTAATTCTCTTGGATAGGTTCTTAGTAGTTGATCATTGATTAGTGAATCATTCCTTGAGAACCTCAAGTTTAGCATTTTCTATTTTAAGCTTTTGCTTGATCTCCTTATGGTGTTTGAACTCGACCTCGTATAGTAGGAATGAGCTAGCCACTTGCTTTTCAAGTTCTGACTATAGCCATCTAGCAGTCAACATTGTGAGGTTTGCATAGTGGAGATTGGTCAATTCCATATACTTTATCATCTCTTCAATTTGCAACTCCTTTAGGTAGATCTCTACTTTGTTATAGGTATCTATTCCATCGATGATGGGCTATCATACCTCTCTTCATTGTTGGAGTTGCTAGAGGGCCTTGTTTACTTTTTCCTTAGCTATTTGAATGTGCTTCTCATTCACTTCCTTCTGTAAGCCAACCTAGTCTCTATAGTGATTCTTGACTCTTTCAAATTTGAGAACCTTGTTTTTCCAAGTAGTAATCTCAATGGCAGATTTCTGGCATAAGGCTTGAACTTCCTCCATAGATAGATTTTGGTTCTCCATAGCCAATTTCTTTAACTCTATGGTTACCCTGATGAGATTCTCCTACTATTGATGAATGGATTCTTTCATTGGTTATTTTTGTGCATTAACATTACATAGGTAATGATTTTTAGTGGTCAATGATTCATTTTCTTGGCACATCTAGACCAAGTCCTTCTAAACTGAGTAGGTTTTTGCTTTAGCTATGGATTGGTTGAATATAGCCACCATTTCCTCCTTAGCTTGTTTTAATCTTTCCTAAAAGCTTCATCTCTAGTTACTATGGAAATGAGGAGTTTTGGATCAGCAAAAAGGGCATGCAATTCAGCAACTTCTACTGTCAAGCTTTGGTGTTGTGGTTAAGCCATTTCAATTCTTCCTTCTAAGATGATGCATTTGTCCTTTTCTTTTAGTAGCTTTGACTAGGTTGTAGTAATGTTGTCTAGAAAATTGAAGATATCTAGAATTGGTTGTCCTATCCCCACTAGTTAGTCTAGTAACTCTTCATGCTAGGATACACTCAATCTTTCATTAACTATGCCTATGGACATCTACACATCTTGAAGTGCCGATGCATGTGGTATAGACACTGCAGGTGCATTGAGTGCTTCTACGATTTGGTCAACAATAGCTTCAGTAGTGGTCTCTTACCTTTGATGCTACATCACCAATATAGTTTGTCCCTTGTCCTCCTCCAAGCACATCAAAAAGGAGACAACATTCCTAGAGATTTATAGGAATAAATGCTATTGAGATAGAGACAATGTCACCTCTCGATTAATAGGATTCAATCTCATAGGTACGTATGTTCATTGGGCAAAGAATATTGGTCCACCTCTTTCATCTAGCTAATTTTCTGAGCCACCTCATTAAGGTGACTCATTATGGATCAATATACAGATAGGTCTACATCATTTGTTCCTGCGTGCTGCTCCTACTCATGCAAGAGCTACTCTCAAATTTCATGCAAGCATTCAATGGATACATAGGCCTTTGGCATTGTTTCTTGAGTAGGTAGTGGAGGTGGTGGCTACTGATCCCCTTCTTTTGACATGTTAGTATCTTGTCCTTCATCATTTCAGACAATGAGGTAATGAGAGCATGCCTAATCATGTCATTTGCACAATGGATGATCCATACCCTTTTGCAAATCTTATGGATGAGACATGGGAAAGGTAGGGTTTTCCTTCCATGTTCATTTTCTTTGAAGTGCTTCTCAATATTAATTATGAAAGGTCCACTAGAAATCTCTCGCTTAGGGCAATGCATGCTCGGGTGAAAAAGGTTGTAAAATTAGATTGAGGTGATAGGTTGCTATCTTAAAGTATATGCATTCCATTAGTGTGAGCATGTAAAATTCCTTATGGTTGACCTTATAACACCATTAGGTTCACTCCTTTTTGGCCTTATGGTTAGCTTGTGTTGATAACTCTGCCAATTGTGTCCCTGTGTCAAGCAACCCAAGGACTTGTGCAATAACATTAGTTGAGTAGGACACCTAAATGTTCTAGATCTTTACTATGGAGCCTACCCTTTTGTTGTTTTAGAAGAGGTACATCTCTTCCATGTACCACTTTCCACTAGAAGTGATGATTGGCCACATGGGAGAGGTTTGCAATTGTCTTCTCACTTGTACTGGAGCGTGTTCTAGAAATGGCCCAAAGTTTAATTCATGGAGAACTATGTGTTGGATTTCATAGGACCTGATGTTGTCAAGTTAGGCTTGTGTTAGTGAAACTTCTAGCCTTGTTATGGGTCTTAGTGCTTCACCACGCTATGATTTTTCTATTTCAACTTCTTCTTTGGGAATTTGTCAAACAAATTCCACTTTGGGCTCCTCTCAAAGAGGTCTTGTTGCATAGGTTGCTTTTGGTTGTTCTTGGGACTATTCTTTTTGGCCCCTTCCAATGTTGGGTCATTTCTCCCTTGGTTGTGATGGTCCTCCCTCTTGTGGTCATTTTGGTCTTGGCACCATGTATAATCATAATATGACCATAGGTTAGCAATTGTTGTGTAACATGAAACAATTGGAATTCCTTCTCTCCTTGGGACAATTACACTTAGGTAAGTCATGATTATGTTTGATTTAATCAATTTTAATCATTATTTTATTTGTATTTTAATGTTAATAAGTCATTTCGAAAGGTTTTGGAAGTGTTAACTCTTAAGAATTTATGGTTTTATATTGTTGTATTCATTATTCCCTTGGGAGAAGTTAGAAGAATTTTCAAAAAATTTTATCAGAAACCTTAAGGTTTGTAGCCCCATGATCAAAAGCTTACCTCTGGTAGTTGCAGAATCAAAGAATGGAATGATTTGGATAAACAGTTGACAAGTGATGGGCTCTAGAAGGTTTTAGGCTATAAAAAATGGCAAAAACTCTCCTCATGTTATGAAGAAAATGTCAAAAAATTACAAATTCTGAATGGTATTTATAGAATTTTTGGCTTGCATTGACTAAGCCTAGTCAATGAGGCCTAGTTGATGGGGTTGGCTACATTGACTAGGCCTAGTCGATGTGGTTGTTGACCACTATTGACTTCTGTTGACTTGGTCAAACTTCCAAAATACAAGGTATGTTTGAGTGAAATTGGGGTGAAATGGAAGTCCAAAAAGCCATGAACATAATGAGAATAGTAGAAGAGGATTTTGCTAAAAAAATTTAGAAAATTAAGAAAATGTTTTAGAGAATGAATTTAAAGAAATTTTTAAGGAGCATAGAGTGCAATACATAATGGAATATGCAAAAGATAGGATTGTATCAATGTCTAAGGTAAGGGGCTTACTATCCAAACTAAGAGATATGCAAGTGGGTCCTCCCCATAGTAGACACATGTCCTTTTTTCTCTTGCATAACCTTAACTAAGGAGTCTATGGATCCCATAGTTGATTTAATGATCATAAAAAGTTAAGGACCAACTCGGAAGAATCTATCCAAGAATTCTAACACATCAAATTAAGACATTGAGAATAACATAGAAACTGATAGTGAGGTGAGTTATGGTAGCATAGATGAATGATAGAGAGGGTGGAATGGAATCCTAAATTGAGGTCATAAGAAGTTCCTTATGGAGTTTGTGTTTAAAATGACTTGAGAAGATCCATCCATAGTCTAGACCAAAACCAACCTCTTTTAGTGACTTTGCATTGTCACTCTAAGACTGATCCACCCCCTTGAGATACAAGAGTGCTCCCACAAAACAACCATCATTCCATAAAGAGAAGAAAAGAGAAGTAGGAAATGAGAGAGGGCCTTAGTTAGAGGGGACCTTCAGGCATGGGTAACATAACTTTCTAGTTCCATGACTAGGGCGTGTAGCTTATTTATTTATCTAAGGGGTGTGCTTTGAATTCCCATCATGTTTTTTTTCTCTCTTTTGGATGAGAACCACACTATGCAAAGACTGTATTTGACTTCCTATTAGTGGTTGGAATGGAATTGTAAGAAGTCCATGAAAAGACACTTAAGCAAGTAGAAGAGTACAAAGAGTATCAAGTACCCTTGAAGTCACACCTTGTACAAAACTTCTAATCATTCCCAATTCTAGAAACTACCAAGGTTATCAATTGATTAAAATTTTCTTTAATGAAATGGATCTCAAACTTCCAGAATGAAGAAAATAATAGAGTTTGTTGGATGGGTGGATGACATGGACTCATCGCCTATTTCATAAAAAATAAACTATGTCATAGTCATCAGACATTAGAATTCATAAATAGAAACTAGACATTGACACACAACATGAAGCAAAAACCATCATTACTACATAACAACAATGGCATTGTGGCCTATGCCAATAAAGCACTTTATTTAGCAAAAATAATGAAAAGTCACACTCAAACCAAATAAAGTAAAATATATAGGAAAGTGTAAATTATCCAAGAAAGATTCAAATGTACTAATGATGGTGAAAAACAAAAAATGGTATAAAATGGAAAAAAAATTTGAAAATCAAAAATTTGTAAAATAAATAACTTGTAAAATCAAAAACGTGGAAGACAAAAAGTAGAAAAATTAAGAAGCCATATGGATGGTTAGCACGGATGGCCATCTCCCCCATGACTGAGTTGGAAGGAGGAGATACAAAAAATTGAATGTGGTTTTCCATTTGTTGAGGTGGTAGTTACACTGGCTTGTCTTGGTTCTAGGAAAGGTTTCACTTGTTGGATGTTGACCAACTGCTTTTGATTTGGACTCTTAGGTTTGTAGATTAACATGGCCCCAGAGGGAAAGGTTTGATCAATTATGTAAGGTTCCTTCCATAATGTTTGGAACTTCATTTTCTAGGGTATGTGTGTGGGATTCCAATAGAGACTTTCCATATTCTTAGGTCATGATGTTGCTTATTTAATGCCTTGCACACTTCATTTAAAGATAGGACCACTAATTGATTCTCATCTAGCACATTAAGGTTGATCAATATTGCTCTTTGTGCTAAACTCAGGTCAAGATTCAGATCATAGGCTGTTGAGAGTGTACAGAGCTTGGATTAAATTGAGAGCATTGAAAATTTTTCATACACTAGCTTGTAGGAAGAGTAGCCAATAGGGATTTTCCATGTTGAGTGGTAGGCCCAAAGGGCATCATTGAGTTTTGTGCTCCAATCTCTCTTATATTTGCTTATGGTCCTTGTAAGGTTCTTTGTAATCTCCCGATTAGTTACCTCTACTTGACCATTGGCTTGGGGGTGATAGGGTGTTATTAATTTATGTTCAACCCCCAGGCATTGCATTAACTTTCTAAAAGTGGAATCTATAAAATGAGTTTCATTATCATAAATTAGTGTGCATGGCATCCTAAACCTATTTACAATATGTTATTGTACAAATCTAGTAGTAGTAGATGATGTACACTTAGTAATGATTGTTGCTTTTTCCCATTTGCTGTAGTAGTTCATTGCTGCAATGATATATGTCTTTCCATTGGACATGGGTGTGAAAAAAATTATGAATTCTATGTCCCATATGTCAAAGGGATCCAGTGGTTGAATCCACTATTAAGGACCCTCCATATGCATATTCATCCCATCATCTCTTTGATAGCACTCACAAGATCAAACAAACTAGTGGGCATCCTTGAAGATTGTAGGCTAATAGTATCCTTCCATCAAGATTTTTATGGCTATGTGCCTCCCTAAATAGTGGCCTTTGTAACGGCCTTCATGAGTATCCTGAAGAATGCATAGTTGATTCATATCAGGGACACACCAATGAACCAGGCCATCGACGCACACCTTGTAAAGGTGTCTATTGATTTCCATGAAGTACTTTGCCTAATGAAGAAACTATTATTTCTTCCTAAAGTCTAGATCTTATGGCATCTCCTAGGTAAGAAGGTGAGTGAGGATGCCATCATACCATTTTTTTTCTGTGAGCACTTAATCATTTATTACTCATGTAAAGAGGAGTTTGTCTAGAAATTGATTAGAGAGTGGACTCTCCTCCTCTTTGTTATTCCATATTAACTAAGAGAGATGGTTAATAACCACATTCTCAATTTCTTTCTAATCAATCATTGTAATATCAAATTCTTGTAAGATCATGAGCCACCATATGATACAGGGACACACTATTGGCTTATTCATCAAGAAGCAGATGGCACTGTGATCTATGTGCACAAATACTTTATAATGAAGCACATAGTTCCTAAACATGTTGAGAGCATACACCACTACCATTAGTTAGTTTCTAGTTGTGGTGTAACTAAATTGTGCAACCATAATGCTCTAGCTTACGCAATGGATGTAACATGGACATTTCTTATCATCCTGTGCAAGCACAGCTCCCAATGCATAATTAGATGCATCTTCATTATGTGGAATCGTTTGGACTAGTTTGGTGCCCATAGAATTGGATTTTCTATGAGTTTATCCTTCAATTATTAGAATGCATGTTCACACTCCTTGGTCTAAATAAATGATGCATCTTTCCTTGTAAGCTCAACCAATGCCTTTGCAATGCTAGAGAAATTCTCTATGAATTGTTGGTAGTAGCCAATGTGTCTAAGGAATGATCAAACATCTTTAACTATCTCTAGCTGGTGTGTGATTCCTTGGATGACCCTTATCTTTTTAGGATCTACCTCAATCCCTACCTGCATAATTCTATACCCCAAAACTATGCCTTCTTGGATTGTTAAATGGCTTTTCTGCCAATTGAGCCTAAGGTTTGTTTCAACACATCTTTTCAGTACTTGCTCAAGGTGGTTCAGGGCTTGCTCAAATGTAGTCCCATAGGTAGAGAATTCATCCATGACTACTACTATTTTTCTACTAATTTGTTATTAGAAAATACTAAGGACCAGGCATTGAAATACTGTAGGGGCATTGCATAGACTAAATGACATCTTACAATATGCAAAAGTCCCTTGTGGAGTCATGAATGTTGTTTTGGCTTGATCTTCTAGCATAATTTGGATTTGATTATAGCCACTATAACCATCTAAGGAGCTATAATAGTAATTTTTGGAGATAGTGTTCAACACTTGATCCACAAATGGTCATGGAAAATGATCTTTAAATGTTGCCATATTCAATAGCCTAAAGTCAATGTAGACTCACCGCTTGCCACCTTTCTTTGGTAGAATTACAAGTGGACTAACCAACTCACTATCCATGATGGAATAATTAAACCCTACCTTGAGGAGTTATTCTATTTCCTATGACGATTTTCTTTAGTTTGGGTTTTAGCCACCTTTGCAACTACCTTCTTGGCTTCATGGCCAAGTTGGTATAAATGTGATGTTGGCATATCCATGGGTCAATTCCTATAAGTTTGGGATATGAAAAAGCAAAGGTTGTTGGCCACTTATTGATGAATTGAAATAGCTTATCTTTTTATTTAGGAGCAAGATTTGCATTAATTATGACTAGCTTACCATTGTTCAAAAATACGTATTCCATGTTAGATGATAGAGTTCTTAACTCTAGGGGCTCATGTTTGAAATTTTTAGGGATTTCCAACTCTCCCCAACATGTATCATAATTTTCTTCATTGGAGAGTTGGCAATGAACTTGCTCCAGTTTATCCATGCCTTCGACATAAGCACATGCCAGGCTCTCAATAGGTTCAATGCATACTATACTGTTGTCAAAGTCAGTTGTCAGCTACTAGATACCCTTCTATTTTTTAGCTACTATGTATAGGCACATTTGAATATCTTGTTCATGTTCACACTAATTGCATGCTTTAATGAAGGTACTTTTGATGGACTAGATCTTTTGCATGTAATTACAACTCTTATCACTGTATTCAATGCATTGAACATGCTTCTTCTCTAAACATCCAAATTCATTTTTCTTGGAGATTTCCAAGGAGAGGTTCCTTATAGCCATATGTTCATCTATTGTTCTTAACTAAGCCCTTTCCATAATTATGGGAAATTCATCTTTATAGTTTTCAACCTTGATCACTAGAAAATTGATAGGGTAGGATCACCAACAAACTGTGGTCACAATGTCCTCCACTAATCCTAAAGGAATAGTTATTGATTAGTTTGCCAATTCTAAATGGATGTTTCTCTTATTAAGAGGTAATACGTTCCAAGCTTTGTACATGTCATGAGATATGAGATTGACACCTGAACTAGAATTAAAAAGAGCCTTGTATGGCTCATGTCTAGCAATCTGTAAGTAAATGAGAGGACTTCCTAGGTCAGATATTTTCATGGAAATATTGTCAGCCTTGATCCAATCAGAGATAACATGAATTAACATCATAGTGAAAATTTTTGGTGACACTTGGTTTTAAGGGTACTTGAATGTATTTGATGTAGAGGATGAGGGTGTTGGAGATACAGGAAGACTAGCCTTATTAGGTTGTGAGGGTCTGCAAGGACTATTGGATTGGAAGAAGGATCATTTCTTGGAATGATTATCTAAACCACTTAGTTGGAAGTCTGGTTGTGCAAATACAACCATCATAGCATTTTGTTGCTATAGTTATGGTGTAATTTCACCCTACATGAATGAAGTAGGAGGTAATTGGGTTGAGGGTAGAGGGATGTGTGTAGATAGATGTAGAGGATGGAATGGATATGGGCTCTTCCCTTAAGTAGATGATGAATGTGTTTGATGATACTTTTGAGGCTAATAGTGATGCTAAAATGAGGCATGTCTTGCAAAATTTCCTAGAGAGACAGGTTGTTGAACATAGTACCCATATGGATCTGGTTACTTATAAGGGTACTATTGTCTTGGTACTGGCATTCTCTACGATTATGGTTGGTGCCATTGTTGATATTTCTCAGAGGGTTGTGGTGCAACTCCACTTGGATAATAAGCTTGTTGGTACTAGTGAAACTACCTTGGATTACCTTAAGGATAGAACAATTATTGGGTTCTTGTCTCCTTACTAGTTGCAAATTCAATGCATATACCCCAAACTCTTGTAAGTGCGACACCATAGGACAACATCCCTTTGGATGTTCATATTGACAAATGTTACAACTAATATCATCTTTGAAGTCTATCTCCACAACTTCTACTACTATAGTAGCTTTGGCCTTACCTCTCTGGTAGGCACACTCATCTTCTTTTCACCTCCTACAATTATGATCACTATTTTGGTCTTTGGATTCTTCAGAAATCTTCATAGTAGTTTGGATTTTTTCATCCAAAGAATCCCATAATTTATCAACCTTTGTCAAAATATCAGAGATAGATTTTTGGATAGGAAAGGTTTTCCTATTCATCACTTCATCAAGTGGTGACTCCTCATTACAAAATCAAACCTTCCTTTTTCTTATGTAAGGATTCCTATTATACTCTTCTACACTTTCTCTTTTACACAACTCAACTTCTTCTTTTGCTACTTTTTCTATCAGCCTTTGCATTTGATGAGCTCTCAGTTCAGATAATCTCCCTTGGACATACATCTGAAAAGTTCTTTTGGTTTTTGCTCTAAGCCCATCTATGATGTGGTGGAGTTGTTCCCTTTGAGAATAACCATGGCTAGGGCATCAATGTAAGAGAGAATAATATCTACCCATGGTTGCATATAAGGGTTCATGTGTTCCCTATTTCTAGCTTTGGATTTGCCTTCTTAGATTAGACACTCTGGAGTATGTATGGTATGTATCATTAAATAGTTCCAACATGGTACTCCATCTATGAATGGATTCCAACTCCAAGGATCAATATCAACTTTTGGCTTCCTTAATGAGTGTCTTTGGGAATAGCTTGAGTTTCTACCAATTATTTTTAATGTTTTGTAAGGCATAGGCATCATGGAAAGATTGTAGATGGTTATATGGATTAGAGTTAGATCCCCCCCTCAAATCTTGGAACATTGTTCATGTCTAAGCACTTGATCCAACTATCTTTCACATGCCTAGTTGGAATCTTAACTACCTCTACAATGTTAAGCATGTTTTGAGTTGCTAATAGAGGTTCATCATCATGATTGTGTCGATGACATCAATGATGGTTTCTATGACCCTTTCATTCTTGGTGGGCTCTACAATTGTTGTTGTCCTGTTGATCACCTTCATCATGATTATTTCTCCAATGGCTTCTATCAAAACCAAAAGATGAAGAGGAATTTTTGAAATTAGATGAAGAGGATAGTGGACTACCATTTCCACCACAATTTCCTCCACCACCTCTTTGCTCATTACAACCATCATCCTTAGATCCCTTTCCATCGTGATGTTTGCCCAAGTCCTTACCTTAATTGTTACATTTTCCTAAACCTAGTTTATGAATAGTGGATTGCAGGTTCAAGGCCACACCCTCATCACCAATAACGGAGGCTAGGGAATTTTACTATTGAGAACCCCTAGGAGAAGGATCCACATTGTCATCTTGGTTTAGCAAGGGGTTAGTGAAGTATTTTCCCTTCATAAACTCATGGTGCTTTTCCTGGTGTCGATCTTTCCTATGTTGTGTTCTAGTGGAATAGTAGTCCTGAGTGTCATAACCATTTACTACATATTCCTTGTGAAGATATGTGATGCACAACTTATTAAGACTTTAAAAGAACATCCCTAGCACAAATCGACTGGGGGGCATTACAATGTTGCCCTTCATATCATGCCATCATAGTTGTTCATCCTAATGTAGGATGAAAGTGAAGTCTAGTACGTACTCATCTAGATGAGTATATACCAGTTTGCACTCTTGTGGGACCAGTATTTTGATGTCTTCATGCTTGTGGGAAGAAGAAAATTTGTAATAAATAAAATAATTAGTGTGCTTTTATAATTATAGGTCATGTGGGAATGATGTTGACCTTTGGTTCATCCAACAATATTCACTAATCCTAGATAGTGCACATTCCAACAAACAAAGTCCCCAACAACGACACCAATGATGAGTGGCAATGTACCCCTACATCCAACCATATGAATCACAAAGTGTTCACATGCAATCTAGTTGAATTCTGTGGACTTTATAGTTTCCAATGCACTAGTCTTCTAGTAAGTGAATCTTACCATAAGGTCATTTGTTGTCTTCCAAATTAGACTTGTGACATATAAAGATATGCTTAAGTATAATCAAAGCATATGATTTTTATCATTTTATGTCTTATGTTCTTTGGTGCTTGGAGAGAGAGAGAGATAAAGTAATTCAATGACTAATCTAAATTAACTAGCTAACTAGTCTCTAATTGGTCCTAACATAAGCATTTGATCTCACTTTCCGTACATGTCCTAAACCCATGTATCCACTGCTAGGATACCAAGTGCTATGCTACTGGGTACACCAAGTAATAACACTGCTAGGATTACCAAGCGAATATGTGTTACACTTGAAGCAATCGTACTTATGTATTTAA
This sequence comes from Gnetum montanum, assembly GCA_015680685.1. NCBI lineage: Eukaryota > Viridiplantae > Streptophyta > Gnetopsida > Gnetales > Gnetaceae > Gnetum > Gnetum montanum. The sequence goes on along the minus strand of MNCI01006162.1, from coordinate 5,051 downwards.
TTTATCTAGCTTATCTTGCTTAATTAGCTCAATTATTGGGAAAAATTAAATAAAAAATTGAAAGCATTTAATGCATAAATAAATATCTAAACTATCCAGAATGCTACAAGGTTTATTAAGAAGCTCATCTTTATTGTCGTACACATTGTCATGCTTAGGTACAACAATGTTTGAATAAAGATTCGTACACTTAATGATTCCTACTGTGGGCACTCAAGAAAATATTCTAACTTTTAAATAGAAAAATTGCAAGAGCTTTGCTACACTATGACTAATTGATGCCATAAATATGGCTCATGAGTGCATATTTATAGGTAAAAATAGACCCTACGTTGATGGGGCCTAGTTAACACATGAAATGATGCATCGACGTGGCCTAGTCGATAGGGCCTAGTCGACACAACCACTTGAAATTCATCAATTATCTTGGTCCTAATGCTCTCATTCAAAGAGTTACACATGATCATCTTAGCTAATATATTTTTATTATTATTCTAATTTTTCTTTATTACTTGAGTTTGAATGAGAAGAGAGGTGTTAACATCAATGAAGCCATTCTCCATCACTTCTATGCATTTATTGAGCTCAATTAAATTCTTCATTATCATGCTCCAATAGTTAGAATCCTTATTTTCATCAAAGATGATGGAACACTTAGGCACATATTTTGATTTTCTTGAACCTTAACAAAAAGCTATGATAAAAAATGTTAGAGGAGGTAACAAAATAATATCTTTTTTAGCTCTCTAGAATTGCTAGTAGCACCACAAAATTTACCTTCAAAATTAAATATGAATGGGATCATGAGTGATGGCTCACTCATTGTATTATACACCATGAATCCTAGTTTAGGATCATAGGTAGTGGTCAAGTTGTGGTGTGTCCTAGAGCTTAGGACAATAACCACAACTCAGGAAATGTTGACTATGAGTCATGGAATGATTATGATGATCTAACCACAAGTTGTGGTTAGCTCATGTTTAATAATAAATGTGTTAAACTTCTATCCTTGACCTTCTTTAGATTTTTTTCAAGATCATGAGTCATGGTTGACTCATACTATAATATCATGAGTTGTGATAAAGTCATTATAATAATCATCATAGTCTTGTACCAACAATATGAGGTTGATTACATGAGTTCTTTTTTCCCATTTATCTCTATGAAGATTTAGATATTTTTTTTATTTGTAGTTTCTTTATATCATCTTTAATTATTTTTCCCATGTCTTGATTGTTGTGCATCACATTTGGGAAATTCTCTGGCATCTACAAAATTTGAAAAAGAGTTCATACATGAGATTTGGCAAGGTTTTACAATTGATTGACAACCTAATGCTAACCATCCTCCTTTCATATTCAAGATTGGGGCTAACATTGGAAAAGTATCAAGAATTATGGTAAAGTTGTGATAGTACTTTATTTAATTCATAAGACATGGTTAACTCATGCTTTCATAAGGATGCCAAAATAAATCATTAAAGGATGTCAAAATAAAGCTCAAACTATGTTTCATGGGCTAAGGATGATGGTGGTAATCTAACAATGATAAGAGTAGCCTCACATGGGTAGGTTTTTGAGGCTTGTACTTCACACTAAGTGCTAAATAAAATTTTTAGGTTAAATTGTTCTTTTCAATTCCAATGGATTCTTTCTTAGTCAAGAGACCCCTCCAAATTGAAATTTCTTCAAACCTACAATAACCACTTAAACAAACAACAAGCAACAATGGAGATTGATCTTTGATGAACACATAAAATAATTCATATTTTATAATAAATAATTTTTATTAGATTTAACATTAGATCACTAATAAATATATTTTATCTAATTTTTGTTATTCATACTATGTCATATTTCTTTAATAATATTTGTATATGTTTTATATTGTAGGGTTAAAAATAAGGATTAAATGGCCTTAAGTGAAAAATTATTTGCACCATCATATCTGAAAATTTAAATTAATTGATTTCAATCCCTTATTTACATAAAATGGATTCTGGACATGAAAGTTATGATCAATCAAAGTTACCTATAGATAGTACCCATCAAATCTACTACATAGGAAGTAAAAGTCTCTATTTATCATCATGTAAAATTTGGAGGAAAAATTCAACAATGAAGACTTGGAAGATATCATTCTAAACAATTAAGACCTTGAACCTATCTTATGCAAAAGATAACAACTTTTTGAACCCATTATTAGATAGTTATACCCCACTAAATGTATCTAAAATTTGTATAAATATAGGTATTAGGTCTTATTCTCCTTGCTTGAGGAGGGTAGTCTAAGGTTAATGCTTCCCTCCTTCCTAATTTCTTTTTTTTCTTAAGACAACGACTAATTTCTCCCATTTCTCTTTGCATCTTTGTATTTTTGTTTTCATTTCATTTATACAAGCAGAGTTAGAAATCCTTTCTCAACATTAGAGTGAGTTAACATGTCTCATTAATGGATAGATCCTCTCTTATTATCTTTTTATGAGTTAAGGTTGTGAGGTTTATATGAATATATTTTTATTATTAATGAAACAAAAGTTGGAGTTCTTTATGTAGTTTTACTTTAAATTAGAAAGAAGAAATGTTCTTTGGATATACGATTGATCAATAGGTAACAAATATTGNATTTTCTTTAGAATATATTATAATATAAGTTTTAGGATTTAAATTTTTTTATTACATTTTAAACATTTCTTTACCTTCTTTTTAAAGAAATAAATATAATTTTTTAGGAACATGTATAATAAATGTTATAATCTCTAGTTTACTTTTGATTTTTGTATATAAACTTAGGGTGTAGGATTTAAGCTTATTATTTGATTTAATATTCATCTTTTCCATCCATTTTATGTTGCTTGAATAATGAATAGTATTAAACATTCACAAGAGAAAGTAACATCAAAGCTTACTAGGATCCAACCAAGATGGATAGTTACTAGTAGGTATAAGAAGGACATTGTAGACAACTCCATGTCCTTGAGGAATCAAGATTTTAAAACCCCTAAGACAAAACCCCTCTAGACTCTACTACTCAAGAAGTATATAAGCTTAAGAAACCATGAGAAATTATAAATATCAAAGGAAAATAAAAAATCAAGTTGCTTATTAACACAACACATACTTTTAAAGAAGAAGAAAAGTAAAAGAATCCATGAAATTAGAGTGGTTTAATTTGGTTCCATATGGTAATCCACTCTTTAAAATAAGGGAATTATATTTTGAGAAATTTCTTAGATTAGATGATGAGCAAAGTCAAGTATCTTAAGATTCTTCCTCAAATCTCAATGTTAACCTTATGGAGTAATAAATTTCATTCACCAATGAGTGGCGCACATGTTAGTAATTTGGAATCATTCTTCTTGATATCATTTTTCATATTTCTATGATGAGGGTTAGATTTAGTCATCCAATTTAAACATGGGTAGGTGGCTTAGTTGTAGGAATTTCCTTAAATACTTCTACAACATTTGGACCTTCAACATGTACCACATGATTCTCTACATCCAACTAGATTCCACCTAATCTTCGTTACTAAGGAAATCAATTTCCTTCAAGACTATGTGCAACTATAGATAAATTATTGAATCATAGAATGACCAACATTTCATAAGGATCTTTAGTTTATCCATATGGTTGGGATGTAAAAGTTAAGAATATTCACTTGCTAAATTCTTGTCTAAAGATAAAGCGAAATTTCTTATGAAAATAATTGATGAGTTTTTCACAAAGTGAAAACAAAGATTATAAATAGGTATTTGATAGATTTAAAGCTTTGCATCCAAAGAATTTAAATCATAAATTTATGCCTCATTAATGATTCAAATGTTTTTTGGAAGAACTATTACCTTATTGGAGATAGAATGTAGATTTTTCTTGGGGTGGAAACATTTTGAAAATTACATCTAAAGTTGGATGACAAGTCATGACTTCCTTAGTTAATCAAAGTAAATGATGATCTAGGCTAGATCTAACTTATGAATTATTTGTAGACACTAGAACATTAAATAGAAAGGTAGATGAATTAACAAAATTCTTGATGGATAGTGCTAAGTTGGCTCAAGATCAAATCTATTGTAATTTATGTAGTAGTCAACAACACACTTTGAACAACTACTTGACACCACATTTTTGTGAAGAAAACTTCTAATAATTTATAAAGATGTTCCAAAAGACTTGAAATTTAAACCAAGGAAGGGAAGCTTATGGCTAGGGAAATTTTACTTCTAACAACTTTAAATCTATTTCATTAAAAAAATACCTTCAATCTAGAAACCCCACCCTATATGATTGAGTAGAAAGATGAATGAACAACATAGAAGGAGAACTTTGTGAACTATGAGAATTTCAATATGCAAACATTGCTTTACTAACTTCTTTTGGTATTTCATTTCTACTCTACTGACTCAAATGTTGGTTGTTTATGAGTACCAAATAAATTATTATTCTATGTTTAATGAACTCAAAGTATACAAAGTTCTAAAATTTTTGTTCTTTATGAAAGGCACATTTATCATTAAATGACCAACCTTTTTCTTATTTAATTTATGATTTTTTGGGATTCTTGTTTAGTAATTATGGTAGTACAATAATGTTGATAATTTTTGTGCATAATGATGAGGTTTAGGTATTTCAATCTATGAATGCTTAATATGTACTTTTAAAATTATTGGAAGTATTTAAATAATTGAAACATTATTGAATCTATATCTATGCTACTTTTTGTTACTTGAAAATCCTATTAGTTGCTATCTAGTCAATGATTATGGATGATTTTAGTTTTTGCTAACTATGTAAGCTTAGTTTTCATGTTCAATATATTGTAGCAAATTGTTCATGGTGCACATAGAATAGTTTACTGCTTTATGTTCCTTTATATTGGATGTCTCACATCATGTTTTATGTTTTACTTATAGTGTTATGATGTTAACACTGTGCCTAGGCATGCTAAAAGTGTTGTAAAACTATAGTATAAATAAGCTAGATAGGAAATTGATCTCTTAATTTTACAATGATCATAATTTAGTAAATGATTACTTGATTGAATTAGATATT
>MNCI01006161.1:0-49060 GCA_015680685.1 Gnetum montanum | reverse complement strand
GGTCGAACTCCGCAGATGGACTAGTTGTGGTATCTAGATAGTTAGCCTTAGGTCGCAGTTCGCTGTCTTCCCATCTAGACTAGTTTTGCATATGTCACGTATGGTTTAGTCTAGATGAGGTGTATGATGTGTTCCTAATCTAATGCTACTCCTAAAGGCAGTGGAAAATAATACTAACTAAGCTAAGCTAAGAGGAAAAAGCNTACATTTCTAATTACTTTATTTTTCTTGTTCATAGCAAAGAGGATTGAGTACGACTAGTTTCGAGCATTAAGTGTAATCATTTGGTAACCCAGTAGTGGTTTCACTTGATTCACTCGATAGTGAACTCAATAATCCCAGTAATAGTTACATGAGCCCAAGATGTGTACGGCAAGCCAAGAACAATTACTTATCACTCTAGGCTAGATTAGATTGTTTTATTATTTCCCTTAGACTTAGAATCATTTTCACAATTTACCATTGTAGCTAGGAGTTATGGCCAACACAACATCATTTATCATACACCTCACTAAGAGCTAAACCATACACATAGATTATCCTACCTCAATGTGGGAAGTTAATGATTTTGAACTTTAACCAATTACTAGCATATTCACATTGCCTTGTCTAAGGAATTCAACTAGGCTATGTGTGAACACTCGTATCTCATATGGTTGGGTGTTGGACTACTCCACCACTCATCATTGGCACTGTTGTTAAGGACAAGTTAATGTATGCTTAGTAATTGATTTCACAAAGTTCGTTGTACCTAGAACACCAAGACAAAGAACACTTAAAATAAACATCTAAAAATACAATATGGCTTCAAACAAAAATGAAACATCACCTGCCAAGGAACTATAGAGAAGTAGTGACAAAATCGAAGAAGAAGAAGACTAGAGTATGCTGATGTAGACAAGGATCTCATATGCTCATTGTGATCCTTACTATTCCAATTTCACATTCATCTTTCATCAAGATAACTAGTTAAGGTGGAGAGATCTTCAAGGGAATGTTGTTCTACCACCAAGACATTCAACACCCCTTATGCTCCAAACTGCTCTCAAGGGGATGAAACTAAGTGAAGCACTTGAAGGGTATCATGAAACCAAATACATGACCCAACCATATGAACCTACTAATGAGCAATTAAGAAAGGACCATGCCATGGAGGCAAGACATGAACAAGACAAAGGAAAGAGTTAATTCTACTATTATCTTGAAGGAACTTGACAAAGATGCATTTGTTGCTTAACAACTCCACCATAGTCATGAGTTCCAGTCACAAATGCTTATCATTCGATTAGATGAACCTATCAAGAACCAATCACACTCCAAATTAGCAAAGATGCTTAGGCAAGAAGTAAAAGATTTAAGGCACAAGTAGGACTCAAGGCCAAGAGGTTTTACTGGATCCCACAAAGAAGAACATCAGAGTCATCACAGGAGGACAAGCCATCATCATTCTCCTATTGCCTCACTCACATTCTCATGATCATCAAAAGACTCTGACAGAAGGAGGTGAAAGTACAAGGACCATGACAAGGAAGAAAGACAAACTCATGGTCACCATGACCATCATGATTGTTATGCAAGACATTTCAATTCAAAAGATGAAGAGTATGAGTAACGTAGATGAAGGGGTCATAGAAATTATGGAAGGGATGAGCATAGAAGGAGGTACTACTACAACAAAGCACACAAACCTGATCAAGATGATGAAACCCTAATGGCAACTTGCAATATGATCAACATCCAAGAAGTTGTTCACATATTAACCAGGCATGTGAGGGGTAGCTGAATCAAGTGGCTTGACATGAACAAAATGCCAAGATTTGAAGGTGGCTACAATGCTAATCCACAACATTACCTTCAAGCCTTACATAATGCTTGCGTCCTATAAAATATCAAAAGTGACTCACAAAAGTTAAAGTTGTTTCTTAGAACACTTGTGAAGGAGGTAGAGAGCTGGTACAGGTCACTAGAACCTGAATCAATTAGACACTGGAGTACCATGCTCGAACTCTTTAACGATAAATATCAAACTTATTCATGAGTGTCTAACTTAAGAAAATAGATCCAAGGATGGAAGCAAGGAACTCATGAAACCCTTGATGCAACAATGGACAAATATTATTCACTATTGCACAAATGCCCAAGCCATGGATTTTCACCAAGGAAATAGCTCAAACACATTGTAGATGGGTTGTGGAGCAAAACCAGAGAAACTCTTGGGGTTTATGCCCAAGGCAGATTATCAAAATTAACTACCCATCGCATTCAAAGATTAATTAAACAAGTTGCAGAGGAAGGAGAACTTAAGAAGAGAGAGGTATCTAAACAATATAATAGAGATCCATCAATTAGGAAGAAAGATGTGTGGCTATGTGACAAGAAAGAGAATGAAAACTTGAAAGACATCATCCAAAAAAAGACTCTACCTATTCAAAAATTAGTCAATGATATAGCAACTAAGGTAGATAAAGTCTGGGATTCAATGGATGAGAATTTTTCTATAGCCCTAAAGACTGTGGAAGAAAAGGTTGAACAAGCACTTAACAGGGGTAAGAAAAGAAAGAAGAAAAGAGCTAATGGATGATAAAGTTACAAGCACAAAGGAAAATTTGCTATCATTGAAGGGTACACTGACTCCAGTTTAGAAGAAGAGGAAGGATGCAATGTATGCCAGTATGAACATCCTAAGGGATGTTGTCTTGTTATGGCCCACTTGCAAGAATTTGAGGTATATGCATTCAATCCAAGCTTCTTCAAGAAGCAAATGCCCAAAAGACTGCCTTATCCTCAAGGTCATATTAGGCAAACCTTCTAGCCGACATATTATCTAAGTGGAGTCTACCCTCAATCACAAGAGCAATATTAATAGTAGTGGAAATAACCATAGATATGGATAATGCCACCACCAAGGTAGCAATATCCATATAGGCAACTATACCCTTATGGATATTACATTCAATGTCCAATATCTCCAAGAAACACATCTGTTCAAACTTCTTCTTATTATTTGACAAAATACTATAAACCTACTACTTCAAGGATGAATCAAAGTCCTCGTGCATATTCGCCAATAGCCAAGTCCATCAAATTCCCCTTCCAATCCTTTACCACCAGGGCCACCACCTACTATGCAAGGGGAATTATTTCCATAACCATAGCAGAGGAAAGTTGTAAGGGCAGTGAACATATAAGTAGAGGATCCTACCAGCAATACTAAGGACCAGATAAAGAAATGTTCTTTCTTTAGGACAAGTCCTGAAAAAGCTAGTTGAGTTAGACCTTCACTAAGACCAAGTTCTCCTACATCAAATCCACCTACCAACAATAAGCTTCTGACATCATCAAATATAAACATGTAGACTTTCATGCTCACTGAAATAGTTACAAACTGGATTAAGGCAAGTAAGAAGAGAATTAATCTAGGAATTCCTTTGATCTATCTACAAGTAGCTAAAAATTTGCCATGAAAAGCTCTACTAGACTCAGGTTCAGTGGTAAATTTGATCTCTTATAAAACATATCAAGCATGGAACCCCCCACCATTGAAGGAATGTAATATCATATTAGAGCTTGTAGATCAATCTATTACCATTTCCTTAGGACAGATTGAGGATGTGGTGACCACTATTAATGGGTGGTCTTATTCGGTAGACTTTCTAGTAATTAATGTGAAAGAAGTTGACAATGAGTTTCCAATTATCATGGGGAGAGCATGTCTTAGCATAATTGATGCTAAGCTAAGTATGCTAGATCTATCTATTCAGATCTCTAAGGAAGATAAGCATAGAGCCACACACATGTAGTGAATCCCATGCATTACTATTGAAAGAAAAGGATGTAGTTGTGGATTGATGATCTAGAATGCCAACATAGTTACCATGTCAATCCACAATAACAATGAAAAACAAGTGTGTGCAAAAGAAAGAGTAAGGGCCACCAAATCAAAATACACCCTACAGCCAACAACTGGGAACCTTCAACCATCCAAAATATGCATGGAATAATCTAACTCATTTATTAATTCCCATTTTAAGAAAATGACTCCAACTAAGGACCCAAAAATGAAATTAATAAATCATAATCATACACGAACAGGAAAAGAAATGAAGGACTTAGATGATCAAAATTCAACTACCATCAAGATCACATGGGATAATAACAGAAACATTAAATCACTAAAGATGGTAAGTGAATCACCTAAAGTGTATGATCCAGGAGACCTAGGGAGCATTTTTCCAACACTCGCCCATGAGTTCAGTCATGGGGGAGACACTTTACCTTGATTCTAGAATTAATAAGTGCTTTTCCATTTTTTTTTTCAATTCTTTTTACTTTTCCTGCTTCTTAATATGATTTTTCCTATTTTTTTATATCTTTCACATTCTTTAACATCCTATTCTTTCACATTTTAAATTTCTTAAATTTTTTATATTGCTTAACATTTTTTAATTCTTTAACATTTTTCATTCTTTGATATTTTTCATTATTTATACCTTTTTCATATTATCTTTTTCGTACTTTGTTTCTATTTTTTTTTTGTACATACTTTTCTATTGTTAATAAGATACATTACAAATAAAGGCAAGATGTAGTTCCATAAGGTGAAGATTTCTCTATGTTATCAAGTCATAAGGGATTGATTATTCAAATAGTGAGCCCACACCATCCATTCCATGAATAAGAGATTCTTGCCAGGGCCATAATGTTATTATTTTCCATCATACAACTAAGAATAAACCTATGATCATTATGCCTAGATCGAAAAGTGAAGAACCAAGTGGGAATGCAAAGGGTGACACATCAAGGAAATTTGTGGATTCTTTTGGATTACTATTGTGAGTTCTATCATGTTGCTAAGGTTGTATTATATCCTTGTAGATCTAACAAAAAATGGGAGGCAGAGTAAAATAAGTGCTACCTTGAAAGGTTGACACAAATAAAAATAAAAGAGCATAGAATAAATTTCTAGGGGTCCCACTGAAAAGACATGTTAACCCATGCTTGAAGGTAGGTAACTTCCCAAAAATATAATAAATAAAAAAGTGCCATGAATAAACTCTTCCCTTGAACAATAAGCCAAGTGACAATACTCCTTGCAACTATTGTAGTCTTACAATTGTAACTTTAAAAGATGAAACGATGTAATGTCATTGGAATGTGGTCTAGACTTGGTTTGAATCTTGGATAGAATGGCTAGTGATTACATTAATCACTAACTAAACACAAGAATGCATTATGCCTATGGTACAATGCATCACATCCCAATTTTTGTGATCCCTTCTTAGTCTATCTCATTTCACTATAAGAATAGTCATAACTTGTGGTTTTGTGTAACATAGAGTTATTTTCTGAATTTTATGGTACTAACATGTGTTTTTTGCAAAATATGAATGCATTACATTCAACTCCTTAAGTGCCTAAATACACTTTTAGGCTTAGTTATACAAGGACATTAAGGGTTGGAGCCTAATTTAGAGAGGACCCACTTGTATAACTGTTGTACCTTATACCTACCAAGTGATTCCACATCATCTTGAGCCTTTCCACATCAATAAAAATTTTCCATATCATTCAAACTATCCATTCTAACCGTATGGACTCATTACCCTTCTTATCCATCTTATGAACTTTTGTAGCTCGAGATTCTTTCTTTAGACACTATCCGTGCCCAATTTTTGATGAATATGCATCATCTATCATTCAAGACGCTTTGATTCTACTTTAAACCTTCCTAACATTCATTGAGAATCAATTTTTATCCTTAGAACTTAATGAAAAATGAAAATTTTTGGGCCCTAATATCGAATCTACCCAAATATCAGGTCCTACAAAAAGTATAAATAGGCAAACACTTAGTGCAAATTTCCTCATTCTTCCATTTGAGCCTAAGGAGAATTTTGCATTTTTCTTCTGTGATTAGAGCTCTGACCTCCTAGCTTTCCTAAGCCATATCTCGCACTTTACCACTCCGATTTTTATGATTTTCAAATCTATTTGATCCTGAAGTGCTCAACTTAGTGTTGGGGGGGTGCTAGTGAGTAAAATCTGAGCCATTTTTTCAAAAATTGCTAATTCCTAGAAGGTATTTTAAAGGTAAGGATGAAAGGAAACTTGAAATTTTTAATGAAAAATCAATCATACTAACACTAAAACACTTAAATAATGCTCTTAGGGAACTGTGACCATCATTACGAGCCATGAATGAAAAAAATAGATAATTGTCAAGGGTTACAAGAAAATCAACACTTATGGTAACATTTTGAAATTTTTCCAACTCTGGAATCACCATAAACTAGGAACTGAATGTAACTAAGGGTATGAGCAAGGCATGGAATCGTTAAGAACATATGAGAATTCCTTAGTAATTCTAAATCCTTGATTGATTGTAAATGGCCCCAAAGAAAGGAGCATAAGGAGGACCCTCACAGGGTATAAGCAAATGACCAAGAGACCAAGGTAGAGGCCAAACTAGAGGACAAGAATTGGAACACAAGGAGCAAGAAGCTCAATCATTTAGTATTCATCAAGAAACTCCTGCTATGGGACAATTAGCACAAGGAGAGGTAGAGGAACCACAAGTGCAAGGAAAATGCCTCATTTTGTCACAAGACTACCTCCAAGCTATTCAAGAGAGGTCCATTCTAACCATAGTCATTGTAGAAATGAACTTTGGCCCATTCATGGAATTTACTCTAGAAGCAATAAATACACAACTTAAGGCATCACCATTGTGGCCTATCCTATTTAATAGTGGTGAATGGTACCTTGGAGAAACCTATCAATTCTAGCACAATAAGGAAGAAGGCACCACAATCAACATTGGAGGAATTGTTGTCTCATACTCAGTCAAGGCAATAGCAAAATCTCTAAACACACCAAATGAAGAAGCAAAAATAGCACATTTTCTCACAAGATCATATATTGAAACCAGAAAATTATGGCTAAAATGAACATATGGCAAGGAAGATGAAGGATATAGTGAGTTAACTTTAAAGGAATGAATCTATTTCAAAATTGGCACCTATCACTTATTCCTGATCAAAGGACTAAATAGGTTGCCCACCTATGTGGCTATGGGAAGTGCAATCCTGATTGGAAAATCCAACACCAATATCACACAACTCTACTTCATAGAAATTTAGAGGTGGCTTGAAAAAAGGAAGGTAGGAAAGCCAACACATCCATTCCCTTACCTTATTAGGAAGTTGTGCAAGTGAGCTAGAATCTTGCGATACACCAATGACATTTCCAAAAGAGCCTAGAATGCTTCATATGTTGAATTGCTCAAACCAACACCACCCAAAAAGGATTAGGATGAAGAGAAAAAAGAACAAGAGCAAGAGCAAGAACAACAATAGAAGCAACAATAACAACAACAACAATAATAGCAAGAGCAATAAGAGTAATAGCAACAACAATAATAACAGCAAGTCCCACTTCCACCACTATAGAACTATAGGCCATCCATGAGTCATCTACAACAAATTGCAAAGACCATTAGCTAGGGAACAAGCAAGGAAGCCAACCTCTATAGAGTTATCGACGATGCCATACAGCCTACCATTTTAGTAGATCCTAGAAGTGGATAGATCTCATTGTAGTCAAAAGAAGGGGATCAATGATCACAATAGATCTCTAGAAATGCTGCATCATTCCAAGTGCTGCTATAGAAAGAAAAAGGAGGCACAGTCCTAGTAATGCAACACCAAGATGTAGTAGGAGCAGCAAGGGTGATCATAGATCACATCAAAAAATCTTTCAATGTACATGTTGTGCCACTGGCAAGTCTAATTAGACCTAGAGATGCTCAAATGTTAGATGGAACCTCAATGACTCTTGTTGATCATGAAGATGTGCTTGATTGATTGCTGTAAACTAGGTAAGTAATGACAACACTTGTTGACATCCCAAGCGATGTCATTGCAATACAGTTAGAGCTAATCGCTACTAAAGGAAAATTGGTCATGGTAGAAACCAAGGCAGCACATGTAGAAGCAGAAATCCATAGATTCCAAGAAGAGCTTGCAACCATGACAGCTGAACATAGAGATCCCACACAATTTTTTGCACTTGACTAGGTAGAAGAGCTCAAGATAGAGTAGATGAACAACCTAATTGAGAAAAATAAATAGATGGCAATGGAGAAGGAAAAAGCAATGTGAAAGGCCTTTATATTAAAAGCACAAATGTATGCACATGCTAAGGTGCTTACCATAGTTCAAGAAGAGAATAAACAGCTTTCTATCGACAATATGAGGTTGACCACTATAGAAAAATAGAAAAACATCCTAGAAGAAAGCATCCACCAGTTAAGAGAACAACTAGTGAGGATCAACCAACACATGAGGCACCTCACAAGAGAAAATAGAATCCTTTTAATGAAGGAGGTATGCGTCATCTAGAAAAAGTCAGCCATTAAAATCAGCACATGGAAAAACAAGGCAAAGAAACATGAAGGCTCAAAGAACACTTTCGTGATCAAGTGGGAATGTACAAGAAAATTAATGAGAAAGAGATCTAGATGGTCAAAGCCAAAATTAGCTTCATATTAGCACAAAATCTTGATTGGTAGCCCATCTTGGATAGCTATGCTCACATCCACCATGCGAAAGTGAAAAACAAAGACCTGCAGATCAAAAACCTAAAAGAGTACATGGGGTTGGCTAACCTTCATTACATTAATTTGGCCATGTTAACAGTAGGTAGGCCTAGAAATGAGCTAGAAAATCAGGTAGCAGCCACATACGCATTGTATGAGAAAGAGTTTGCATATCATAAAGATGCTTTATAAAAACTTCAAGTGGAAAAATTTGAATTAGAAATAGTCAAGGCTAGCTGCTAGAGACAAAAAGATGTTGTAGAAAACCTAGCTAGAAGGTTATCTAATTATCATGAATTACGTGAGAAGGCCAAAGCATTTGAAGAGGAGAGGAGGTAATTTACAACTTGGTATGTTAAGGCTAATTAGATGTTTCTGTAGTTTCCATGTCCATGGGATGTACTGCTCCATCACACATTGCACAACAAGCATGAATGGCACATAACCTAAGAATGGAAGAGGAAAAGCTTTAGGTGCTCCTGAATTGACACAAGTTCTAAAATCCTGGTGATAAGGAGAAGCAATCGATGGAAGAGCCATTGCCACCAATAACTACCTAGACTACATTAAGCTTCATCAAATTTTATTTTTTGTCAAGATTTTCATGTCATGTCCTATGTAAATTTTTTGTAAAACACAACTACGACATTCGAGAGTCATGTATATAGTAGTTAGTGTCATGTAAATATACCTTCCAATTTTGTAAGGAGCCCTATCCTCATTTTGTTTTAACTTAAGGATGAGGTTTTAGTAAGTCGTGGGGGTATGATAAATCATGGTTTTTACCAACTACGATATTGATCATGTAATATTAGAGCCATGATATTAAATCCTCAATATTGAAGCATAAGCTTTGATGTCAAATATTTGATGTTGCTCCACACATGCCTTCCTATAAATAAGATACTTAGGTGCATAGCCAAATAACTTTTTCATTCCAACCTTAGGTAGACTCTTGCAATTTTTTTTTGTAGTTTAGTGATAGAGTGAATGCCCACAGTGTGATGTTAAGCAATTTTCTAGAGTCTATATTCGAGTGAAGTGTACTTGGGCATAGTTCATGATGAAAATAAAGATCGAGACTTCTTTCCATCATTGCAACATACACTTAGCTTTATTGTTTTGCTTATCACAATTCTTACTATTTTCCTAGTTTAATCAGTTACATTTCTAAGTACTTTACTTTCCTTGTTCATAGTAAAGTGGAATGAGTACGATTGGTTTCGAGCATTAAGTGGAATCGTTTGGTAATCTAGTAGTGGTTTCACTTGATTCACTTAGTAGTAAACTCACTTGGTAATTCTAGTAATGGTTACATGAGCCCAAGACATGTATAGCAAGCCAAGAATAGGTGCTAATCGTTCTAGGCTAGAATAGATTGTTTTGCCATTTTCCTTAGACTTAGAATCATTTTCACACCTTACCATTATACCTAGGAGTTATGGCCAACACAACATCATATATCATACACCTCACTAAGAGCTAAACCATATACATAGATTATACTAGCTCCACATGGGAAGATAATGATCTTGAACTTTAACCAATTACTAGCATATTCACATTGCTAACTACGCGTGAACACTCATATCTTGTATGGTTGGGTGTTGGACTACTCCACCACTCATCATTTGGCATTTAGATTGTTAAGTACTGATTGTAGTTCATTGTCTTCTCACTTGGACTAGTGGTAGCTTTGTCACGTATGGTTTAGTCCAAAGTGAAACATATGATGGTTGATGTTGTTTTGGCCTTATGCTAATCTTAATGATAATAGAGAAATTAATTATTTAATCTAATTGAAAATAAGAAGATAAAGTCTAAACTGGCCTATGAGCAATGCATGTCCATTCCCAGCTTACTGTACATGTCTTGAACCCATGTATCCACTATTAGGATTACTAAGTATTATGCTACTAGGCGAACCAAGCAATAATGCTACTAGGATTACCAAGAGAATACCTATTTATGCTCAAAATTGGTCACGCTCATTTTTCCAATTCATTAATATACATGGAAACATAAATATTAAGTAAGTACATGGAATATAAATTGCATTAAAAGTAAATTTAATCTAAGTCAAAGTGCTATAATGAATAAGAATCAATCTTAATCTTATTACCATTCATGGAATGTGTTCATGTACATTGGCACTTGAATAAGATGTCGTAAAATTGACTTAGATCCACACTACGAGCACTCACGAACTATTCTCTAAGACTATAGAATAAAACTCCAAGAGTTTGGCTACTCTATTGATAAAAGATGTCAAATACATAGTGGAAGCATGCATATCTATAGGTGAAGGTAGACATTATGTTGATGCTTCATCCCATGCATTGATGGGATCACGTCGATAGGTACATGTTGATGGGTATGCATTGATGTAGCTACAAGATCGCATATATGAAAGCATCTGTGATGCAGTAGCCATCAAAGATGCATCAATAGGAATGCAATAATGCAGGCACCATGTAGCATCTACAACATCGCATCTATGATATCTCAGCCAACTGATGCTTCATCATACCCCCACGACTAAGTAAAAATTTGTTCTAGAGTTAATATGATAGGATTGAGCTTTCTTTACAAAAAATTAAGAGAAAGTATGGGATTGTTGACCAACTCTAACTACTAATTGACTCTGAGTGCCACATTACAAAATTTTATTTGAGTGGATGCATTACAAAATGAGAAAAACACAAAAAGACTGGACAAACATTAAAGATTACAAAATTTGGAAAGGTCTTCAAAAATCCATTGAAGATGATTCTTCTTGTTGCCGCTAGTGGTGGCAGACTTCCAACCTTGATTATTATGTTGATGCTTCTCTAGTTATGTAGAACATTTTTGAAGGATGGACTAAAATTTCTTCTCATCATCTTATGGATCAAGTAATCATGTGATGTTTGAGTCGTTATCGTTTATGTGCTACTATTAGTCCATGGGAATATCCTCTATTATCCCTCTCTTGGCTTTGTTTCTATGCCTGGTAAAAGACCTTCTTCCTTAGGTGTCCCTTTTAACATTGCCTACAGTCACTGATGGGACGCGATATCGCATGGGCCACAATATCGCATCCCTCGCGATATCGCGGTGCACCATCATATCTATAAATAAGAGGCTGCTCTCCCTTGTTTCTCATCCTAGGCTTAGACCGTAGTGAAACTCTGGCAAATTGATCACTCTAGAGATAGAATATTTTCCATGTGCCTGTAGTAGGAACTCCAAAGTGAACGGATCTTTATTCGAGCAAACATTGTACCTAAACACAAGTTTGTGTACGACAATAAAGACAAACTTCTTGGATAAACCTTGTAGTGCATGGAATAGGCTAATTAGGATTTTATTTACAATTATTTATTATTTCTCATTTTCATGCTTTATTAGGAATTAAATCTCTCTCAACCCTTCTCTCCTAGTTAAGTGCCTCAATACAACCGCTTCAAGCACGTGCGTTACGCGTGGTGATCCCAGCATCGACTAGCATTTGGTAACCACAGTTGCATTGGTTCAGGGTGTGAACAGTAAGTGGGAACAGATGCTGACACTAGATTAATTCAGACTTAGTTAGTTAGTTAGAGTTAGTAATTAGTCTCTTCAACCCTTCACCTTTCAGCATAGAAGATAAAACTGAAAAAGCTATAAAAATCATATACCTCGGGCTTACTTAACCATACACCGTGAAAAATACAAGTAAGTCTGGGAAGACAATGAATAATTAACCTTAAGTGTTCCATGAGGCGTGTAGGCACTTAGTCTACAGAGTTTGACTGAATTGTAGGTGTTACGCTCGTATTCGTATGGTTGAGTGTAGGGGTACCTCACCAGTCATCATTGGTGCTGTTGCCGGGGACTAAGTGTTTGTGCGCTAAGTAGAACATAGGAAATCACTCACATCATTGGGAGCTTAAACGAACCCTTAGGGTTAATTAAAACAAAAAATTTATAACGGTTAAATAGCACACCGATAAGACACCATGTCTTCTTCTTCTTCTCATAAGAGCATTACACCACCTAGGGATCATACAAAGAACAGTCGACAGTCTAAAACACATAACCTAAATCCACCAGTTCCTTAACAATATAGGGTGGAATATACTCATCCCGATGAGTACATACCAGATTTTACTTTTATCCTCCATCAAGATGAATAGATGCGCTAGAGAGATTTGCAAGGTAACATAGTGTTACCTCCAGATCGGTCAGTCCCAAACATTCTCCTCTGTGATCTTGCACAGATTGGCATGACTCAGCTCTATGCTGAATACGTTATAGGTGACTTTGACACAAGGGATTATCATCCCACAGAAGCACAACATATGAGGGACTCAAGGCAGGAGAGCCACCATACACTGTTGAAGGGCAAAGGGGTCCCGCATGTTCTAAGTGAAATTGGAGATGGTGAACCTCTCATAATGGGTTCTCTATCGAAAGATGGTTTCCCTTCTAATGAAAGTGAGGAGGTGGGGTATCAGAACCTATGCTCCATGATACACAACCCTGGTTCTAATCCCCGTGAACACCAGCTATTTACTGAGGGAACAACAACACATGACAAGGATGGGCACTCAAATCTTCATCACGATCGGGGCCGAAACCACAGAAGAGAAGGTAGGAAACATCTTCATGATGATGGTTCTCCTTCTTCTTCCCCTTCATCACATCACTCACCCTCTCCTTCCACCTCTGGGCACAGCCACCGAGAGCATAACCGTGAGGATAGAGGTAGGCAAAATGAGAGACCTCGACAAGAAAGTCGAGAGAGAGGACAAGGGCATGAACGAAGGGAAAGTAGGGAACAACGTAGACATCATAGACGTCATGAAAAAGATGACCATGATGAACCCCTACTTGCCACCCGAAGCAAGTTAAAGATAACGGAGGCAGTGAGAATACCAACAAGGCATTTAAAAGATAGTCAGATCAAGTGCTTAGACATGAACAATATTCCACGCTTTGAGGGGGATACAATGCTAATCTGAAAAATCAATTACAGGCATTCCATGATGCCTACGCCTTGCAGAACATAGAGAACGAGTGGTAGAAATGGAAGTTATTTCCTAGGACACTCACAAAGGAAGTAGAGAGTTGGTACCAGTCCTTAGAACCAGAAACCATTAGGAGGTGGAGTACGATGTTAGAACTCTTCAACGATAAATATCAAACGTACTCCAGAGTGTCTAATTTACATAAGCAGATCCAAGGATGGAAGCAAGGTACTCATGAACCCTTGGATGCTGCCATGGGCCGATACTATGCATTGTTATATCATTGCCTGGGCCATGGTTACGCACAATGGGACCAACTTCGCCACATCGTAGATGGGCTAAGACATGAGACTAGGAGAACCCTTGGGACTTATGCCCAAGGGAGACTATCAGAACTTAGAGCCCATGAAATTCATCACTTGTTGGAGTAAGTAGCCAAAGAAGAAGGGGAGCTACAAGAAAGGGAAAGTGCGGAAGAATATAACCATGATCCCTCCCTTTGAAAGAAGGGAGTGAGATGTTGTGATGAGGAGGATGAGTCACCACTTGAAGAGTTGGTGAATAGAAAAACCTTGCTGCTTCAAAAGCTAACAACAGAAGTATCGGCAAAGGTGGATCAATTGTGGGATTCCTTAGACTCTAGACTTGAAACTGTTTTGAAAATCGTAGAGGAGTCTAAGGTGGAACGAAGTAGTGACAAAGACAAGAAAAAGCGGAGAGATGCAGGCCCTGCAGATAACAAGGGTAAGGGGAAAATAACTATCTCTGATGAGGTTGTGGATTCTGACACAGACAATGATGGTGGATGTGAGATCTGCCAATATGAACATCCTAAGGGATGTTGTCCAATCATCTCACATCTACAAGAGTCTAGGGTGTATGCACTTAACCCAAGACTTAACCAGCAACAAACACCCCAAAGGTTACCCTATCCTTAAGGTAACCCAAGACAGTTCCACCAACTGTTAACATGCTATCCAAGTGGAACTCCACCACAACCCATCAGACAACATCAGCAGTGGCAATACCCACAGTCATGGGGGATGCCACCGCCGAAACAACAATACCCTTACCAACAACTTGATCCTTATGGCTATTATGTGCAGCAGCTGGTTTCTCCAAATGACTCTATGGGTCACATAAACCCACCACATTACTACCAAGTTCAGGAGTATTTTAGGACTCCTTCTCCTCCGGGAGACGTTCCATACCCATACTATCTTCCAAATCCATCCGCATCTCTTACACTGGTAACTCCACCACCAACCACTCCAACAAAGCCCAGGGTATTTCCCACTCAACCGCAACAACCCAATATCATGAGGGCTCCCAATCCTCAATTCTTAGTTGGTTCTAACAATCATATGCCAAAAAGACCTTTCTTTAGGACCAACAATCCAACCAAACCCTCACCTTCACAAGCGGTGAACATCTAAACACCTCCATACCAAATAAGGTTTCGGGACCCCATTCAAACAAAAAATTGAGGCCAATGCACATGGTTATGTTAACACATACCGTTACCGACTGGATTAAGGTAGGCCACCTTCCCAAGAAATTCTCTGATCCTGGAAGTCCCCTAATTTATCTCTAAGTCACAGGGAATGAACCTCATAAGGCTCTTCTTGAATCAGGCTCCAGAG
The DNA here is from genome assembly GCA_015680685.1 of Gnetum montanum. Lineage (NCBI taxonomy): Eukaryota > Viridiplantae > Streptophyta > Gnetopsida > Gnetales > Gnetaceae > Gnetum > Gnetum montanum. The sequence continues at coordinate 33,830 of MNCI01006161.1, read as the reverse complement.
TCAACTTAATTTCACAAGAATTGTATAAAACCTGGAACCTGCCTCCACTCAAGAAAAGCAATATTTGCTTAGAGATGGCTGACCAGTCCATCATTGTCCCTTTGGGATAGGTTGAGGACATTGTCACCACCGTAGGTGGTTGGTCATACCCAGTTGATTTCCTGGTGATCCAAATAAAAAATGACAAAGGGGACTTCCCGATAATAATGGGAAGGGCATGGTTGAGCACAATAGATGCACGCCTAGGAATTTGCAATCTTTCCCTAGAAATATCCAAGAAAAATACTTTTGGAAATATTGAGAAGAAGAAAGTTTCATGCATTGCATATAGTGACACAAGGTGCCATTGCGTGCAGAAATCATGGGTAATGCAGAGTTTAACATTGCTTGCATGCAATCGATGTGCACAAGACATTGACATACAAAAGTGCCTATATGCAGCAGCCACATGAGAAGAAAACACCCAGTGGCTGATGGCTGACCAAGAGAATAATTCAATGATATGCATGGAACAAACTGGGGAAACAACTCATGCTAACAATGAAGGCATAGACACATTGGAATATCAGCGTCGCCAACTTTCACCCCTTAATCTAAGAACATCAGTTGGGAGAAGTTGGGCACTTCTAAGAAATTCAAACAGGTGCTCATTATCTCAAATCTCTCCCTTTCCATTCAGTCATGGGGGATATGGCCACCTATGCTGATCATTGGAGGCCCTCAGTTCTTTTTATTTTTTGTTTTACACGTATTTATTTTACACATTTTTGTTTTACACGTTTTTGTTTTACACATTTTTGTTTTACATGTTTTTGTTTTGCACATTTTTATTTTACAAATTTCTTTAACTTTTCTTATTTTTGTTTTACAACATCATTATACTTTTTCATTTTGTGTGTGCGTGTGGTATCCATCTTGTAATTTTGTCACCTAATAAGTGTTCTTCATGATGGTATGAACTATGTTCATATTGATTGCTAATGTTTGGTTTTAACCTGTAAGTCATGATGTTGATACTAAGGTATGTTTTTTTGATATGGCAGGCAATGAGTCCACTTCATCCATTCATCCACAAGTTCTATGGTCTCTCTTAGCTTGGAAATGTACAGTCCCTTTCTAATAAGAACTTTAACGAATCAGTGACTAGGCATTTCTCAAACTAAGGAAGGACTCAAGGATTGAAAATGGTGTGACTTCAAGGGAACTTGATGTATTTGTGGTGGCCATTCTTTTGGGTGCTTGGATGTTTTCTTCTTGAGTTTTCTTACCATTTCGACATCACTCAATTATCGAAAGCTGAGCAAATAAAAATAACAAGTCTTTGCATGGTGTGGTTCTCACACATAAACACATAAAAAAAAGAGACGATAAAGAAAAAAGGAAAAAAGTGATAATTCAAAGCACACCCCTTAGATGAAATAATCACTTGGGCTACAAGCACTAGTTATGGAACTAAAAATGTTCCCTCTAACTAAGGCCCTCCTCGCTTCCCATTCTCTCCTCATTCATTTCGTCGGAATCGTGGTAGCTCTTGGGGGAATCATTCTTGTTATTCAAGGGGATGAATTAGCTAAATGCATTGATGCAAAGTCACTGGATGTGGTTGGTTTGAGGCTGGAGTTGGAATGAGATTTACCAGGTCACATTAATCATGCAATCCACAAGGGGCTATACACCACCTTGTTCTTCGGATTCATTCCATTCTCTTCTCTCCACCCTTCTCTCCATTGTTCACCTCATTACCGGTTGTATCATTAGTGTATATTTTGGTTGATGCATTGTTTTCCTTTTGGTAAATTCTTGTGGTTAAGACTTTAACTCTTGTTCCAAATGACATTCCTAGAGCCTACAGACCCTTTGAATGTGGGATTGTCAGGGCATTAAGGGAATGAGCCTACTTTGGGAAGGACCCACTGGCATTCCTATTTGGTGCATCCATTAAATTATTTTCCCTAAAATTTTTGCAGTCTATTTTATTTTGTTCATTTCCATCTTGACATCCATTTAATCGATGTCATAGTTGTCCATTTTTATCTATCTTTATTATTCCTTTTCTTTCTCCATTCTAATGCTACCGGAGGTTCGCGATTAGTCGTGGGGGTACGGGGCCCAATTTTTTCAATTTTCTCCTAACCCCTAAACCTTTGGTAGTCACCATTAATATATCTCCAGATCCGCAATCAGCCATCCCACAACTCAGCCAATGGACCTTTTACCGAAGCAAGGTATCAATTACATGATGATTCATTTACCCTTGCTAATACAAGACTATGTTGTGTGCGCAGATGACAATCATACAACAACAGATTGGATCTGGAGGGAACACTTGGAATGGAGGAATGCTGAAACAGCTATGCAAGGAGCAAGATTGATGGCACGCTTATGAATGGACAATGAAAGGCGCAATCTTGGCGTTGGCAGCAGCAACAATTCTTTCTCTCTCTCTCTCTTTCTCAGCTACCAAATGAGGCTTGATGTCAATGTAATAAGGTGTTCACCCTTGTTGTCATGAACACCAGTTTTGTTGTGTCTTGTAATGATGATTCGTTCACATGTCATCCCATTAGTTCCATTTGAGTCAATAATCTCATACCTTCTCGATATTATTGTAAAGAATTTGAGGACGAGTTCTCATTTATTTATCGGGGTATGATGGGACACGATATCGCATGGGCCACGATATTGCATCCCTCACAATATCACGTACACAATATCGCGTCGTCCCCCGCGATATCGCATACGTGATATCGCGGTGCGTCATCATATCTATAAATAAGAGGCGGCTCTCCCTTGATTCTCATCCTAGGCTTAGACCGTAGTGAAACTATGGCAGGTTGATCACTCCAGAGATAGAATATTTTCCATGTGCCTGCAGTAGGAACTCCAAAGTGAACGAATCTTTATTCGAGCAAACATTGTACCTGAACACAAGTTTGTGTACGGCAATAAAGAAAAACTTCTTGGATAAACCTTACAGTGCATGGAATAGGCTAATTAGGATTTTATTTAAAGTTATTTATTATTTCTCATTTACATGCTTTATTAGGAATTAAATCTCTCTAAACCCCTCTCTCCTAGTTAAGTGCCTCAGTATGCGTGGTGATCCCAGCAATGACTAGCATTTGGTAACCATGGTTGCATTGGTTCAGGGTGTGAACGGTAAGTGGGAACAGATGCTGATGTTAGATTAATTCAGACTTAGTTAGTTAGTTAGAGTTAGTAATTAGTCTCTTCAACCCTTCACCTTTTAGCATAGGAGATAAAATCGAAAAAGCTATAAAAATCATATACCTCAGGCTTACTTAACCATACACTGTGACAAATACAAGTAAGTCTAGGAAGACAACGAATAATTAACCTTAAGTGTTCCATGAGGCGTGTAGGCACTTAGTCTATGGAGTTTGACTAGATCACACGTGTTACGCTTGTATTCGTATGGTTGAGTGTAGGGGTACCTCGCCACTCATCAGTCACCAAAGGATCAACATTAGTTTTGGTAAATTCTCCTCAATAATTAACTCTTCTCGAGTCCCTTAGTTTGCATTCAAGTGCAAGGTGATGAAAAATTACTATGCCCAAGGCTATGAGGTAACTAAAATCATTGAGCTATTCATCTTATTTTGGTCAATTACTATTAGTTGCTAATGAGCAATGAGGTATCCCTACACCCAACTATACGAATACGAGTGTTCATGCATGATTCGATTGAACTCCAAGGATTAAGTGCTTATGCACTTACACAGAACAAGGATGGGTTATGCGATCGTTGTCTTCCCAAGCTTACTTGTAAGGCACAATTTTATGGTTAAGTAAACTTGAGGTATATGATTCTTATTCTTTTTATGTTTTATGTTCTTGGTGCTTAAACTGGAGAAATGAAATAATTGAGTAACTAATTTAATTTAACTAATTAAGTATGCTCTAACTAGTCCTAACACCAACATCCATTCCCACTTTCCAAACACATCCTAAACCAGTGTAACACTATTGGGATCACCAAACGCTAGTCATTATTAGGTTACCAAGTGTTCCATGTATGCTCAAAGTGGTCGTACTGAGTATGCTAATTCATTGATAATTAACAAGTTAATAGAAATAACATTAATTAACTAATGAGAGTAGCAAATAATAGTAAATAACATTTAAATGAAATAATTAAGCTATTTTGAATGTTGCAAGGTTTATCACAAAGTTTGTCTTTATTTCTGGACACAAGGTGTGCTCAGGTACATAATGCTCTAATAAAGATCCGTCCACTTTATGACTTCTTTTGCGGGCACTCAGAGATAATTCTAACTCCGAAAAGGAAAAACTACAAGAGTTCGCCTAAGGGACTAAGAAACTAACTACGAAACCAAGTGCCCCTGTCTCTTATTTATAGGTGACAAGACAAGTTTCGATATCGCATGTCCAATATCGCTTTGGCACCTCCGATATTGCCGATATCGAGGGTCCGATATCAGGGATCCAATATCGGGGGTCCAATATCGTGACTCATTAATTATCATAATGCTCAAAAATAAGATGTTAGAAAAATTTCAAAGTAGACATCCCTAGCCCCCATGACTAACAAGTGTAACTCTAGAAGTGCACAAGTTTTTGAACAATGAAAATCAAAGGTCTAGTGTAGAAGATGGCCGAGAAAGTTTTGAATTTGAAGGATATTGAGATAGGAAAGTAGGAAAAATTAATTAAAAGGGATGAGAAGTAGTCCCAAAATTATGCACAAATTTAGAGATACTATCACTCATGTTTTGGAAGATGTGAAGGTTAGTTCAAATCCATGATCAACAAAAGTCATGCAAGTTAGCCCTCCCCAAAGTAGGCTGCCATAATGCCCTTGTATAACCACTTTTATAAATGTCTGTGGGCATCCTAGAAGTTCAATGTAGACCATGCCTTTGTTTCAAACAACACACAATTGTCTTGGTTGGGATGTTGCATTATAATATAGAAAACCTAAAGGCTCATAATTATATGCAGCAGTGAGGTGAATAATGGAATAAGAAGGGATTGCAGAGATGGGGATGTAAGGTGCTTTACCATGTCTGCAATAGGTTCTTGTGTCAAGTGTGATAAAAATGACCAGCATAGATATTCATCCAAGTTTCAAACCAAGTCCATATCATTAATAGTGACCTTGCATTGATGTGTAGCTTCCTACCAACCATCATGAGTCCACAACCACCACGAAGAACAATCATCGCTCCAAAAAGAGAAGAAAGAAGAAAGGACCTTAGTTAGAGGGGCATCTTTAGGCATGGGCAATATGTCTTTCTAGCCCCATCACCAATGCTTGTAGTCCATTATTATGTCCAAGGGATGTGCTTTGAATTCCCATTGTTGTTTCTTTTTTTTTTTTAATTTTATATTTTTTGAAATGGAAACCATACCATGCAAAGACATAGCTTCGTATTTATTGGTCAACAAAGGCGTGATGATACGTTCCTAGAGGAGTCATAAACCACATGAAGGAAGTCAAGAAGAGAGCGTAACAAATCCCCTTGAGATCACACCCTTTATCATTCCCACTTGGTCTTTCCCTCTTTCTTCAAGGTACAATGATCATTAATTGATTTTAGTTTCATGAAAGAATAATTAGAGGGATGGATGAGGTGGTCTCACTACTTCACACAATTACTTACCCAATCATCTTGATAGCATAACACAAAAACCCAACACATATTGTTGACTTCTACATCATGACTGGAAATATTATTAACAAAAACATGAAGAAAATGACTCAAGAAAAGAGAAAATTATAAAGAAAAGAAAAAAAATATCAAGAAATGAAAAACATATTAAGAATTAGAAAATGGTGAAAGAAATTGAAAAATGATAAAAAAATTGTAAAACAAAAAAGTGAAAAGCACTTATTAGTTCTTACATCAAGATGGGACATCTCCCCCACAACTAATCTTGTGGGCAAGCATTCAAGAAATGGACTGCACACCTTGGTTATACACCACAGTTTTTCCATTTATCATCTTTGTTGATTTAATTGTTCACATAGTAGCACATCTATCATTAATGATGATCTCATTTCGATTGGGAGATGTATCTTTAACTAAAATTGAAGGTATATCATTTTCAGAGGGTCCAAATGTGTAACCTTCTTCTTCTTGATTTTCTATCTTAATTCATGGGTCTCCTTGTTTAATATCTTTTGTTGGTGTATGGTTAGAATGTAAGATGTCTATGTCTAAGTTCTCTATTTGATCCATTTCCTTAAGTCTATAAATAATAAGTGCATTGGTTGGTTTCATGCATCTTTTAGATGGTTTTACATTCTAATTTCCAAGCCACCAAGTGTCTTCTAGTTTAGTAGCTATTATGTAAATTGGTTTTTGCTCACACACTTGTTTCTGAACTTTATGATGGATCGATGATGAGCAGCAGGTACCTCCTATAACTAACCATACAAATCACAAGAATTCATGTATGATCCAGTTGTATTCCATGGATTAGACTAACTATGACATCCAAATCAATTTGCCTTGATCGTAGTTTGCTATTTTCCCACTTGGACTAGTGGTAGCTTTGTCACATATAATTTAGTCCAAAGTGAGACATATGATTATTGATGTTGTTCTAGCCTTATGCTACTCCTAATGATAATAGAGAAATTAATTATTTAATCTAATTAACAATGGAAAGATAAAGTCTAAACTAGCCTATGGGCAATGAGTGTTTGTTTCTAGCTTGTCATACACATCTTGCACCCACATATCCACTACTAGAATTGCTAAGCGCTACGCTACTGGGCAAACCAAACAATAGTGTTGCTAGGATTACCAAGTGAATATGTGTTTACACTCAAAACTAGTCATGCTAATTCCACCAATTCATTAACATGCATGGAAATATAAATATTAACTAAGTACATGGAATATAAATTGCATTAAAAGTAAATTTAATCTAAGTCAAAGTGTTGCAATGAATAAGAATTAATCTTGATCTTATTGTCATTAATGTACTGTGTCCAGGTAGATTGCCACTCGAATAAGACACTGTACAACTAACTTAGATCCACACTGTGGGCACTCACTAACTATTCTTTAAGACTATGGAATAAAACTACAAGAGTTTAGCTACACTATTGACCAAAGAATGGGATGAATTGTGCACCCAAGTGTTGTATTTATAGGTAGGCATGCATCCAATGATATTGAATATCCAATGTCATAGCACGGGCTACAATATTGGGGGTCCAATATTGAGGCTAAGATATCAAATCCCCAATATTAGATACCTAATATCTTAGCCTATGAAAAACATTATTTATCATACCTGCATGACTGAATGAACACTCATCCTCAAGTGAACAAAATGATGAACAAGTTCTTTACAAAATATTGAAAAGGTATGGGATTACTAACTAACTCTAACTACTTACTCACTCTGAGTGTCGCATTATAATATTTTATGCAAGTGGATGCAAACAAAATGACAAAGTGACAAAAAGATTGGATAGACATTAAACATTACAAAGTTTGCAGAGGCCTTCAAAAAGATGCTAAAGATGATTCTTTTTATTGTCACTAGCAGTGGTAGACTTTTAACCTTGATTGTTATGTTGATGCTTCTCTAGTTATGCAAAACATTCTTCAAGGATGGACTAAAATTTCTTCTCACTATCCCATGGATGAGCAATCATATGATGTTTGAGTTGTTATCTTGTACTATTTTTCCATGAGCATATCCTCTGTTGTCCCTCTCTTAGCCTTGTTTTTGTCCCTAGTAAAAAACCTTCTTTCTTAGGCATCCCTTTTAACATCACTTGCAGTCACTAAAGGATCAACATTATTTTTGGTAAATTTTTCCTCATAATTAACCCTTTTTGGATCCCTTAGTTTATGGTTAAGCATAAGGTGATGATAGCATACTGTGCCCAAGGCTATGAGGTAACTAAAATCACCAATCTATTCACATTATTTTGGTCAATTAATATTAGTTACCACAATGTTTGAAAATAGGATGTTGGAAAAATTTCAAAGCAAGCATCCCTAGCCCCCATAACTAATAAGTGTAACTCTAGAAGTGCACAAGCTTTCAAACAATTAAAACCAAAGGTCCAATGTAGAAGATGGCCAAGAAATACTTTGGAAGTTGAAGGATAGTCAGATAGAGAAGTAGGAAAATGAATTAAAATTGATGAGAAGTAGTTCCAAAAGCATGCATAATTTTAGAGAAATTATCACCAATGTTCTAGAAGATGTAAAGGTTAGTTTGAAAGCCATGATTGACAAAAGTTATGTAAGTGGGTCCTCTCCAAAGAAGGATCATGCCATAATGCCCTTGCATAACCACTTGTAGAGATGTCCATGGGCATCTCTGAAGTTAAATATAGATCATGTATTTGTTCCAAACAACACACAACTGCCTTGGTTGGGATGTTTCACTATAATATACAAAATCAAAAGACTCATAATTGTATGTAACAATGAGGTGAATAATAGAATGAGAATGGATTACAGAGATAGGGATGTAAGGTACTTAACCATGTCCATAGCATACCTATCTATCCAAGTTTTAGACTAAGTCCATACCATTAGCAATGACCTTGCATTGATGTGTTCCTTCTTGGTAACCATCATGAGTCCACAACCATCATAAAGAACAATCATCACTACAAAAAGAGAAGAAAAGAGAAGGAAGGAAGGGCCTTAGTTAAGGGGGGGTGTGGGTGGCGTGGGGGTGTGGGGGTTGTGGCCTTCAGGCATATGGGTGACATGTCTTTCCAGCCCCATAACTAGTGCTTGTAGCCCATTATTGTGTCTAAGGGGTGTGCTTTGAATTTCCATTATTATTATTATTATTTTGGATTTTGGATTTTTATGATTTTGGATGGGAACCATACCACACAAAGAATTTTAGCTTCCTATTATTGATCAACAATGGAGTGATGATATGTTTCATGAGGAGTCATAAAGCACATGAAGGGAGTCAAGAAGAGAACCCAACAAATCCCCTTGAGGTCACACCCTTGTTATTCCCACTTGGTTGTTTCCTCTTTCTTTAAGGTATAGTGATCATTGATTAATTTTAGTTTCATGAATGAAGAACCAAATTGCTTTCATGATAAAAGACCTTTTTTTAAGAGAACTAAAGGGATGGATGAGATGGTCTCACTACTTTATACATTTACTTACATATAGCATTGACTTTTACATCATGGCTGGAAATATTATTAACCAAAACATAAAATAAATTCATAAAACATATAGAAAATGACTTGAGAAAAGAGAGAAATATAAAGAGAAAGAAAAATATTTAAAAATGAAAAACATATGAAGAATCAGAAAATTTTGGAAGAAATAGGAAAATGATAAAAAATTGTAAAACAAAAAAGGTGAAAAGCACTTATTAGTTCTTAAACCAAGATGGAGCATCTTCCCCAAAAACAATCTTATGGTCGCATATTTGGGAGATGGATCGCACAATCCCCTAGTTATACACCACTGGTTTCTCATCTATCACTGTTACTAATTTAATTAATCATATGGTAGTACATCTAACATTGGTGATAATCTTGTTTGGATCATTCAAAGACATATCTTCAATTGGACTTGAAGGTATTTTTGTTTTAGGGGATCCATATGTATTTACCTCTTCTTCTTGATTCTAGGCCCTTCATGTTTAACATCCTCTTCCAGTGTATAATCAGAGTGTAAGATATCTATCTCTAAGTCCTCTATTTGGTCCATTTTATTAAGTCTAGAACTAATAAGTAGATTAGTTATTTTCATGCATCTTTGAAATAGTTTTATATTCTCATTTTCAAGCCACTGAGTATCTTCTAGTTTAGTGGCTACTGCGTAGATTGGTTTTTGCTCACACACTTGTTTCTGAACTTTATGGTGGGTTAGTATAGGGGTTATGTTAATATTTCAAACCTCTAGCCCACAACTGCATCCTTTATCATTATTAGTGATGCATGGAGGTTTTTGTCTCTTCATAGTGATAGGTTTATCTTTTATGTCTTGTGTTGAAGTGGTGATGGTTGTTGGCTTTTGCATATGATTAGGAGACGTTGTTTCGAAGAGAAATGGTGTTGCACTAGATTGGCCTTGTGTGGGTTTCGATGTGCTAATAAGTCTACAAGTTTTGCGCTCATGTGTCGGAACCATCCTAAAGAAAGAACATTTTTGAGGTTGTAGTGCAAATCTACTAGCCTTATCATTTTCATTTATGTTCACAGCATAAGTGGTATTTTTTCATTGATGTTCTGGTGCCAAACCTTCCTGTGTTTTTGGCAATGACATGTCATGACGAATGACAAGAGGCATGAGGTGGTGATCCCATAGCAGATGTTACAAGTTGATGATATTCAAGAGAGTGGTAGTAGTGATTTGAGGTAGAGGAAGTAAAACCAATTAGGGAAACATGTAGTTGAACATAATATCCATATGGGTCCAATTGGCAGTTAGGGTAGTGCTAATCTGATGATGACCTTTCCCATGATTGTGGGTTTTGCCACTGTGGTTGATAGTAGTTTTGAGGCTGATAAGAAGTCCCATTAGGATAGTATAGTTGGTTGTAAGACTATCTATAATTATCTTTTAAATAAGGTAGTTTCCTAGGCATTTTCTTTTGTACAAACTTTGGATTCAAAGCAAAGATCCCATACTCATGTAGATGTAACATAACTGGCAATAGCCCTTTAGATGGTCATATAGGCAGATGTCACATCCATCATCATCTTTTGTGGTTGAGACTATAGCCTCTTCTTCCATAGAAATTTTTCCTTTTTACCAATAAGTGTTCCTAGATGTTCCTTAGTTCTTTTTCCTCTTCTTGTTTTGATCACTTGATTTTTGTTACATTACTCTCTCCTCTATGGTTTTCATGTAAGTTGTAACTTTGTTGTTCATCAACTCCCATATCTTTTCTATCCTTGCTTCAAGCTCATTGATACAATTTTGTATTGGCAAGGTTTGTTATGAAATCACCTCATCAAGAGCTGCCTCTTTTTCCTCATCATAAATATGAACCCTCTTCTTTTGAAGAGTTGGATCCTAGTTCTATTCCTCTACATTCTCTCATTTACATAGCTCTCCTTCTTCTTTTTCCACTTGCTTAATTAGCCTTTGTATCTAATGGGCTTTCAGTTCATATAACCAACCTTGGGCATAAATCCCAAAGGTTTCCCTCATTTGATTACAAAGCACATCTATGATGTGAAAAATTTTCTCTTTTTGAGAGAAATCATGGCCTGGACATCTATCTAGTAGCGAATAGTATCTATCTAAGGCCATATCCAAGGGTTCATGATTTTCTTGCTTCCATCCTTGAACTTATTTTCTCAAGTTGGATACTCTTGCATAGGTTTGGTATTTTTTGTTGAAAATTTCTAGCATTGTGGACCATTGGTGAATGGAATCAAGTTCTAACGATCTATACCAACTTTTATCTTTGTTAACTAGTATCCTAGGAAAGAGCTTAATCTTTTGCCACTCACTCTTGATGTTTTACAAGGCGTAGGCATCATGGAAGACTTGTAAGTGATGTTATGGATAAGAGCTATAGCCTCCCGCAAATTTAGGAATGTTATTCATATCAAGCCTTTTGATGCGACTTTCCTTTTGATGCCTGTGGGATATTCTAACTACCTATGTTATCTACGTCATGCTCTTAATAACTAATAAGGGTTCATCATCATCAAACATGTCATGGTAATGATTCCTATTTCTATTTGTTTAATTATGATGATCTCATCTATGCTCACTTTAATGATCTCGTCTATTTCTACTTCTATATTCATCTTGATCCCTATTTCTATATCTACATTCATCTTCGTCAGAACTAGACGTGGAAGAGGAAGAGGAAGATGGTGAACTAGGAGAATCACCATGGCTCCTGTATTTTTCCCTTTGGTCCTTGGATGTATCTCTTCTATGTTTGGAGGAGTTCCTAGGCCTTGAGGTCCTCCTTGTTCTAGAACTTACTCCATATCCTTTATGATTATTTGCATTAGTTGAATGTAGTCTTTGAGACTAATACGGGTCTAAATGAGCATACGAAACCCATGCTTGTGGTTGTTCACTTCAATTTTCTTTAGTATATATCATATCATTTCTCCTACTAGTGTTTTCATCATATGATGCATTATTGGCCCTATGTGAAGAAGACATGGTTTTTTTTTATAATGTGTGTGACTTAAAATATTAATAATTTCTAAGAGGTAAATTGTTAATACCTTTACAGCAATCATGTACAATATAACTAATCTAGATAGCTAGCACCATCCCTAGCAACGATGGCAATGATGAGCAACAGGTACCTGCTATGCCCAACCATATAAATCATAAGCATTCATGCATGATTTGATCATATCCTATGAATGAGACTAGTTGTGACATCTAGATCGTTATGCCTTGTTTGTAATTTGTTGTCTTCCCACTTGAACTAGTGGTAACTTTATCACCTATGATTTAGTCCAAAGTGATGCATACAATTATTGATGTTGTTCTGGCCTTATGCTACTCCTAACGATAATAGAGAAACTAATTATTTAATCAAATTAACAATGGAAATATAAATTCTAAACTAGACTACAGGTGATGAGTGTTCATTCCCAACTTGCTGTACACATCTTGAACCCAGGTATCCGCTACTGGGATTACCAAGTGCTATGCTATTGGGTGAACCAAGTAATACTGCTGCTGGGATTACCAAGCAAATACGTGTTTACACTTGAAACTAGTCATGCTCATTCCACCAATTCATTAATGTGCATAGAAATGTAAATATTAACTAAGTACATGGAATATAAATTGCATTTAAAGTAAATTTAATCTAAGTCAAAGCACTGTAATGAATAAGAATCAATCTTGATCTTATTGTCGTTCATGGAAATGTCTAGGTACATTGCCACTTGAATAAGATGTTGTATAACTAACTTAGATCCACACTGTGGGCACTCATTGACTATTCTCTAAGACTATGGAATAAAACTACAAGAGTTTGGATACTCTATTAACAAAATAATTGGATGAATCATGCGTCCAAGTGTTGTATTTATAAGCAAGCACACATCCTACAATATCGAATATCCGATGTTATAGCACGGGATACAATATCAAGGCTCTGATATCATTACTAAGACATCAACTCCTTGATATCAGATACCCAATATCTTAGGCTACGAAAAACATGATTTATTAGTCAGTATAGGGGTTGTGTTAATATTTGAACATTCGGCCCACAACTACACCCTTTATCATTATTAGTAATGCATGGAGGTTGTTGTTTCTCCACAATGATAGGTTCATCATTTCCATCCTCTATTGGAATGATGATGATTGTTAGCTTTTGTGTGTGATTAGAAGATACTATTTTTATGAGGAAGGATGTTGCACCAAATTGGCCTTATGCACATTTCAATGTGGCAGTAGGTCTACAAGTTTTGTGCTTGTGTGAGGAAATTGTCCTAAAGAAAGGACANGAGACGTGAGCTAGCGATCCAATAGAAGATGTTGTGGGTTGATGATATTCAGGAGAGTGGTAGTAGTGATTTGAGTTAGAGGAACTAGAACTAGTTGGGGAAACATGTTATTGAACATAATATCCATACAGGTCTAGCTAGCACTAAGAGTAGTGTTGGTTTGATGATGGCCTCCCCCATGAATGTGGGTTTTGCCACTGCAATTAATGATAGTTTTGAGGCTGATAAGAAGTTCCACTAGGATAGTATGGTTGGTTTTAGGACTATCTATAATAACCTTGTGAAAAAGGTAATTTCCTAGACATTTTCTTTTGTTTGAACTTGGGATTCAAAGCAAAAACCCAATACTCACGTAGATGTAACATGACTAGGCAATGGTCCTTTCAATGGTTATATAGGTAGATGTTACATCCATGATCATATTCTATGGTTGAGTCTATAGCTTCTTCACCTACAACCATTTTTCCTTTTTGCCAATAAGTGTTCCTACTAGTTTCTTAGTTCTTTTTCCTCTTCTTGTTTTGATCACTTAATTCTTTTTGTGTTATCCTCTCCTCTATTGTTTTTACATAAGTTGTAACTTTATCATTCATCAACTCCCACATCTTATCTAGCCTTTCCTTAAACTCATCAATAGACTTTTGTATTGGTAAGGTTTGTTGAAAAATCACCTCATTAAGAGCTACCTTTTTTTCCTCATCATAGTTATGGATCCTCTTCTTTTGAAGAGTGGGGTCCCAATTATATTCCTCTACATAGTCTCATTTACATAGCTCTCCTTCTTTTGCCACCCACTTGATTAGCCTTTATATCTGATGGACTTTAGTTCGTATAATTGACCTTGAGCATAAATCCCAAGGGTCTCCCTCATTTGATTACAAAGTCCATCTATGATATGGAAAAGTTTTTTCCTTTTGAGAGAAACAATGGCCTAGACATTTATGTAATGTAGAATAGTATCTATCCAAGGCGACATCCAAGGGTTCATGTTTTTCTATAGAATAGTATCTATCCAAGGCCACATCCAAGGGTTCATGTTTTTCTTACTTCCATCTTTAGATTTGTTCTCTTAGGTTGGACACTCTCACATCGGTTTGGTATTTTTCATTGAAGAGTTCCAGCATTATGGACCATCAGTGAATGGAATCTAGTTCCAATGATCTATATCAACTTTCAACTTCATCTATTATTGGCCTAGGAAAGAGCTTAAGCTTTTTCCACTTGCAATCAATGTTTTGCAAGGTGTAGGCATCATGGAATACTTGTAAATGATGTTTTGGATCAGAATTATAGCCTTCCCTAAATTTAGAAATGTTGTCCATATCAAGCCATTTGATATGGTTGTCCCTTTTATGCCTTTGGGGTATTTGAAGTACCTCCCTAATCTAGTAACACTCATTCTACTAATTCATTATTATACATGGAAACATAAATATTACCTAAGTACATGGAATATAAATTCCATTAAAAGTAAATTTAATCTAAGTCAAAGTGTTGTAATGAATAAGAATCAATCACGATCTTACTATCATTCATAGAATGTGTCTAAGTACATTGCCACTCGAATAAGATGTTGTACAACTAAATCAAATCCACACAGTGAGAACTCACTAAATGTTCCCTAAGACAACAAAATAAAACTACAAGGGTTCAACTACTCTATTGACAAAAGTGTCAAATACATAGTGGGAGCATGCATATTTATAGGTGGAGGTAGACACTACATTAATGCATCATCCCATGCATCGATGGGATCATGTCGAAGGGTAAGCATCGACCTAGCTACAACATTGCATATGCGACATAACATCTATGATGTAGCTACCAGCAGAGACGCATCAATAGGGATGCAACAACGCATGCATGATGTAGCATCTACGACATCGCATCTATGATATCTTAGCCAAATGATGCTTCATCACTTCTCTTATTTAACTTGAATATGCAAGATGTACTTTAATTCTTTAAAATTTTTCATTTTAAATTTATTTTTTCATATCTAATTTGAATTCTTCTAATAATTTTTCATTTGTGGCTATAAATACAATATCATCCACATATAGAGATATGATAATAAAGTCTTCGTTATCATTTTTAAAGTAGAGGGTTGGTTCAAATATGAATAAGGAGTAGCTTTTCTTAATAGAAAATCATTAATTTAATAAAAGCATGCTCTCAATGCATGTGTTAAACCATACAAAGCTTTATTTAACTTACACACCTTATTTTCCATACCTTTTATGATGTAGCCTTCACATTGGTAAACATAGACTTCTTCATTTATGAACCCATTTTGAAAGGCAAAGCTCACATTCATCTTATATAATTTTAAATTATTGTAATTTGTAATGAGAGTATAAGTATGATTGTTTCAAACCTTGCTACTCAAGCAAAAATTTCCTTGTAGTCAATATGTTTCTTCTACCTAAAATCTCTTACGACTAGTCTTGCCTTGGATTTTATAATTTCTTCTTTTTCATTTAACTTTGTTTTGCATAGCCATTTATAGTTTATGATTTTCTTTTCCTTTGGTTTATCTATTAATTCCCATTTTTTATTTTTTAGAATGACTTCACATTCATCATCCATAACTTTCTTCCATCCTTTAATGTTTAGATCTTCTTCAACATTTGAAGGTTCTTGGCTGAGTGTTGAATAGGTAATATTTGCAATTGCATTTGATCTTGTGGTCCTTCTTTTAAAGTTTGTATCTAGCATTTGATTACATGGATGGTCTCTTTAAACTCATGAGTTTGTACTTGTTTAAGGTTGTGTCACCTTTTTATTTTATTGAAAGTATGAAGTTCCAAGTTTATTTTCTAGAAAAGTTATATCCATTGAACTGCCATTGTAGCATGAGTGTGGCCCAACCCATAAGGGCCATACGAACTTAATTTCATCCCCACCTTCCTCTAACATCTCACTAGTAGTCTCTTGAGAGTGTAGCTCATCCCTACCATGTGGAAGAACCCAAAGAACATCACTGGAATCTCACTACCCAGCTAATGTCATCAATAGTGTGAGCAACACTGCTAACTTGAACATTGTAGACAACACTTAACTCAGTTTCGGTAGGATTGACACTCTAGTGACTTGATCACTAGACATGACTCTGACACTTTATGTACCACAACACACAACGAAGAGGGTTTTGCTCATTAAAGAACTTAATCAAACATGCCATGACACAAGCTAACGATAGCCATGTAGCACATGTATCCATAACCAAGGAAAATGCATTTTCTACCTTTATCATCCAATTTATTTAGAAATTGTTTTAAAGTTTTCACATAACAATGACACCCAAACATTCTCATGTGAGAGATGTTAGGAAGCTTGTTGTACAAAAGGTCATAAAGTCTTATCTCTGTTGTTGCTGCTACTAACTCTATTGGTGATATAGGTATCCATAGTGATGAATCGTGTTTTTTAGCAGATAAGATATCTTAGCCCCAATATCTTAGCTAAGATATCTTAGCACCAATATCAAATCTCATGCTACGTTATTGAATATTCGATATCGTAGGATGCATTCCTACCTATAAATATAGCACTTGGGTACACAATCTAAATAACTTTCATTCCATCCTTAGGTAGATTCTTGTAGTTTCATTTCATAGTTTTAATCCTTAGGACCATCCTTGTTTCTCATCTTCCTCTTCCTATTCAACATCTAGTTTTGATGAAGATGAATGTAGGTATAGAGATAGAGATACACTAAGTGGTCAAGACAAAGATAGAAATAGAAATAGATGAGAGCATCAAGATGAGAATAGACGAGATCATATAATCAAACAAATAGAAATAGAAATTATCACCACAACATGTCTAATGGTGGTGAACCCTTGTTGGCTACTAAGAGCATGACATAGATAATGGAGGCAATTAGAATACCTCAAAAACATCAAAGGGAAAGTTGCATCAAAAGGTTTGATATGAATAACATTCCTAAATTTGCAAGAGGCTATAATTCTAATCCACAACATCACTTACAAGCCTTCCATGATGTTTGCTTCTTGTAGAACATTGAGAGTAAGTGGCAAAAGCTTAAGCTCTAATAGATGAATCTAAAAGTTGGTATAGATCATTGGAACTAGATTCATTGGAACTCTTCAACGAGAAATACCAAACCTATGCAAGAGTATCCAACTTGATAAAAAAAATCCAAGGATGGAGGCAAGAAAAATATGAATCCTTGGATGTGGCCTTGGATAGATACTATTCGCTACTACATAGATGTCTAGGTCATGATTTCTCTCAAGAAGAGTAGCTTTTCTACATCATAGATGGGCTTCATAACCAAACAAAAGAGATCCTTAGGATTTATGTCCAAGGTCAATTATACAAACTAAAAGCCCATCAAATACAAAGGCTAATTGAGCGAGTGGCAAAAGGAGAGCTATGANATCAAATACAAAGGCTAATTGAGCGAGTGGCAAAAGGAGAGCTATGCAAATGAGAAAATGTAAAGAAATATAATTGGGATCCAACTCTTCCAAAGAAGGGGATCCATATCTATGATGAGGAAAAAGAGGTAGCTCTCAATGAGGTGATTTCACAACAAGCCTTGCCAATACAAAAGTCTATCGATGAGCTTGAAGCAAGGCTAGATAATATGTGGAAGTTGATGAATAACAAAGTTACAACTTACATGAAAACCATAGAGAAGAGAGTAACATAATAAGAATGAGGTGATTAGAACAAGAAGAGGAAAAAGAACCAAGAAACAGCTAGAAACACGTATCAGCAAAAAGGGAAAATAGCTGTAGAAGAAGAGGCTATAGACTCAATCATAAAAGATGATGATGGATGTGACATTTGCCTATATGACCATCCAAAGGGCTATTGCCTAGTCATGTTACATCTACATGAGTATCAGACTTTTGCTTTGAATCCCAAGTTTGTACAAAAGCCAATGCCTTAGAAATTACCTTTTTCACAAGGTAATTATAGACAGTCCTACAACCAATCATACTATCCTAGTGGGACTTCTTATCAACCTCAAAACTACTATCAAACGTAGTGGAAAAACCCACAGTCATGGGGAAGGCCATCATCAAACTAGCATTACCCTTATTTTCGACTAGATCCATACAGATATTATGTTTAGCAACCTACTTTCCTAACTGGTTCTACTTCCTCTACCTCAAATCACTATTGCCACTCTCCTAAATATCATCAACCCACAACATCTTTTGAAGGATCACCACCTCATGCCTCTCATCCTCCATCATATCCTCAATATTCTCATACTTCCCTCCATCACATGTCATTGCCAATAACACAGGAAGGTTTGGCATCACAACATCAACGATAAAATGCCACTTGTGCAATGAACATACATGAAAATGATAAGGCTAGTAGATCTCCACCACAACCTTGGAAACATCCTTTCTTTAGGACAATTCCCATGCATGAGCACAAAACTCGTAGACCTACTGGCACATTGAAACCTGCATAAGGCTAATCTAGTGCAACACCCTTCCTAACAAAAACAATGTCTCTTGATCATACATAAAAGGCAACAACCATAACCACTCCAACACAAGACATAAAAAATAAACCTATCACTATGGAGAGACAGGTAATTACATGCATTACTAATGATTAAGAAGGGTGTAATTGTGGACTGACACTTCAAAATGTCAACATAATTATGACACCAACCCACACTAAATATGAAAGACAAGTGTGTGCACAAGAGAGAGTAAGGGCCATTAAACCAAAAGACACCTAATGGCTATAAACTGAGAACCTAAAAGTGTCTAAAACATGCATGGAAACATCTGAACCACTTATTAATTCCCATTCTAAGAAAATAACCCCATCTAAGAACTTACAAATGGAAATACTAAACCACAATCATACACTAACAGAAAGAGGAACTAAGGACCTAGATGATCAAAATTCTATTATCATCAAGATTACATGGGATGATAACTAAAAAACTAAGTCACTAAGGATGGTAAGTGAGAAACCTCAAGTGTATGATCCAAGGGAACTAGGGTCCATTTTCTGAACACTCGCCCATGAGTTCAATTGTGGGGGAGACACCAATCATGATCAAGGAATAAATAAGCATTTTTCAACTTTTTTGTTCTACAATTTCTTTTTGATTTTTAATTTTTTGTTATGTGTTTTCACATTTCTTACCAATTTTCACATTCTTTGATTCTTTTCATTCTTTTACATTTTTTCCATTTTTTAAACCATTTGCAATTCTTTGATATTTTCTACTTCTTTTTAATATTTTTCATTCTTAATATTTTTTGCAATTTTTCATCCTTTTTTTACATGCTACTTGTACATATTTCTATCAATTTTGAATAAAACACATTGAATAAAGCAAGATGTAGTTCCAATAAGGTGAAGATTTCCCTATGTTATAAAATCATAAGGGGTTAATTATTTGTATAGTAAGACCACAGCATTCACTCACCCATTCCATTAATAAGAGGTTCTTACCATGGCCATAATGATATTCTTTCCATCATAAAACCAAGAACAAACTTGTGATCATTATGCCTAGACCAAAAAGTAAAGAACCAAGTGGGAATGCAAAGGGTGTGACATCAAGGGGATTTATGGATTCTCTTGGATTACTATTGTGAGTTCTATCCTATTGCTTAGGCTATATTATATCCTTGTAGATCTAACAAAAAATGGGAGTAAGAGTATAATAAGTGCTACCTTACCATGTCACTAGAAAGACATGTTACCCATGCGTGAAGGTAGTGCTTTGGAAAGGTTGACACAAATAAAAATAAATTCATGGACAGAATAAATTTCTGGGGGTCCCACTGGAAAGACATGTTACCCATGCCTGAAGGTAGGTGGTTTCTTAAGAATCTAAAAAATAAAATGTGCAAAGAATAAACTCCTCCCTTGGATAATACGCCAAGTGGTAATACTCTTTGCAACAGTGGCAATCTTATGGTTGTAAATCTAAGAGATGAAACAATGCAATATCACTGGTAGTGGTTTGGACTTGGTTTTAATCTTGGAAAGAAGGGCTAATGATTATTTTAACCATTAATAACACACAAGGATTCATTATGCCTATGGTAAGACATCTCATGTCCCAAGTTTAGCAATCCCTTCTATAGTCCATTTCATCTCATTGTATATGTAATCATAACTTATGGTTTTGTGTAATGTAGTGTTATTTTCCCAATCTAGTGATACTAACATGTGTGTTTCTCTAGACAGGTATGTCTTACATTCAACTCCTTGAGTGCCTAAGGATACTTTTAGGTGTGGTTATACAAGGGCACTAAGGACTAAAGCCTACTTTGGGGAGGATCCACTTTTATAACTCTTATATTTCATACTTGCCAATCATTTCCACATCATCTTGTGCCTTCCAAAACATCTAATAAACTTCCCATATCATCTAATAATCTATTTTTACATCATAAATTCATTATCCATTTCTTAGCCATACATAAACTTTTGTTGCTCGAGATTCCTTCGTCATGAACCTTGAAAGCTAACTTGTTAAAAATTATGCATTACTCATGGCCCATGATCATCTAGACAAGCTTTATATCTTTCAAACATTTCATTTGACTCATTTTTTTCAAGAAAAAAATCAATGAAAAATTTGAATTTTTTAACAATGACATCATAGTCACGATGTTGTAGGCACCTACAATATCATATCTACGATGTATGATCTATGATGTCATGCATATAAAAATAGTATATATACGTAGGGGAGCTAGTGAAATTTTCATTTCTCTCATTTGTAGCAAGAGAAGTTTTTTGTAGTTTTTCCTCAACCCTCTTCCACATTAGCTTCCAAAGGCCATAACTTCACCCTCGTAGCTTTGATTTCCAAAATTCTCCAATCTTGTTGATCCTAGAGTGCTCAATGTAGTCATTGAGGGGTGCATTGCACAATATAAGCAAAGTAAATGAAAATTTGAGCCACAAATTCCTAATGTCCAAAACATATTATAAAGGGTAAGTACAAAGAAATAATGAGAACCTTAAAGTTAATTAATCAAACTAAGGCCATAAAGATTCAGATAATACTTCTAATAGACCATATCAACTATTTTAGACCATAATAAGCAAGGAAAACAATAGAATATCATAAGTAACTAAAAGATATAACACCTAAGGGGTTATTTTTTGAAAATATTTCAAACTCTACAATTGTAATAAGATAAGAACTTGATCTAACCAAGGGTATGAGCAAGGTAAAGAACTATTAAGAATTGATATGAACACCCTAATAATTTCAATTCCTTGTTGATTGCAGGTGGCCCCGAAGAGGATACCAAAAGGAGAACCTTCACAACATGGGATTAAAAGACCAAGAACATGCAGAGAAGGAGGCTCAATCATACAAAATTACTCATGAAACTCCTACTACATACCACTTAGCCCAATGAGAGGCAGAAATTCCATAAGCACCTAAACAAGGACAATGCCTCACGTTGTCACCAGATTGCCTCCAAGCCATCCAAGAAGATCAATCATGTCCACGATCATCATGGAATTGAATTTTAATCCCTTTTTGGAATTTTTTTTGAGATGTAGTGAAGATGCAACTCCAAGAATCTCCATTATGACCCACACTAATCAACAGTGGTGAATGGAACTTAGGAAAAACCTACCAATTCTGGCAAAATAAATAGGTCGATGCTATAGCAAAAATTGGAGAAGTCTCTGTGCCATACTCAGTAGAAAAAACATATGGAAAAAGAAGATAAGGAAAAAAGAGGTAAAACTTTTCAAAAGCTTAACAACAAAGGGAAGAAGCCAATGGAAGAGCCACCACTGCCTAAAATATGAACTACATCAAGCCACTTCAAATTTCGTGTTTTTTTTTTTTTGTTTTGTCATGTAACTGTGTCATTTTTGTACACACGACTGTGGCACTCAAAGTCAGTCAATAATTAGAGTTAGTCAACAATCCCATACCTTCCCAATATCTTGTAAGGAACTTGTTCCTCCTTTTGTTTACTTAAGGATGAGTTTTTATTCAATCGTGGGGGTATGATGAATCATGTTTTTTAGCAACTAAGATATCTTAGCCCTGATATCAAATCTCATGCTATGTTATCGGATATCTGATATCGTAAGATGCCTACCTACCTATAAATACAGCACTTGGGTGCACAATTTGAATAACGTTCATTCCACCCTTAGGTGGATTCTTACAGTTTTGTTTCGTAGTTTTAACAATAGAGTGAATGCCCACAGTGTGGTGTTGAGCAATTGTATAGAATCTTTATTCGAGTGAAGTGTACTTGGGCACAATTCATGACCAAAAATAAAGATCAAGATTGCTTTTCATCATTGCAGCATCCACTTAATTTTACTATTTTACTTAGCATACTTTTTACTATTTTCTTAGTTTAATCATTTACATTTCCAAGTGTTTTACTTCACTTGTTCATTAGTAAAGTGAAATGAATACGACTAGTTTCGAGCATTTAAGTGTAATCATTTGGTAATCCTAGTAGTGTTATTGCTTTGTTTGCCCAGTAGCATAACGCTTAGTAACCCAATAATGGTTACATGAGCCCAAGACGTGTACAGTAAGCTAGGACTAGATGCTCATCACTCTAGGCTAGAGTAGATTTACATTACTATTATTGCTTAGACTTAGGACTAAATTTCATTCCCAATTATGTTTATCGCTAGGAGTAATTAGGGCCTAACAACATCAATTATCATATGCCTCACTTTGAACTAAACCATACATGATAAAGCTACCACTATTTTGAGTGCGAAGACAACATCTTATGATCAATACTTAACAATCTAGATGCCACAACTAGTCCCATCCATGGAATTCGATCGGATCATGTGTGAACACTTGTGATTCATATGGTTGGGCATAGGGGTACCCACTGCTCATCACATAGCCATTGCCATACTCTAGTAGCCTTTTTCAAGATTACCTTTGAATTCTAATTGAAGGATATCCCACGTATCTTTGGTAGTTTGATGTAGAGTGAGTCTTGAAGATATAATATCTAAAACATTTGCAAGAAGCATTGTAGTAGCAAAATAGTTTTTCTTTTCTTTATTTTTATAGTCTCTAATTTGAGTCCTCGGCATGTCTTCAACATCATGAATGTATTTAAAACCAATTTGCACATTGTTCCAATAATCATTATGCTTGAGTAGGCCTTACATAAATCTTATCCATAGGCTACTATATTGAGAACCATTGAATATCATAGAGCATTTAGGTATGTCCTTAGTGTTCATGATGGTTGAAGGTTGAATAGTCTAGCTTCGATCCTAGTGTAGAGAGATATGATGATATTTATATTCAACTTAGACTGCAAAGTTTTAATGAAAATTGACGAGAGTTTGAAAAAATTTGTTCACCACAAGTTATGGTCTTCTAACCACAAGTTGTAGTTGCTTGAAACAACTAAAGATATCACAAGTTAATTATAAGGGCACCACAAGTCATGGCCTTCTAATCACAAGTTGTGGTTACTTGAAACAAAGAATAAAATAAAATTGAGGATATCACGAGTTAACCACAAGGGCACCACAAGTCGTGGTTTGATAAAACATAGAAATTTTAGTGTTTTGTGGATTCTACAACGATTTCACTAATCGTGGTGAATTTGCTTTAGTTTTGATTGAAGACAATGAGTTGTAATTGAGTCATGTTGATAGTTCTGTTGAGTTTTAATGATTACGAGTGGTGGTAGCCTCATGGTTTGAATTTTGGAGATACCATGAGTTGACCATGAGTCGTGGTCTAAAGACTAAGGATACTACAAGTAGTAGTTAGGTCATGGTGAACAATGAAACTTTGATTTTAATGAATTTAGTGATAAAATATTTATGCAAATTTGAATTTTGATATTGCCCAAGTTTGATGATAGATCTAGAATAATGAAATGTGCAAAACTTGAATTAGATTTGAGTATAAAATGAGGTGAATGGCCTAATAACTACTAATCTTGTATGATTGATAATTTTGAATTTGATGAAGATGGTACTAATTATGAATCTTGTTTATGTTGATGAATCATTAGTGGAGATAACGGATAACCTTGATAATAAGTTGCAGGAAGAGATGAATGTTGATATTAGTTAAGACACAATGAAATAAATTGTAGAATGAGGAAGACGAAAAGTTTGATTGATTGAAAAATTGCTATCAAATCTTTGTCGTTAAAAATCAAGCATCTTACATCATGGTAGGGCCCTCAATATATAAGAAATGCTGGAGAACCGTACTAGGGCTCAATGAAAAGTCATTCCCCAATCATAAAAATTAATAATAAACAAATAATAAGGTGAATTGGGGCCAAAAACGTGCACATCCATCCATCACTTTTTTAAGAATACAATAAAATCAAATTTATCATTTTACTCTTATTGATAAGAAATATGCATAGCTTTGTTGCCTAAATTACATGACCAACTAAATGATATTTGCATAACGCATTATCTTTTACGAAACAAAACAATCACGTCATAAAAAAATAAATACCTAATAAATGCCTTTGGCCTCGTCTTCCTAGTCACGCGTCATGCCCTCAGCCTCCAACCAAACTATCTAGTTTTAACGAAAATGATATCACGGGGCACGCCAGAACTGAGAAGGTTCACGTTATCCTGAAAAGAATACACGGATGCTCACGGATATTTGATATAATTATTTGGAGACGCGTGGCCTTTTGTCCCCCACTTTTTGAAGTATTTTCATGACGGAAGCAGATAGTGCAGCAGTAGGCTTGGCAGTACACAATTCTGTAGTTCGGTACTACACGTGATTCGAATGGTTTTGAAGCCGGTGCAGTACCACCTAACGGATATTCCATGGATGCCCAAAAATACCGAAAGCTCTGAATTGTTCTGATTTTCAGTGAATACTGCGTGAGATTCCATATTCCAAGTCTGAATGGATCAATTCAGAATAGTAGATCAATTCAGAATAGTAGATCAATTCAGAATAGCAGGTGAACCGCTGGATGATATTCTGACTAAACAACTCGGTCTTGTTTAAAGGTTGCCAGGGTCCTCGCCTAATAAAGCCCTGTAGGTAGTGTAGTGTGGGACTCCCAAATCGCTGAAAATCTCTGGGAAGATGGCAGCTGCTCAAATGGAGGAATGGTTGAAGGCTCAAGCCCTAACCTTCAGCGTGAAAGTGGATCTCATCACTGGTGCAAAACAACATTTGAATTTTCTTGCTGAAGTGGATCGTTGGAGATGTCTTTACCAAGGCCCTGCCATGCAAAGGGCTATTCTAAGGTAATTATCTTTGGTTATGCCTTCCCAGGAATCTGCTGCTATAATTATATCCTGAATACTGGATTGAAAAGGATTTTGGTTTTTCTTGTGTGTGTGTGTGTTTGTTTGGGTTGTAATTTTCAATATCTTTTCGAATCATTTATTGGAAAATTAGGAAATCAACTGTCTACTTGCACTGTTTTGGCTTCCAAATGATGGTCAATCCTTAAACCAATAAGCAGATCCCTTTTTTTTTTGGGCAGGAATACATTCCTTTTTTCATGTAACTGTTTGTCTCCTTTTCTCTCGTATATAGGGGAAAACTTGTATTTAATAATAATTCTGTAATTGCTTAAGTGGTACGAAGAACCTTTTTTTTAACTTGAATATGTGCTTTTGCTTTATTTTTTCCCTTTAAAGGGGAAAATCTTGGCTACTTTGCACCACAAAATTCATGGCCGGCATATCAACTTTACGTGAACAAATTTCAAATTTTTAACAGGTATGAACAATGTTGGCTTCCGTTGCTAGCCAAACATACTGAATCAGGAGATGCACCTTTTCCCTTGGTTGTTCCTTTGGACTGTGAATGGATATGGCACTGCCATAGGCTAAATCCGGTTAGTAAATGATTTTCGTCCCACTTTCAAGATTTATATATGACTTTTAAGATTTATCAACAACATGCCTGAAAGTTAACGGATGAAGTACACTTCAGGAAAATGTTTTAAAAGAGAAGACTATTCATGAGGCATGGTACTCAAGCTTTTCCAAAACATGTTTAAAAGTACTCATTGTATTTGAATTGTGTATTCTGTAGATCCAATATGCTAGAGATTGCCAAAACATATATGGAAGGCTTCTTGATAGCAGTTATGCAAAGTCCACTCTCCAAAATACATCAAGAAAAGAAACTGAAATTATTTGGACTAGATCTTATCCAGAGGAACCATATGAGCTTGATTTAGGCCATCCCGTTGACAATAACATTGCTCATACTATCTCCGAGAAAGTACGGATCCACTATGACCTTGCAGCAGCAGTTGACAGGCAGAGCTCATTTTGTTACCAGGTATGTGCTTCACGTAGAGTCTTGTTTCAACAACACATTTGCATTCACATTTCTCGTATTCCTGGCCAAAACTAACAGTTTCTTTGACAACAATGTCAATTCTGGTGTTGTTTCTTTCTTTATTAAAAAAAAAAACATCCTGTGAATTTTTTTCCCACTGAATAGCATAGAAAATTTTATAATAAATTCATGACTGGGTTGATATGATGCATGAAAACCGAGCATTACGCTAAGTCCTACATAAAAAAATCGTTGTCAAAAGCTAAGAAACATTGCTTAGTGGCTATAATTTTCAGGTTTCCAGACCATTTATGTCTGACACTGACTTTCTCACAATAGCTGAAGAGAGATATAAAGCATTCCTCTATATGATCAAGAAAAACAGGGAAAATGATGTCAGATTGTTCTGTGTTCCAACGTATGATATTGATTTGATGTGGCATACTCATCAGCTTCAAGCAGTTTCGTACAAGGAAGATATGGTAAATGCACTTGGAAAAATTTTAGAGCATGATGACACAGACTCGGATAGAGGCAAAGGAAAGAAGCTTGATACATGCTTTTTAGAGACTATTAGAGTGTACGAAAATTTATTTGGCAGGCGTTACCGTAGAGCTGGAGTACTGTATAGAGGGAAGGAACATCCAGTTAGTCCTCTTCCACAATCATACAATTTCAATTTTGAGGGCGAAAGCCCCTTTGACCTCGAAAGAAATTTGCAGGAGCAGTACATGATCTCTGCAAAGATTCTACAGGTTGGTCAAAGCCTAAATCATTAAATTTGTTACTTATGTTTTCTACGAAATGAAGATTATTGGTTGGCACTTTAATTGGCACTACTAGAAATATGTTAAAATGTTTTACTATTTTATATTAGTGAAAACCTGCTTTTGGTTCCACACATATATCTCGTAGATATAATGCTTCTCTGCAAACTAGCACCAGTCTTTGATAGTCATATTTCTTAATGATTTACAATTCTAACTCTTCCATAATTTTTTTGGGGGCAAGTTTAAGACTCACGAATCAAATTGCAAATGACTTATATCAGGGGCTTTTGGAGGTGGTAGATGTGAAAAATGTGCCTGAGGAATATCAAAGTACTTTATTTGTCAAGTATCATACACATGGATGTTCCGGCAAGAAACGGCCAGGAACTGATGTTGCAGAAATTACTAAAATATCAACTCTGACTGCATCCAAACAAACAGCTTTCTTTCAATGTGAAACCACAGATGAGATTACCTTGGAGCTTGTATCTGAATATTGTAGGAAACCAGAGAAGACTGAACAAAAAGTTCTTGGTAGTCTGTCGATTTCGATGGCAACCCTGCTGGAGAAAAAATCTCTAGATCTTGACACATGGTTTGCCTTATCAAGAAAAAAGCAAACTAAAGAGAACTCTGAATCCATCAGTTTGCATTTGGCTATGTCTGTCACACCTTCTTTTACTGCTCCATATACGCTACGGTCTACCACATTTGCAAATCCATTGGAAGAAAAATTTCACTTCATGAAATACATTAAAAACTATGGGAAATCAGAGAAGGTTGCAAGATATTTTTACCAATCAGAGACTCCGATATTTGTTGCCAAAATGAGGTAACTAGTTAACAAAGAATTGATCACATTGAAGTTGACTAGGCACATATACATTTAATTAATGCCAATTTCAATTTTTTGCTAGGAGCGCAAACAAAGAGCTTGTAGATTCCAGTGGGAAACTTGCTGATTCTGCCAAGAAAAGTACTAAGAATATTATCACTATCTATCGCAAGCATTCAAATGTTGAAAAGCTACGAGAGGAAGGTAGAATAGATTTCTTTCTCTTTCAGCAAGTAATTTTGTGGCATGCTGTTGTATGTGTTGTGTTGCTAAAATTGCATTCTTGTATTGTGGATGTGAATTCATCAGCTATGCCAGTGGCAAATGCTGAGGAGTTGGCAACTGGACATGCATCAGAATGGGCATTGATGAACAATTCATGCAAATTACTTATAGAGAACCTAAACAGTGGAAATGAAATGCCTCAGTTTCAGCTAAATGGTAATTTGGGCCATCCTGTAAGTATTTTCAGCTATCAGAAGTGTGTTTTTGGTTTATCAGTATTTAAATAGATTTTTTAGTGGCTCGACTTGTGCTTGTCTGATAAAAAGCCGCAACATGAATGTTACATATCGATCTTTTAGTTTAATTTTTGTTAATGTTTTTTGAATGCTATCTCAGCTGAGAGTTTTGTCCGGTAGAAAGCTGCAATATGAAGTTACATGCTGTAGTTGTAAGAAACAAGAGATAGAATGCCAGTATGTCACAGTTATCAGATACACTCCAAAGTCACCATATGGAAAAGCAACTGCCCTTTTGAATTGGAAGTCTGGCACAATAGAGGTGACTGTTGCGTGTATTAATGTCTTTAATTTTGTTCAAAATATTGATTCCTTTACTTTGATGTCTTTAAAATTGAAAACAATAATTATTTGTCAGAATTATTAGTGCATTATTGAAACGAATAATTTATACAGGTTGACACAGAAGAGAATGTTCTGTTGATAGTGCTGCTGGCATCAGTTATCTCCCATGCATTAACGGCAAATGAAAAAAGATTGCAAATTGTTCCTTCCCCTACTAAAAATCCTACCAAAGTTTGCCCAACAGGTGCTGCAAGAAAACTATAATCTACATCTTTTATTTACCGATAATTTGAAGATATTAAAATGAATGTTTGATGTATTAAGACTTTTGGTTGAACATTACCACTAATTTTGTCATTATTTAACATCAGTAGTAATAACTTTTCAATGGCTTTTTCTTTGCCGTCACTGCTGATAACATATCCAACAAATTGTTACTCTTATCGGCAGCAGGGTTTGATCCCAATACATAAGGAAAACAAAAGGGTTAAAGAATATTTAATCAAAACTCTGCTTCAGTTAATGCAAGTCTAAATTTCAATTGCTAATTTGCTATACTTTGCAGGCACAAACTCCCAGAATAAAGACCAAAAACCCAGTGCCAAAGATGATTCAAATGGAGAAAAATCTGTTGCCAGTGGTAGTGTCCAAACAGATAATATAGTGCCAATTGGTAACCCATCATGGAAAGCAAACTCCGAAGTGTTGCAAAGTAAAGGTACTGGTGGAGGCTTCCCAGAAGGTAACGGTCCTTTTGAGTCAAGTAGCTATGGTGGAGCTTTATTCCACTTCGAATCAAGGGGTTTTAATGCATCAAACATTCTTCTAAAATCTGGAGGCTGTGGAGGAGGTTGTGGAGGTGGCTGCGGAAGTGGTTGTGGTAGTGTTCTTGAATCAGGAGGCTGTGGTGGTGGTTGTGGAAGTGGTTGTGGGAGCATTCTTGAATCAGTATCAGGAGGCTGTGGTGGTGGTTGTGGAGGTGGATGTGGAAGTGGTTGTGGTAGTCTTCTTGGATTAGGACAAGCACACAAAGTATCAGGAGGCTGTGGTGGGGGTTGTGGAGGTGGTTGTGGTAGCCTTATTGAATCAGGACAAGCACAGATAGTATCAGGAGGCTGTGGTGGAGGTTGTGGAGGTGGATGTGGAAGTGGTTGTGGTAGTCTTCTTGGATCAGGACAAGCATACAAAGTATCAGGAGGCTGTGGTGGAGGTTGTGGAGGTGGTTGTGGTAGTCTTCTTGAATCAGGACAAGCACACAAAGTATCCGAAGGCTATGGTGGAGGTTGTGGAGGTGGATGTGGAAGTGGTTGTGGTAGTCTTCTTGGATCAGGACAAGCATACAAAGTATCAGGAGTCTGTGGTGGAGGTTGTGGAGGGGGATGTGGAAGTGGTTGTGGTAGTCTTCTTGGATCAGGACAAGCACACAAAGTATCAGGAGGCTGTGGTGGAGGTTGTGGAGGTGGTTGTGGAAGCCGCTTCAAATGAAAAGGCAGATCTGTTTTTGAATCAGGAGCCTTTGCCCGACGTTGTGGATCTGGCTGTGGAGAATGATTTAGCATTGCTAAAAGTGTGTTGTGATGTGTTGTGAGAGTGGTTTTTGATGTGGTTCATGTGGAAGCTTTGCTTGAATTTCAGTATTTGGATGCTTTGTAAAGACTATAAAGACAAGTATGTTAAATTTCTAGATTGTTCTCTTTGTGCTTCAGGAAATGTTCTTGCAATTTAAGTTGTTGGACTTGGAAATAAGTTAACTGCATTCTGCAAGGTTTTGTTGTTTTTGCTTTATGGTGGTGGCTTGCTTGAACCTTTCTTTATGAAAGGGAACTTCCGGCCTCTGTAATAATTCCTGTTTTCAGTATACTAATGAACTATGGATTCGATTAAGAGCATAAGGATTTTCCTTTTCGTAATGTTTAATTTTTATGCATTGAGAACCTGTTCTTCGATGAATTGTGGATGGTGCTCAAGTCTCATCGGCTAATAATCATTCAGCTCTTGCAGGTAGCACAGAAGAATCCTGCATGATATTGAGATTACAGTTTCTTGTAATATGCTTTCATATTTTAATAAGATTTAGACCTTTATTTGTCACAATGTGCATTGTTTTATTTTCAGGAGCAAATAAAATTTAAACTATTTGTTTCCGTCAGTTGCTTCTTTTGCTGCTGGGATAGTTGACACAGTAATTATGTTCATTATGCTCTTAAACTGCAGATTTACAGAGCTCAAAATGGTTTTTCCAGTCGTGACAACGCTTTAAATGGTTACTCTTATGATCTGTAATTTATAGAATAAAATGTCATTTTCTTAGCTTTTAGGATCATGAACTGTGATCTATAAATTTCCTCCTCTTCCCATCAGTGTCAATGCTCTAAAAACGTTATTCATGTAATCTCCAGTGCTAAGGATTGA
Organism: Gnetum montanum; assembly: GCA_015680685.1. Classification (NCBI taxonomy): domain Eukaryota; kingdom Viridiplantae; phylum Streptophyta; class Gnetopsida; order Gnetales; family Gnetaceae; genus Gnetum; species Gnetum montanum. The sequence continues at coordinate 2,269 of MNCI01006161.1, read as the reverse complement.
AGCTATCTAAGTAAAACCTTTTTCAATAACTAGGTTGAGCTATGATTCATTTTGACTATTATATTTTTCTATAATTCTTCTAATGTATTATGTTAGTCATATGTTTCGGTTGAGCTATGATATTTTTATCAATGTACTCTTCTATAATCCTTTTAACATTCGTGTCGATTTCAGACCATTGGAATATGTTCAAAGACATTTTTTGCTACAAGAATTGAAGGTAAAATTTCAAACTCCCTATGATATTCCAATAGCAAAAGCAAATATGTTTCTTATAGAATTATAGCTCTTTGTCAATATTTCATATTTTATGGAGAGATGTTTATCACACCTAGAGTACACTTTTCAAGTGCTAAGACTCTTGATTTGAATACGCCAAGTTATGGATTTGATTCCAGTAAGTAGCTAAGTTCTATAAGAGTTTTTTGTTGGCTATATGTCATGGGGGTATATATGACACCCAAAACAATGGTTTTTTTGATGAAAAGAGATGGCTTCAAATATTGAATATTCAAGACAAAGATTTAAATTTGAAACCCAAGAAACTTAGAAGAATTATCTATGAGAAGTCTCATAAGAGCATGTGTAAACAAACTAAAAAAAAAAATTCTACTTACTCCAAGTTCAATAAGGATCCTTAACACCAAGAGACTCCTTATATGCCTTACAAATGCAATGCTAATTAAAGTTGCAATCACTCATGGTTGTATGGGATTCTCACTATCTTTTGCTCAGGATAGGATAGTGAATTAATCTTCTGAGAAAGCAATGCCAAGATAGATTTTGTCTAATAGTAGCAGTGAAAGATGAATAATGTGTGGTTTTTGCTTGTTATTTTCCTAATTCGTTGAGACTTAAATATGGCATTCAAACAAAAAATTTGCTTTAGTCCTAAAACTCAAATTGAAGATGGAACTTTATTATATTTGTATAAACCCAAAGGATTTATCAAACAAATTAACCTGTGGAAAATACATCAATAACATTCTACATATTGGTTACTACATCTATTCTACATTGTATATAAAATTTTTCAACCATTTGCAACTCATTATGATATTCAATGCTTTAATTTATGATTTTGAAAGCATTCCACTCCCAAATATCTATATTTCTTCATAATCTTATATTTTTTTTATTATTTGGAAAGTATAGCTCTACAAATTAGCATTTTTTGATCAACATTTAGCTTCATTTATATACATTTACAAAATATTTGTGGTTGATTTAACATCTATGTCAACCCTATTTCTAAATTTGCAAGTAGTACTACATCATCTACAAAGATTAAAAATCATACCCATGACTCATTCTATTTTAATGACATAATTTGTAGGTACCTCTTTAATCCACTTTTTTAATTTATCAATACAAATGTTGAACAATGATGGTGAAAGGGGATACCCTTGCTTTACCCCTATAACATTGATGGGCCGCGATATCACATCCCCCGCAATATCGTGTACGCGATATCGTGTCTTCCCCTACGATATCGCGTACGCGATATCACAGTCCACCGCAATGTCTATAAATAAGAAGCGGCTCTCCCTTGTTTGATAACAATAGGTTAGATAGTAGCAAAACTCTGGCAATTTGATCCCTCCAGAGATAGATTATTTTCCCGTGTCTGCCCGCAGTGTGGTGAATGTAATTGTACGACATCCTTTATTCGAGTGTGACGTACTTGGACACGCACATGATCGACAATAAAGATCGAGATTACTTCATCATTGCAGCATTCACTTTGTTATTTATTTATTTGTTTGTTATTTACTACTTTCCTAGTTAATACTCTCTCACCCTTAAACTCACGTTAGACGCAGAATGAGTACGACTTGATTACGAGCATTTAAGTGTAACTACTTGGTAACCCAATAGCGTACCTAGGATCTGCGCTTGGTAATCCTAGTGGTAGTCGTGCACGAAGTCCAAGATGTGTACGGATGATCAAGAAATGGATGCTCATCACACTTAGGCTAGANAAATATAATACTAGTCCAGGTGGGAAGATAGCAAACTGCGACCTAAGGCTAACTGTTTAGGTGCCACAACTAGTCCGTCTGCGGAGTTCGATCGAATCGCGCATGCAAATGCTCGTATTCGTATGGTTGAGTGTAGGGGTACCTCGCCACTCATCATTGGTGCCATTGTCGGGGACGGTGCTAGTTATCTAGATTAGTTATATCATACAAGGTCGCTGTATAGAACTTAACGATATATCTCTTAGTGATGAGACGCGATTTACACTAGGCCGCGATATCGCATCCCA
>MNCI01006157.1:4124-23860 GCA_015680685.1 Gnetum montanum | reverse complement strand
TATTAGTTTTTTGGTTAAGCTGATTAGCCACTTGCATATAAGAATAGGGAAAAAACAAATTCTTTGATATACACCACCATTTGCTCCAATCTTGTCATTATTCTAATTATGAAGTCATTTTATTAGTATTTCCACTGGAAAAAAACTTTTAAAGCTTCTAGAACTTCATTATAAATTATCGAATCTCATATTGTATAAAACGGGATTATCACTTACACACTCAATACTTATCTAACTAAGATGGCTTTTAAGAGGACTTATGAATAGGTGAAAACTTAAACAGTTTCAAATAGTTGTCACTAAGCTCAAAACCAAGTCTTTTTGTCTTAATAAAGAAGCAAAAAGTGAACCATTGAAGGAAGAAAATTTCATTCCTCAAATAGGTAAGCAATTGTTGAACATATGCAAATACCAGGCAAAATAGGTAGAACTCTTTATGATAATTCATTGTAGGAACAAAAAGAATCCCAGGTAGATGGTGTAGCGACCGAAAACGTCGGTGGCTGGAAAACGCCGAGGGGTCATCGGCCACGGACAGTCTCAACCCTATATCCGTGGGAGGGTCGTGCTGGATGGAACAGATACGGGGTGCCCTAAATGGTCTGGTCATTCAGACAGGGACTTAGTCGGTGTCTATATAACCTTTTGCAATGTGTGGTTTGAAAGCAAAGTTTATAGCCTAAAACGAGATTTTAAACATAATTGATGCAAGCAACAATGTAAAATGCGATGATGAACAAGAAAGCAAAGTAGAAGGCAAAGTAAAATGCAGTTAGAAAAATGCATCGCTTTGAAGCTATGGCTTTGCTCTATTAAGGTGGATACAATCGGTTGCACAGTGCTGGGAAGTGCAGAAATCTCAAGAGTAACCAAAACATGCAGAGCGAAACAGCGTATGCTTGGACACAAACTCAGGAGCTGACCATGCACAAATTCTACCAAGGTGGTAGAAAAGAGCAGAACAAAATGCCAACTGAGAATGCTAACTGTTTACAGTGTCAAACAAAGAGCTTACAATGCCAACTTGCTTGTTTGTCAAAGAACATCGGGGACCAACCAAAAATGCCGAAAAAAGAGAGCCTTTTGAACGTTGCTCGTTGGGGTATTTATAGGACCAAGGGCACACGCAAGGGGCGGTTTGGACGCCACATGCCTTGGGCCCATGTTGACTTGTCTACGTTGCAAGTGCCTACATGACCGTTGCAATTACGAGCCTGCCATGTCATAATTGTAAGCCTGCCACGCCGTAATTGCGCCATTAGCGTCTGAAGACGTGTGCCAATAGTGCAATTAGATGAAGTCCATTGATGTCGCATAACCACCTGTCATGCCTTGTTGTGCTTTGTAGCGTAGCATGTTGTCACACGTTTCGCTATATGTGTGCTGTATACTTGCTCAGCTATGCTACGCTACATGGCGTAGCATAGCGTAGCAGCCAGCCTTAGTCGTAAAAAAAAACTTCGTCAATTTGCAAACTTTGCCTTCTACACTGCAAAACTTGCAAACTTGCTAATCTTGCCCTTTGAGTTGCCTTCTATCACTTTCGCAGAATTGCTATGCCTCGCTGCGCCATGTAGCTCAGCGTACTGTAGCAGCAGACATGGTCCGTCGCTTCCTGACAGAAAGAGACATTGCTGAAGGACTTGAAGTTGGGCAAGGGGACCGACCGTCTAGCTTTTGCTACACTGTGCTATGCTGTATAGCGTAGCGTAGCACCTCGCTTCTGCAAACGTCTTCTGAAGCTTGCTACACTACATAGTAAGGCATAGCGTAGCATAGCAAACCTCATGACTTAGGAAACTTGCTGAATTGGACAGTCTGGAAATTAGACCATCCATCTCCTAGAGAACTGCCATGCTACTACGCAAATTGCAAAAGCCTAGTGAAGCAAGCATGCCTTTGAATTTTTGGGGTGTTTCATTGGCCCCTCTTTGTCAACGTTTGGAGAATGGGTTCGATAGACGTTGACAAAGAATATGAAACACCACAAAAGGAAAAATGCTAACAATGTCATTCGGTGAGCGTCGGGACGTCGCTTGGCTACGCTTGGGAGTGTTGCATTGGAGGAAAAAGGCGAAGCAGGGAGGAAGGAGGCACAGGAGAAGGAAAAAGATGAGGTTTAGCAGAACCCCTCGTTGGAGTGCTCATGAGGGAGTCGTTTGTGTTTTCATCTTTGCTTTCGCTGACCTTTGACCTCCCGTAGAACAGGTGTCTTTCCCAAGATGAGTTGTGTTACATCTGTGTAGGGTTTCGACCTGCCTACAGATGCTTTCCATGCAGCGAGCTATGTTACACACGTCATGGATTCGCACTGATCTTTCCCATGCGGTGAGCTGTGTTACGCACGTCATGAAAGTTGCACTCTTAAGTAACCATGCTAGTCAAGGCACTCACTTCGCGACGCTGTAGCATTTGCTATTGTGGCAAGACGTACCCTCGGTTGGTGAGGGCGAAGGTTTTGCTGGCTGCAGACGGCATGGAGGAACTGGCCTCGAAGGAGCGAGGCGTCATTGTGAGTGCGAATGCTCTGGAATCCTTGCCAAGGGCATGCGTTCTTAGTTTAGTTATGGGATTAGCTACCACATAGCCAAACGTCGTTGGCAGGTAGCTGGAGGATAACAATATTGTGACTGGGCCACAATACTACTAGAACTCCAGTAGCAGGCACTAACCAAGGAGCTACCATCAAGGCAATGGGTCGTGGCGACGATAGGTTTGGAGGGCCAGTACAATGTCAGACAACATCTCCAGAGGGTCAACATAATGCCAAGGGTGGCAACGTCATATACGTTCCAAAGCGTGCCCCCATTGCGTCATGGACTGCATTCTAGAGCTACAACATCCCACCCTCGCATCAACACTACGCACGTTCATTCGATGTGTATGCGGCACAGATGCATGCTAGGGATGTGACGTGAACCCAGTTTAAGGTCTTGGTAGACCGTGTGCTAGGTTAGGGTCTCAGTGGACTGTTGTGCTGGTTTAAGGTCCCAACAGACCGTACATGCCAGTTTAGCATCATAGCAAACGTGCCATGCCAGTTTATAGTCATAGAGGACTAGTCGTGCCAGTTTTATGTCGTAGCGTACGATCATTGCCAGTTTAACGTCATAGTAGATGCTACTTGTTGTTGTTGCCAATTTATCATCATAGTAGATACTGCTGTAGCCATGCCAGTTTAATGTCGTAGCGGACGCTCACTCGCCTATGCCAGTTTTACGTCATAGCGGATAGTTACCTATTGTTGTTGCCAATTTAACGTCGTAGTGGACGGTGCTTGATGCTACCATGCTTCAAATGTAGTACGACTTGAGGTATGAGTGATTCATCGTGTTGGCGAACTCGTTGTCGTTCATGTCTACAAGCTTGAAGGCTCCATTCCTGAAGGCTTTAGTGACCACGTAAGGGCCTTCCCAGTTGGCTAAGAATTTGCTCACGTGCTCACAAACAACCTTGAGGATGAGGTCTCCCTTCTGCACTGGCCGTCGATGTAGGTCTGCATGGTGCTTTTGTTGCTGCTTGCTCTGGTAATGCTCTATGCAACTAAGTGTCTATGTGCACTCCTCTTCTATTGAGTCGAGGTCGATGATCCGTAACTTGTTGTTCTGGGCTTTGCTCACGATGTCAAATAGGATCATCCGAAGTGAAGGTACTTGCAACTCAAGAGGCAACATAGCTTCAGATCCATAAACAAGGCTATAGGGAGTCTTACTTGTCACGGTTCTACACGTCATCCTGTAGGCCCATAGAATGTAGAGGATTTGCTCGTGCCACCACCTCTTGCTATTGTTTAGCATCCGCCTCAGCAAGTTGATGATGGACTTATTTGTAGCCACCGCCTGTCCATTCGCCTAAGGATAATAGAAAGAAGAGAATGATTGCCTCATGCCTAGGCTACTGTAGAAGGTTCGAGATTCTGTACTACTAAATTGTGTTCCATTGTCAGTCACAATAGTCATTGGAAGCCCAAATCTAGTTACGATGTTGTCCAAGATGAAGTGGTAGATTTGTTGAGACATCGTCTTCCTCAGGGGGATAGCTTCCACTCACTTTGTAAAATACTCAGTGGCAGTGATAATAAAACTATGCCCTGAGGAGGACTTAGGCATGATGGGTCCTATGAGGTCTAGTCCCCATCGTTGGAAAGGCCATGTGATATGCATTGGATGCACGTTTGTGGATGCTATATGTATGAGATTTATGTATCTCTAGCACGTGTCACATGTCTTAACTTTTGACAGGTAGTCACGCTCCATGTGGGGCCAGTAGTACCCTAGGCATCTAATTTTCGCAACCATAGCCCTAGGTGCTATGTGTCCACCACACAGTCCTTCATGCACTTCATTAACTACCTTCTACGCCTGCTCCCCACCCACGCATGCCAGCAATATCCTGTCGTAGGAACGTCGGCATAGGGCATCATTTCCCATGAGCACGTATTGCCGAGCACGCTTACAAATTAAATCTCTCTGAGCAGATGTCAATCCACCTGGGGTTCGCCATGTTGTAGGTAGGCTTTAATGTTGGTGTACCACTCCTGGGTATCTGCGGCACTAACAGAGGCCATGTGTCCAGCCTAAGTGATAGACTCAGTGCATTCGACAATCGAAGTTGGAAGACTTGCAAAGGAATGTGATGGAATGTTTAGGGCTAGGGTAGCTAGGGCATCTTCCATGGTTTTCTCATTGTGTGGCACATGTTGTACATCTGTGGTTGCAAATTGCTTAAGCAAGCTTTTTGCTAGGTTGTAATAGGGTTGCACGTGCGTAGCTTTGTAGGCGTAGACCTCGATGACTTGATTTACAACTAGTTGTGAATCACTGCGAATTGCCAGGTGTTGTATGCATAGTGCCTAGGCAGTTGAGAGGCCTCTAAGTAGCCCCTCATATTTTGCCACATTGTTGGTGAAGGGGAACGTGAAACGATAAGTAGATGGGTGCATTTCCCCAAAGGGGAACGTGATGACGGTAGCTACGCTACCTCCTCATGCGGTTGAGGCACCGTCAAAATGTAAAGTAGCTTCGAGATGCGATGAGACGATGTTGATATTACTAACGTGTTCATCCAAGAATTTGAGATCTATGGTTGGCTAGTTATCAACAGGCGAGGCTATGAGTTGGGTCACTATGGCTTGACCCTTCATCGACAATTGACTTACATAGTGTAGGTCGAACTCCACGGTTATTACTTTCCATCAGGCTATGCTGCTACTTTCATATAGGTTGTTAGTGATAGCCCAGAGTATGTTGCTTTTGCAAATGATGTTAGTTGTACTGCGAAATAGGTAATGCCTCCACTTTTTTAGTGCGAACACTAGGGCAAGGCAGTTCCTCTCCACTTCATTGTATTTCGCCTCATGCGCTATTAGTGCATGACTCAAATAATACACTAGTATCTCAAATCCATCATCTCGTTTCTAACATAGCAGTGCCGCGATAGATGTGTCAGAGGTGGCAAGGTGGATGAAGAAGGGCTTATCCCTCTATGGTGGATGCATAGTTGGAAGGTGCAAAAGCTCCTTCTTCAGATCATCGAAGGCTTGTTCACACTGGGTTATCCATTCATATTCCTCCCTTTTTCTTCGAAACCACAATGATGTTGGACACCCATTTTGAGTAATCAACCACACTTATGAAACCGGCTTGGTATAGCTTAGTGATTTCATCCCTCATGGCTAGCGCAATTTTTGGCTTGACTTTGCAAGCCTTCTGCTTGACTACCTTCATGCACGGGTCTAGGACGATGTTATGCTGTATCAGCCATGGATCCAAACCCGACATGTCGTTGTGCGACCATGCGAAGGCATTGATGTTGTCTTGTAGAATCTTGGCTACGTTTTCATGCGTCTGCTTGTCTAGGAGGGAGCTAAGTTTTAGTGTTTTTACCTTCCCCTTGGACATGGTCACAGGTGTCTCGAAGAGAGGGTCCTCAGTTACATCCTCGGCCTCTAAGTCTAAGGTTTGGACCAGATGCTCGGGCCAGTCTCAGGATGCTTCTAAGGTTGCTATAGTGCTATATGTGGTTGACCCCCAATCGATTAGGTCTAGGTTCAAGTGTCTCGCGAGCTTGCCATGTGGACCTGCTAACGTTAAGGGCATAGAGATATCACAATGGATTTCCATCTTTTTCTTAACCTACCAAAATGAGATGAAAGCCTGGTTAAGAGGCACCTGTTGGCAGTAACCGTGTGTAATGAAAATTTGCAAAACAGTGATGAGATGCAACTAGCAAGGTATGATGATATAAAGATTAAAAGCTTGCCAATTTAAGATCGTGGTGGACTACCAAGGCATAAGAGCGTGAATCTTGTTAAAAAAATGCAAACTGTCGACTTGAAAACATGAAATTTCTGGAAAATGCGAAACTGCCCATGTGAAAGTGTGAAACTGCTAGTTTAACGTCATTACGGACTGCGAACGTATGACAAGTCGAAACTGCTAGTTTAAGGTCTTTTCAGATCGTTAAAGGTGCAACTACGCTAGGATTGCTAGTTTAAGGTCTTTTCAGATCAATAATGTTGTGATTGCTGGTGTTGCTAGTTTAAGGTCTTTTCAGACCTGTCACAAAAATAAATATATTTTTTTATTTTTGGGAAAGCAAATAGCTACAATGTCAACAGTGCTACAATGTCGTGGTGGGCATGCTACACTGTACAGTGCACTCTGCATTAAAAGGAAAGAGAGAGTGGAAAGTTTTCCTTTCTTACCATTACGGCCATAAATAGGGATTAAACCCTAGTAAACTTGTCATTATCACCGTAACTACGTAGAGCCCATATTGGAGCACAAGGCAATTTTGGAGCGTGGAGTGATTATGTTAACAACAAGCAAGGCATTTTTTGCATAGCGAAGAGAGGAAATCTGCAAGTAGGACAATGGCTCCTAATAAGGAACGCACTCATCTGGCTCCTAGGGCACATGACACAAGCGCACGTAGCAGCACGAGAGGACACGTCATTGACCCGGTAGGCCACTATGCTTCCTCTGATTCTTCGTGATTCTACTATCATTTTGATTTTCTGCTTTCATTGTGTATCCTAGTCTTAGTTAATTATGTTTTCCATTATCATGTTGTTTTGGCCTTTGCATCGCCACTGTTGCCGTTTCGGCCATGGTAGATGCATAAATGCTATGCCATCATTGCATGCAAGGTCGCTTAAACCGCCACCGTCGCAGTCGTCATAACCGTGGGGGCTTGGACAATTTAAGTTACTTAGCTTTCAGATGGCGTGGCGTAGGACCCTCAGAAGGACTGGGCCATGTGTGATGCAATGGTGTGACGCGTGTTTTGTTAAAGCATATTGCTAATCGCCCTATTAGGGCTAATTTCTCTATTGCTACACTAGGCTATTTTTGCTACGCTATGTGCGGGAAGAGGGCTATGCTATGCTATATGCATGAACTGCTAGGCATTGCTATGTTGTGTGTGTATTGCACTTAGACGTGGTGCTAACGCTTGCTAGTTGTGTTGTGCAAGGTGGGGCTGAGGTCCATTCTAATCATCTTGGAAATTACAGGGGTCCTGTGTTACATAAGCAGACCTGTGGCCAATGCTCCTTCTCCCCATATACATGTGGGGGAGTGGGGGATATGGTTCAGGAAAGGGGCACAGGAGTTCCTATAGTACCTCCTCCAACACTTCAATGTGATCGTTTGGTCATACCTAGAGGAGGAAGAGGCGGCCGTCATAACAGAAGCCATATTGCCTGGGGCAAGCCAAGGCATCCTAAGGTTTCTGACGAATGGAGCAGTCTTTAGCAGGCAATGGGAAGGGTCCAATCAGTGTCCCACAAGCTTGAGATGTTTATCCTAGATCTGGGATATGCTTGAATACAGCTGCTACCATTCTTACAACACATTGTTTGTTGCACGTTACATGGCAACGTGCTTCCAAAACCCACCAGGAACTGTCTACTGTGCTGGCGGGTGATTTTTTTGCAACCTTGTTTCATTGTGTTGTGCAACACTTACTATATTGGCCAAATGCTAACAGTATGTTTTTTGCTACCAGATTCTACATCAACAAGGAAGGGGTTCATGACCGACCGGGTCTACTAACTACGGCACGGATAGCCCTGCAGGAGTTCTCTTCTGCTAAGAACCTGCGTGTGGGTGTGATTGGTCAATGTGGGGGTGAATACCCCTCCTACCAACACATGTTTCCCATTCCCTACAATCAATGCAAGGGGTCTAGTTGGCTAGATGATGGGTGGGTGGAGCCCTTCAAATCGATCAATGTTGATCAAGTTCTAGTTAGTCTTTCACCATTCCTGTTACCATACAAACCTGGTAGGCCAAACAATAAGTGTTGAATGCTTAAGTGCCTTTGTGGTCTTTGAATTCTTTGCGTTTTTATGCTAAACATTTTTTGCGAAAACTGTTGTAGGAGCGAAGAAACCCCAGGAGGTGATGGTGGTAATCGTCGAGACGTAGGGGGCAAATATCTACTTCAAGTATGGAGAAGTAGATATGAGCCAATGCTGGATAATCGGTGCGGCCTCAGACTCCCTGGTCCAGAACATCCAGAAGGCTGGGCTTATGGATCTGTTCCTGGCCCCGAATCCAAATGTTCCTGCCATCAAGATGCTCTCCCAAGTTGACTCCTTCTCAGACAAGGTGAGCCGCTTCTGCATGTGCATACATGGCGTGCAGGTGGTCATAGAAATCAATGACCAAATGTTCATGGACCTCTTCGGTGTCCCTGCCGATGGCGTTCTCATAGGGTCAAAGTCCAAGATGGAGCTGATCCTTCAGAAGAAGGACATCCAAGAGTGGTTAGGGCTTACCAAGGAGCAAAAGGGGCTCTCCATGGAGAGGCTCAAAGAAGGACCCGCAAAGGGGGTTTACCCTGTCTTTTGTGCTTGCATGTTCCCCCAGCTGCTCTCCCAAGGGAAGGTCATGGAGATCGAGCAAGCCTGGGTGATGCACGAAGTTATAGAGGAGGGGGCTCGCTACAACTGGGCCAGGTTTTTATGTAATGGCTTGCAAACTGAAATCTTGGGGCTCCATAATAAAATGGAATCCTGTTCCAATATACATTATGCCTTTTACATAGCTTGCCTGAAGCGTTTTGTGGAGTTTCTGGTGATTCAGGAGAATGGAGTCTGGGTCATGCGAAGTCGTGACCAGATTTCCAAACCATGAATTTGGTAGATCCTTCAGACCACCTAAGCCTAAGATCCCCCAGAAATAATTGGGAAGTCATTTTCTATAACGACTAAGGATCGGGTGGCCCCACCGTGGACAGTAGCGTGTCATGGGGAGAATGTCTCATTGCTGAGACTGCGGCCAGAAAGTTGCGACAGAAGAGACCTCCTCCAGCTAAGAAAACCCTTCACATGGAGGAAGAGGAGGGGCAAAAACTACGGCTTAAGCTGCAAAGGATGCAGCCCCCTATTAAGCACTTTCGTTTAATGCCTACTTTGCTGTTATCTGCTACGCTATGTTACGCTAGGCGGCCCAGAAATAATTAGCACCTGCCTTAGGCTAACTTGTCTTCTTGAGCTAATGCAAACATGTTTCTTGACTATCAGAAGAAGAATAGGAAGAAGAAGAAGGTGACGAAGAGGTGTTGGCCCTTAAGACAGGGGCAACGAATAAAGACACAGAGGTCCCAATCTCAAAGAGAAGGGCCCGGGTCAAAAGGAAGGGAGTTCTTGTGGCTAAGGCAGGGGCTCTTATTATTAGGGAGAATCCTCCTACTGATGAAGAGGAGCCTCCCTTGAATAAAAAAGATGCTAGTCTCCTAAAAGGAAAGGCACTAGCACATGAAGAAGGGATCCGTAGGAACCCAGCAGGAACCTCTGGCCAGGCTACCGCCATCGTTTTGCATCAGCAAGAAGGGAGACCGCAATCGAACACTGCTGAGTTTGGTAATATGTCTGTCTTGTCATAACTCACTTCGACCATTACTGACATGTTTAGTTATGTGTCAGGCACCACCGTTGACATTACAAGACCTCCTTAGATTCATGTGGAATCATGGGCTGAGGTCCCCAGCAAGATCGCGTTCATGCAGGGAATTGTTGACAACATGATCAACCGTCTTTAGCAGGTGGACCCTGAAGTGGGTAAGTAGTAGTATTAGATGCTCTCGTGTTGCTGTGCTAGAATTTCGTGAGTTTTCTACTTTTGCTATACTAATGGGATTGGTATGCTCTTCGTGTCATAGTAGCCTCTAGACTCAAATGGAACCCAACACGGCCTTTGAAAGTTGGTGCCATGTCTACATTCCCACCTGAAGTGACCAAGGTGTCTCGTCGTGCATACGACGAGGCTTGCAAATACGCTTTGCACTCGGCATGCTCCCTGTGGGAGTATAAGCACATCAACGAGGACCTGTGAAAATGAGTCCAAAAAGCCAAGGAAGAGAAGGCCAACCTGAGCGTCAAGGTGAAGGATCTCAAGTCGAGGAACAAATTCCTCATAGCCTGTGACACTAATAATGAGGACTAGCACATGGCTGTGATAGACTACGCCAGATTTTGGATCGTCGCATGTCAAAACGTCGAGGCCACTCGCAAAATAATAGAACAACAGATGCAGATGGACTTGCTAGCCCAGAAGTGTCAGGATTTGAAAGATTTTAGCACCAAAGTTTACGAATGTGGGCAGTCTCAGAAAAACCATAAATATATGTATAAATGGGAACATGCCACCAATCGTAAACTGTACGAAGACACTTTTGTGGAAGCATTTATGTATAAAGCATTCATAAATGCTATTGACACTTCAGAGGCCTATGCCAAGTTCAAAGAGCAGGTAAAGGTTACGAAATCTCCTGACTAGAAAGTGGACCTTCCCACAGGAGAGACCACGACCATCTCCTTTTCTCCGGGGTCATCGAGGTGGATGACCGTTGAAAGGGAGAGAGCTGCTACAGATGCTGAACCAGACAAAAGGCGTTGGATGGAGATCACAGCAGAGGAGGTCTAACATCGCCTCAAGCTTGGTTTAGACCAGATACCCTTCGAGATGGACACGGGCCCTTCTTAAGTGAGTTTCTTTCTATTGTACTAATGCTTATTACGACTTTTGTGTGTTGCTTTACCTGACTACTTCATTCCTATGATGCAGGCTCCAGATGAGGGTGTAGGGCCCGTAGAGGGAGGGAATGAAGAACCGACAAAGGGCAATGCAGGGGAAGGCAATGCAAAGGGAGATCATGCAAAAGCAAATGGCAAAGATGATGCAAATAGGGACAACCCATGACAGCATGGGATCCCCTCTTTTTTGATTTTTTGAAATTTTTTTAAATTTTGTAAAATTTTGCAAACATTGGCCATGAGACCAGAATTTTAAATAAAAAGATGAATTGGTTCTCACACAAACCTGTATGTTGTGTATGCGCTAAATGTCATGCTAAATTTTTGCTCTTCTACACTAGTTTTAGGTCGTTTTGGGCCTTTGCTAGTTTTAGGCCATTTCGGGCCATTGCTAGTTTTAGGCTGTTTCGGGCCAATGCGTAAATGCACGTTGCTAGTTTTAGGCCATTTCAGGCCATTGCTAGTTTTAGGTCGTTTCGAGCCAATGCATAAATGCACGTTGGGCGATTGCTAGTTTTAGGCCATTTCAGGCCATTACATAAATGCTCCTTGCTAGTTTTAGGTTGTTTTGGGCCAATGCATAAATGCACATTGCTAGTTTTAGGTTGTTTCGGGCCATTGCATAAATGCACAAGGATGGTGCGTGGGCAGGAAGTAGTGGGGTTGCTACACTAGGCGTAGCTGCTTCTTGACCCAACGCGGGTTGAGCGAAACATAAGGCCGAGATGTTCTACCAGGGCCCTCATCTACATCATTGCCCCCCACTTGGAAGGGTAACTCAGCCCATGCATTTTCGCTTTGGGGATTAGCTTGTTGAGCCGATCCCTCTACTTGGTAGTCAGTATAAGCAGCGACAAGTGCTTCATTCTCAGAAGTTATAACCTCTGAGCCCTGTTCCACGCCTACGTTGTGGATTGCTTGCGTTGCTACCTCGTCATCGCGGATCACCACCTCTCTACCTGTGTAAGGCAAGCGGATCTCCTGGTGTATGGGTGAGGAGACAAGCCTAAGCTGTGCTAACCATGACCTTCCGAGGATCAAGTTAAACCCAGGCATTTCCTCGACCATGATGAATGTTGCGTTTGTGGGGAACTGGTCCCCTGCTACGAAGTCTATGTTGACTGTGCCCTTCACCACGACCTACGCCCTATTGAATGACCTCAGGCATGACGTCATTGTGGGTTTGATCTAGTCAACCAAGCCCAACTTGTCCACAATAGGGAAGGGGATGACGCTCATGGCAGCCCCATCATCAACGTGTACCCTTCGGATCTGGTGTTGGCCGACACAAATTGTGATGAAAAGGGGTGTTGTAGTCACCTGACCCCTTTTGGGATCTTCCCTAATAGCGTCGTTGCAAAAAGTTAATTGAGGTGGTTCTGGCCCTGCAGGTGCAAAGGGGAGCATGACTGAGTAGATCACTTCCTCTTCTACTGGCATGTCTTCATTGACCGGAATCACCATCAACATGCGGATTAGAGCTGCACGATGTGGGATGGACGTCATGATTAGGTCATACAAGCTCAATGTAGTGTTTTTTTGTTTTAGAGCTTGTTTGACCTGAGTGAGGACGTCCAAGAGGTCTTGGTCACCCTCATGTTTAACGCTTTCCTCCTCTTCTATTTGTCCCAGAAGATGAATTTCCCGAGGAGGGGTGACTTCAAATCTGAGTTTAGACCCTTTTTGGCTAGGCAGCGCAGACTGTGTGGTCATGGCAACATTCGTCTTTGGTGATGAAGGCACAGATGCAGGGGGCGAAGACGTAGGCTTGGGAATACCCTCGACGGTACTTTCCTTCGACATCTCGCCTACGAAATGAATTTTTCGCCTTTTAGGACGAGAAGGCTATTCGGCTGTCTTGCATGGGATGGGGGCTGTCGAAGGATTCGACCCCTTGATGACAAATGGAGCTAGAGGTGTTAACGGGTAGGGTAGCGTGGTTTTGCTAATAGATGACGCAGAGATGAATGCCCATGGGGGGACTCTCAGGACGAATGGTTGTTGCGAGCTTCACCCAACCACTAGTGGTGCTGGTGCACTATGCTGAGGCACATGGACCACGAATGGTTGCTAGGGTGGCCTGGGATCACTGTCAATACCGATGGTGTTGATGACATAACCAGCATTGTTAGCGTTGAGGGGATCTATGTAGACATGCATAGATTGGTTCTCAGGGCGCACTAGGTTGCTTTTGTCCAACACCAATTTTCCTTGATTGATCAATCTCTGGATGTCATCCTGCAACGCCAGACAATAATCTGTGTTGTGACCACACTATTGGTGATAGTCACAAAACCTGTCCAGCCTGAAGTCCTTAGGGACCGGAGGCTCATCGGGCAGGGCCAGAGAGGGGTTTCTAAGGAGCTCACAGTAGCGTTGATGTCTCCCGATTGCTTCATACGACAGCTTCTTGTGTTGTATGTACCCTGCTACCAATAGCTGCTTCAGAAGGTCTGAAGGCTTGAGAGGAAGTGGGGTGTACTTTGAGTGATCTTTATGCTTAAAGTTGGGTTTGGGTTGTGCAAACGTCTCGAGCGCAAGTATGACAGGTTGCAGTACGTGGCCCTGCTTGGGCATGGGATTAGTTGCGGGTGCAACCAGCTTCTTGACATTCTTGTTACCATTGTTACTAGGCTTGGGCTTGGCCTTGGTCACCACAGCGGCCACTATGGTTGTTGGGGCCTTACCCTTATCCTTCTTTGCAAAGGTGTTTCTGTAGGCGATGTAGGCCGGGTCTTTGCTTGCCTCGGCCGCGTCCTGTATACTCTTAGTTTAAGCGAAGGCTTGACTAAGAGTGTGAGGGATGAGGTAGTACAGTTTAGACTTGATGAAGTCGTTCACTGTGCCCTTAAAGACGGTCAGCAAATGGGCCTCTGCGATGGGCTCGCGAATTTCGTTAAGGGTTAAGCTCCAACGCTGAATGAACTTTTGGACTGGCTCTAGAGGGTCCTGCTTCACACTCATCAACTGATCCAGCGTGGTTTCTGGCTTCAAGTTGTACTTGAAGCATGTCACAAATTGGGTTAGAAGCTCTTCCAAAGTTGAAATAGATGAGTGTGGCAGTGCACGGTACCAATCTAGGGCTTTCCTAGGTAGGGANTATCCAGACCCTTACTAAGGAAATAAAACGCTTCAAGGCTGCTGGGTCTGACACGGTAAAGTCGTGGACTTTTATCAAGATTAACCTATCAGCCCTGCGATCCCTGCTTTGACACTACCCCCAGGGCNTTGGGATCTCCCTCCCCATCGTACTTCGTGAAGTGTGGGAGGGACAGCCCTGGGGGTAGTGTCAAAGCAGGGATCGCAGGGCTGATAGGTTCATCTTGATAAAAGTCCACGACTTTACCGTGTCAGACCCAGCAGCCTTGAAGCATTTTATTTCCTTAGTAAGGGTCTGGATAAGCTAGAACGCTTGGTCCAGACCCTGCGACGTTGTGGACGGTTGGGGAGCTACGGAGGCAGCTCCCACCTATGGCATGGAAGGGGTGACAGCATGACCCATTGGAAGTACCATTGGGATGACCCTCGTGGATGGTGTTGCTTGCGTTGTCCACCACCCGACAAGTGGTGCCGATGGAGCAGCAACAGTAGGTTGGGCTGCCGGATAGACCGCTTGTGTCATAAGCGGCATAGACCATAGCCCCGTGTTGGGTTGTACCGTTTGTGAGGCTTGGTGGGTCTGAAGGTGAACATAATGAGACATCTGTGATGGATGTGGAATAAGCGAAGAAGTGAATAGGGTCCACCACGTGGACGGGCCTAGGCCCACCACAGTGGGTGGAACAGACACGAACGTAGGAATGGAAATGGAAGTTACGTACGATTGTGAAGCAGGTACAGTATGAACATGTGGTAGGGTAGCCATGATTGGTGTATGATGTGCTACAGGAATGGACTGCTGAACAGTTTGCGAGACAATATTGGCTGCAAATGAAACAAGTGAAACATGCAAGAAAGGGCGTTGAAACGTCGCGGGGTTGACATGGCTACCCATGGCAATTGTAACTGCGGGTTGCGGAGGCATAGGCGTGATCACAAAGGGAGTGGTGACAAATAACGGATTGGCCCAGAAGGACTAGGTAGGAGGGACTATGACGGGGTTGGCTTGGCCTCCCCCGTCAGACTGAGAATCAAGTTCCTCTTGTCCGTCCAGGAAAACATCCTCGTGGTTGGACGCAGTGTCTGGCTACTCCCTAAGCCTAGCCAACTGGATTAGTTGGTCTAGAAGCCATTGGTTCGTCTGTGTCAAAGGTAAGGAAGCATCAGGAGTGGGAACAAATTCCTTCCCGTCATAGTAAGCGAACTCAAAGCTACGTTTGTCTTCAAGTTCGTGTACAACCAAGGGCAGGCTTGCCTGCACCTTTGCAAAAAGGAAGTTGTAGCGCTCATGTTGCTGGGCCAAGCCCTCAGGTCCCTGGTTTTGGATCCTGAGGGATCGACGTGTTTCCAGCATCAGGTTCAGCGATTGTTCGACACCAGTAGTGCCTTGAACCGTGATGGGAACTTCAACATTGAGGGTATTAGTGGCAGTGTTCGAAAAAGCCATTGTTACGTGGCTACGCAGTTATGCAAAGAGAACACAAAAAGGTCAAAGAAACTGGAAAGCAACAAAAAGAAGGCTTTATGTCTCGCAGGATTCCCGAGGAACCGTCGAAGCGACCGATCTGCACCACATGATGCATAAACAACCGCAAAAAGGTGTCACGTTTACGCTAGTGCGCGATAGGGTACAAAGCGCATGCAAGACTACTGTAAGACAGGCACGAAGTTGAAAGGCGACTAAAAAGAAAGGCTTTATGTCTTGTCGGGTTCCCAAGGAACCGTCGAGGCTACCGATCTGCACCACACGATGTGTAAACAACCACAAAAGGGTGTCACGTTTACACAAGTGCGCGATAGGGTACAAAGCGCGTGCAAAACTACCATAAAACAGGCAAGTCAACTGGTGATCGAAGGCTTTACGTCCTATAAGATTCTCGAGGAACCGTCAAGGTGACCAATCTACATTGCACGACACGTAAACAACCACAGACGGGTGTCAAGTTTACGCTAATGCGTATCAGGGTGCAAAAGGCTTACAAGACTACCGTGACATGTGGAAAGGGCACTAAAAGGCCCTCCTTCTAGCACCAAAAAACTGTAGTGATCGAAAACGTCAATGGCTGGAAAATGCTGAGGGTCGTCGGCCGTGGATAGTCTCAACCCTGTATCCACAGGAGGGTCGTGCTGGATGGAACAAATACGGGACGCCCTGAACAGTCTGGTCAATCAGACAAGGACTTAGTCAGTGTCTATAGAACCTTTTGCAACGTGTGGTTTGAAAGCAAAGTTTATAGCGTAAAATGATATTTTAAACATAAACGATGTAAGCAACAATGTAAAATGTGATGATGAACAAGAAAGTAAAGTAGAAAGCAAAGTAAAATGCAATTACAAAAATGCACTGCTTTGGAGCTACGGCTTTGCTCTGTTAAGGTGGATACAATCGGTTGCACAGCGTTGGGAAGTGCAGAAATCCCGAGAGTAACCAAGATGTGCAAAGCGAAACAGTTGTACGCTTGGACATGGACTCAGGGGCTGACCATGCAGAAATTCTACCAAGGTGGTAAAAAAGAGTAGAACAAAATGCCAACTGATAATGCTAACTGTTTACAGTGTCAAACAAAGAGCTGACAATGCTCAAAGTTACAATGTCAACTTGCTTGTTTGCCAAAGAACATCGGGGACAAACCAAAAACGCTGAAAAAAGAGAGCCTTTTGAACGTTGTTCATTGGGGTATTTATAGGACCAAGGGCACACGCAAAGGGCGGTTTGGACACCACGTGCCTTGGGCCCACGTTGACTTGTCTACGCTGCACGTGCCTGCATGACTGTTGGACATACATGACCGTTGCAATTACGAACCTGCCATGCCGTAATTGCGAGCTTGCCACGCTGTAATTGCGCCGTCAACGTCTGGAGACGTGTGCCAACGATGCAATTAGGTGAAGTGCATTTATGTCGCACAACCACCCATCATGCCTTGCTGTGCTTTGTAGCATAGCATGTTCAACGTAGCGTAGCATGTTGTCACGTGTTTCGCTATATGTGTGCTGCATACTTGTTATGTTATGCTACACTATGTAGCATAGCGTAGCATAGCAGTCGGCCTTAGTCACAAAAAAATAAAAAAAAAACTTCGTCAATCTGCAAACTTTGCCTTCTACACTACGAAATTTGCGAACTTGCTGATCTTGCCCTTTGAGTTGCCTTCTATCACTTCCGCAGAATTGCTACGCCTCGCTGCACCATGTAGCTCAACATAGCGTAGCAGCAAACAGGTCCGCCGCTTCCTAACAGAAAAAGACATTACTGAAGGACTTGAAATCGGGCGAGGGGACTGACCGTCTAGCTTTTGCTACACTGTGCTATGCTGTATAGCGTAGCGTAGCACCTCGCTTCTGCAAACGTCTTCTGAAGCTTGCTACGCTACATAGCGAGGCGTAGCCTAGCGTAGCAAACCTCATGACTTAGAAAACTTGCTGAATTGGACAGTCTGGAAATCAGACCATCCATCTCCTGGAGAACTACCGTGCTACTGTGCGAATTGCAAAGGCCTGGTGAAGCATGCATGCCTTCGAATTTTTGGGGTGTTTCAGATGGTAAAGATATCAGTTCACAAACAAAAACCTGTATTTAGACATTGTGATTGTATAAAAAATAAAAAAAAGTTACCCATAACCATAGTAATGAAAATTTGGAATTGGAATTGAATTAGCAAAACCCCATATTTAGACATTCCAATTGTATTAAAAAAAATTACCCATAACCATAGTAATGAGACTCTGAAATTCCAACTAAATTAGCATCCCACCCTTGAAAATCAAATTATCTATACGACACTAGTTAAAAACTGGCACAGGTGTAGACACATTTTATTGCTCATAAAGTCAGGGTTGGAGGAACTTGAACTTTCTGCTTTCATGTTGCAAAAGTTCTCTCACTCCACAATAACACAAGAATCATACATTATCACAGAAGTTCCATGATCACCAAATTCATCATATGGGTGGTACTTAGATTAAACAGCTTCTGTGAACAAATTCAAAAGCAGCACCAAATAAAATAAAACAACTCAATAAAAGAAAATGTCTTTTGTTTTGATTGCTATCCTTATACTCAAGCCCAGAGAATCGAACTCAAACCCCATGCCTTGGCATCAAACTTATCACGTGATGTTGCCACGGGTGCGGCAATAAGGCACATCCACATCCAGCGATAAGCAACTATGCTTCTTGCTGATCCTGGACCATCGCCATGGTCCAATCCCCACCACTAACATCGTGGCTGTCAACGGCGAGGATTGAGTTGCCTTTGCATCAAACTCCTCCATCTCCTCCTCCTTGTGGCTCAGCTTCACTGCCACGTGGATTCTGCCAGTGGATTCCACATTGGTGACCACGTTGCGGAGTGCAAAGTTGCTGCATGATGTGGCCCAAAAGAACGCTACCACGTTGCAGTCCATGGTAATGAGCTGCAACGTGGCAGCCTCACCCTCTAGCCACACAGTAGCATAAGTCCTCCCGAGACGTCTGATCAGAGGATCCTGCTAATTTGACCCTGGCACTGCACCATTTCTGCTTCATTTCCTATTCCATAACTTGTTCAACTTAAATAAGTTCTGCGAAAAGAAGTTCTGCTACTTAAACTTTGGCTTATTTGCCAGGGGACTGTAGCCTTCATGCATTTTTTAATAATGCCTCAACGAAATCTTTGGTGTTGATTGTACTGAAAAAGAATGGAGATAATAACTGAATTTTACATTGTACAGTGCAAATATATAATAGTGCAAATATACATTATATAGGTTTTTAAAACATTATTAAGAAAATTATAAGCGTTCATGAGGCAAGTTTTGAAAACGTCTATTGAGAAAAATACAAATGTTCTTGGTAGCTCTGTTTAGTGTATGCTTTACCCCCAACAAATTTGAATTTTGGTTTTATGGCTCAGGATTTGTTTAATTTTACCACATTCGTGAGCTTAGATGCCAACTGATTTGTGTCGAATGCTTAGCCAAATCGGTGGTTGGGTGTTTTTTTAAAAAAAAAAAAAATCTTTTATGTTTTTAAAACGAGAACCACCATCTCTCAATTACAAAATCGGTACACCCCAAAGAGGCTTAAGATCCAAATCAATGTACATGTTAAGGAAATAGATCAGGGAAAGCGTACCAACTGGCTTCCATAGAAGAAACGAATGTGTTACCAATCAGAATATGTTACCAAAACTGGTCCAAACAAATTCAAGGCAGTGCAAAGGTGAAAATTAGTTCCTCGTGGTTAATTAAGCACAAACACAATTAACCACAAACACATGGCAATTGATTAGAACAATTGGGTATCTTCTATTATTTCCTTTCATCAATTCTGATGGCCGGCGTTGTCTCATCTTTGGTGGCACACTTCGGACTTCTGATTCTTGCTTTGGCACAGGGACCGAGGATGGGTTTGCACTGGATGAGTTGAAAAAGTTCAGTTATTAACTGGTGCTGCAAAAGCATGTTTTTCCATTTATTCCCTGCCATCTTCACAATTGTATCACATGCTCTCTGTTTAAGCCTGTCCAGATTCCTACAAAAAGTAGTCTTTAGCATTAAGCCTTCTGATCCAAATATGTATGGGATGCATTTAAAAGTGATAAATGTAAAAA
>MNCI01006153.1:67407-86871 GCA_015680685.1 Gnetum montanum | reverse complement strand
TTCTGAAATTTAATTTAGGTGATTTAAATCATTTTACTTTTAATTTACTTTTTTGAAATTTTGCAATTTCCATTTTACTTTTAATTTTTTTAAAAATAAAAAAATAAAAAAAATATAACATTGAAATGTTTTTTTCATTTTCTTTAATTTTCATAGTTTATTAGCATTTTATATTTCCTGTTATTTTTCATTTTATGAGTGACTTTTCTTATAAAGTATCTCAACAAAGAACTCATACTCCTACCCCTAGTCAACCAGCAATTTGTCAATTTACCTTGAGAAAACAACGAGCTTCACTTTTTCCAAGTTCAATTCCTAAGAAACCTCAGACTAAGATGGTAGCCCATCAACCCCCGACTCCCTTAGTAAGAAACTTTTTTAACTTTCACAATTACCATGACATACCAAAATCCCTTCAAAACATAAATCTGTGCTTTGATCCTACAACCCTTACGAATGATGCCCGCCAACACATACAATGTTTTGAAACCTTATTAGGGATCCATAACATTGTACATAATGATGTGGCATGTAGAGTGTTTGTAACAACATTTAGGACCAAAGCAACCCAATGGTTCTTAATACTTCCTGATGCCTCTATTAACACATGGCAAGAATTCAAAAACAAGTTCTTGAATCAATTTGACAAATTTACAAGCCCTGCTATTGCATCAAACAACTTTACCAGCCTAAGAAAGCTACCTGGGGAAAATGTTAGGGATTATAACCTTAGATTCCTTCATCAACTTGCCTATGTGCCAAATGAGATGCGACCACAACCAGATGGTATCCTCAACTTCTATCTCTCTACCATTGATCCATTCTTCGCTTATGCTATCAAATCTGATCCCAACATAATGGAAATACAAGGTGCAATGTCAAAAACTGTGAAATTAGAGCAAATAACCCTTATAAACAGCATCCAAACCCAATTTGGGATGATGAGTGTTAGTAACCCTATGCAATCAAACCCACTCCTACCAACTTTTCAAACATCTAATGTTATGTCTCAAGCTGTTTCTCCCTTTCAATCAACTCAACCTTTACGTAATTACTCACAAGGCCCCATGTCCTCTTCATTCTTACCATCCAACACTGGTTTGAATGATGACCAATCAAAAGCCTCAATTCAATCCATTATTGTAACAACGGAAAACGTCGGTCGCTGGAAATACCGAACAAAAATCCGTGTACACAGTTCTAACCCTAGATCCGTGTGAGGGTTGTGCTAGAGAAAGATGAATCCGAGGTGCCCTGAATGGTTTTGTTGATCAGACAGGGACTTATTTAATTAGCAAAAGGTTTGGTAATAATTTCGATGGCGAAATGCAAATTCTCTATAAAGTGATGCAATGTCGTTACCCCGAAAGCAATTGAAGATAATGCAGACGATTTAGATAAGATTGCCAAACGATTTAGATAAGATTGCCAAATCCGTTTAACTAGGGTGTAAGAGATCATATTTGATAGATAATGTGATCACAAGATCTGGGATTTAATTTATGAAAAACAATATGTTTGATACAATGACTTCAGGTGAGCTTCGGTTTGGACGAAGCATATGCCAGTAATAAGAAAGTTACATAAAGATGAAACAAGTGAGGATCAATCTACCTTGATCTAGCCAATCTGGGCGCAAGGAAGTCAGACCCGTGGGAGAATATCCGGTAGCCGATTGTTTCTGATCAAAAATTCTTGTCAATCACCTCCAGCGTTCTCACGATCGCTGATTCTCTTTTGCTCTTTTTGCCAACCTTGCAGAAAAAATTTGCCCCCCCTTTGATCTTCGTCAACTGGAGCATTTATAAGGTTAGGGTCAAGAGAAAAACTTGGTTTAAATGATGCGTGTCCTGCACTCATAAAATTCCGTTGACTCAATGTGTTGTCGTTGAAGCTTATGACGTTATGCTGCGTAGCGCGTCGTAAACTACCCTCGTGCAGGCTTTGGCAACAGACTGTCCTTTGATTACGCTGTAATACTCTAGAGAGCGTATTGTGGCATATGAACTACTGATGTGCTTGTCGTTACTTGAATTATGCTGCATTACACTAAATTATGCATTGTAGTGTAATTCAGCGTAAAATAACGAAACTGCAAAAGTTAAAGTCTCATTGTTGTGCTTCTTCTGTTTCTATCTTTTTCGGGGGTTTTACTATGCTGCACTGCGTAAAGTAGCGTAATGGGCCCCTTAACCAGGAAAGAAAACCCGCTGAAACACGCGTTATACTGCAAACTTTTGCTTAGGATTTGAGATTTCTTACTGGGTTGTTGAAGTCTTACATGTTTGCCATCCTTGATGCTGCAGTGGACTTTGTTTGATATTACGCTGCACAATGTGATATTACGCTATGTAGCGTAATATAGCGTAATTTGCCAAAAGTTAAGATTTTCGAAACAGATAACTTGCGAAGTTAGAAGCATTTGCCGCTGTGCATTCGCCGCTTTGCTTCGTCCTCTGGAATTCACTTGTGCTGTGCTGCGCAGCGTGGTGGGACAGACCATTGACTAAAAAGGAACTTGATGTGCCGTGCCCTATTACAACCCTTTGTATGAATCATCGTCCTTTAGCTGAACTGCCAAGGCTTTGAAATTTCCACGGTGTTTCAATGACCCCTCTTCGTTGACGTTTAGAGGACTTGTCCGAAAGACGTCGACAAAGAATACGAAACACCGGAAAGGCAAAAGCATCAACATTGTCTATCAGAGACTGCTCAAATGTCGTTCTGTCAAACTTAGAAGTGTGAGGATGAAGGGCTAGAGGTTATGGAAAGGATCTTACAGGAATTAGAGATGGTAGGTTCAGGGAAGACTCAAATATATGAACATAAAGCTTCTCCGAACAAGTCATTACATCCTTTCGCCAATGTGTTTACAAAAGGTTGTGCCATTATACTGCGTATGAAGGGCTTGCAAGGGTGAGTTATGTTATGCCTGCATGGCCTAAATGAGTTGTTTTACATCCATTTTGCCAAACCTCCTTTTTTTGCCAAAATGCAAATTACATGCCACAAGGCGAGCTGCGTTACGCCAGTTTATGGGCATTACAATGAGAAACTGAGTGACTTAATGCTCACATTTTGTACAAGCAGAGAAGAAGGCGGGAAAATTGTAAGGATAAGGAAAGGATAAGGAAAGGGAAAAAAACAAGGTAAGGCATCCGATGGCGAGAGAGGTAGGGTTTGCACTTCCAAGTGACTAGACTAGTCTGAGTAGCCACCTCAGAACACCATAACACCTCGCCTTCCAATGACAGTATTCTCGAGCAACGCCATTGTAACAAGTATCCTGCAAAACACAACATAAAGCAGAAAAGCTAGAAACAAACGTCCAGATTGCTAAGGAGAGAGGGTGTTGAAGCAAGCATCGTCCAAAGCGAAAAGACGAGTGGAGACCATGAAAGAGGGACCGTAGCAAGCAGCAAGGGTGCCAATGTTGATGCCACGGTTCTTGAAGTTGTCGTCGGCAACCAGATTCATCTCGTTAGAAAGACGGTGCAAAGAACATGTTAGATGAATCTACTAAGCCAGAATTTGGTGACAATGATGGATGGAGGCCCCTAAGACTTCGGGTGGCTACAGTTTTTTCGGGGCCCCAAGCGGCTAAATTGATCCCAAGAGGTGTAGCTATGAAGTGGCTGTCATAGCAACATCTCCGAGGGGTTAGTAGTATGCCTTTCGGCATATCCGAGGAATCAGCAGAATGCCAACGGGGTAATGACGTTGTATCTGTCCCAACACCTTACCCGCTCCATCTGGTAGGAATGTTGTGTAAGAATGATCATGCTCACTTGCTTCATAAATGGCTGGTTGACAGATTCCAGTTTTAGGTCCTGGTTGACTGTTGTTACTAGTTTTAAGTCTTAGCAGACCTTGGTCCCGGTTTAACGTCTGGGCAGACTGGAACCTGCTAGTGTTACGTTGTAGCGAACGGTGGAAGGGCTAGTTTATGGTCCTAGCAGACCACGTTGTAGGTGTCAGTTTTATGTCTTGACCTAGGGACAAGTCTGTGCTGGTTTAGCATCTCAGCAGACGTGTGCTTACCTTTGTCAGTTTAGCGTCTTGGCAGACGTGTGCAAGAGCTGCCAGTTTTAGGTCATAGCGGACGTGTACAACTTTGCCAGTTTTACGTTGTAGCGGACGTTGGTTACCTGATTTTGAGCTGGGTCGATGTTCAGATGTAATACCGCTTTAGGTATAGCTGATTCACCAGATTTGCTAGTTCGTTGCCGTTGGTGTCTGCTAACTTGAATGCTCCATTGTCGTATGCATCGATGACCAGGAAAGGGCCTTCCTAGTTTGTAGAGAACTTGCCTACTAGTTCACGAATGGCCTTGAGAACTAAATCTCCTTTCTCAATCGGTCATCGATGCAAGTTGTGTCGATGCTTCTGCCTTTGTTTGTCTTAATATCTCTCGATGGTGTTGAGCGTCTGGATGCGTTTCTCCTCCACTAAGTCTAAATCCACAATTTTAGACTCGTTGTACTAAGTCTCATTTATAACTGTAGATAGGACCATTCGCAATGAGGGAACCTGTAAGTCCAAGGGAAACACTACTTCTGATCTGTAGACCAAGCTATAGGGCAACCTATCTGTAGCTGCTTTGCACGTCATATGATACGCCCATAGCACATAGAGGATCTTTTCATGCCACCGCTTCTTATTACTGTCGAGCATTTTCTTGAGTAAATTGATGATCACCTTGTTTTTTGCCTCTGCTTGACCATTTGCTTGCGGGTAATAAGGTGAAGAAAAAGATTGCCTAATACCAAGATTATTGCAAAAAGATTTGGTTTCTATGCTACTAAATTGTGGTCCATTGTCAGTCACAATAGTTGTAGGGAGTCCAAATCTGGTTACAATATTGTCTAAGATGAAGTGGCAAACCTGTTGAGATGTAATCTTTCGTAGGGGGATAGCCTCAACTCACTTTGTAAAATACTTAGTGGCAGTGATAATGAAGCTATGACCTGCAGAAAATTTAAGCGAGATGGGGCCTATGATGTCCAGTCCCCATCGTTGGAATGGCCAAGTGATTTGGGTAGTGTGTAGCTCAATTGGGGATACGTGTATTAGATTTACGTAACGCTGGCATGTGTCACACGTCTTAACCTTGGCAAGGTAGTCTTTTTCCATGTACGGCCAATAGTACCCTAAGCGTCTGATTTTAGCAGTCATTGCTCGTGGGGCTACGTGTCCTCCGCACAGCTCTTCATGGACTTCGTTAACTATTCGCCATGCTTGGTCATTATTAACATAGGTAAGAAATACCCCATCAAAGGAGCTTCTACAGAGAGTACTGTCTCTAAGGATGACGTATTGCCTGGCACATTTGCGCATGACATCTTTTTGCACATGTGTTAGCTTGTGCGGTGGTTCGCCATGCAGAAGGTAAGTTTTAATGCTGTCATACCATTCTGACGTTCCTTCCACATTTAATAAGGAGATTTGAGCCGCTTGAATGACAGGCTCTGTACATTCTATCATTAAAGCGGGCCAAGTGGCAAACAAACGTGGTGGCACGTTTAGTACCAGTGTTGCTAGTGCATCGGCAACGACATTTTCGTTGCATGGCACGTGTTGAGCATCGATTGTCACGAATTGCTTCAGGAGATCTTTAGCCATATCGTAGTAGGGCTATAGGTGCATAGCCTTGTAGGCGTAGATTCCTATGATTTGATTGATTACTAGCATCGAATCGTCTCGGATCGCCAGGTGTTGGACGTTGAGTTCTCTGGTCAACAACAATCCTCTGAGGAGTCCCTCATACTCTGCCATGTTGTTTGTACAAGGGAAGGTCAGGCAGTAAGCCAATGGATGCACATCCTCAGGAGAAAGTGTAATAACGGTAGCGGCATTGCCGCCTCTAGTGGTTGAAGCCCTGTCAAAATATAGCATCGCTTCAAGGCTTGTTCATACAGGGCTTAAACTATATACATGTTCATCCGAGAATTCTGGCTCTATTGTAGCCTGATTGTTAACAGACGATGTTGCTAATTGGTCAACTATGGCTTGGCCTTTAGTGGATGATTGGCCAACATAATGTAGATCGAACTCAGCTGTGATAGCTTTCCAGCGAGTTATCCTACTACTTTCATACAAATTGTTGGAGATAGCCTACAGAACGTTACTTTTAAAAATTATGTTAACCTGACTGCGGAAAAGATAATGCCTAAATTTTTTAAGTGCAAAAACTAATGCCAAGCAGTTACGCTCCACTTCGTTGTACCTTGTTTCGTACGCAAATAGAGCATGATTAAGGTAATAGATAGGTGCTTCTGACCCATCGTTCCTTTTCTGGCAAAGTAACGCAGCTATAGACACATCTGAGTTAGCTAGATAAACGTAGAAAGGCTAATCCCTTTGTGGCGAGAATACTGTTAGTAAATGTTACAGCTCTTCTTTTAAATTGTCAAATGCACGTTGACAGTCATCGGTCCATTCAAAATTGATACCCTTCTTCAAAAGATGTTGCATGGGATGCAATTTATCTATTAACCTTGAAATGAACCGTCTGATGAATTGAACCCTACCCTGTAACCCACCTAGTTCCTTAAGATTTTCTGGTGGCGTTAAATCGACGATGGCTTTAACCTTGTCGGGGTCAACTCGAATGCCAATCTCTAATACCACAAACCCCAACATGCATCTAGTTTTGACTCTGAATACGCATTTCTTTGGGTTAAGCCGTAAGTCATGTTGGAGACATCGTTTAAGGACCAACTCCATGTCTTCTGAATGATCCTCTAACCTTATAGATTTGACAGCTATGTCATCTACATAGTCATTCAATCTCCCTAAGAGGTAATTGCTAAAGATGTACGTCATGGCTCATTGATATGTTGCTCTGGCGTTTTTTAACCCAAAAGGCATCATGGTGTAGCAGAAAGTCCCCAGGGCGTCATGAATGTTGTGGTCAATTGGTGCTCTGGGTTAATATGAATTTGGTTATAGCCTAAGAAACCATCCATAAAGGACAGGAGCGCATGGCCAGCTATTGTGTCAATTAGTTGGTCGATACTCGATAATAGGAAGTTGTCCTTAATTGTAGCTTTGTTCAGATCCCGAAAGTCTATGCAGATGCGTATGCCTCCTGTTTTCTTAGAAACAACTATGATGTTGGACACCCAATCTGAGTAATCGACCACACGGATGAAACCAGCCTGATATAGCTTGGTGATTTCATCACAGACTGCTAGCATGATTTCCGGCTTAATCTTCTGTGCCTTCTGCCTAATTGGTTTGATGCATGGATCTAAGATTATGTTGTGTTGTATTAATCTTGGGTTTAAACCTGGCATGTCTTCATATGATCACGCAAATACAGTAGCATTTTTTTGGAGCACTTGGGTTATGTCACTTTGCGTCTATTGGTCTAGGAGAGAACTAACCCTAAGAGTTTTATTTTTACCCTTGTGCGTAACCACAGGGACCTCGCTGAGAGGGTCCTCAGTTACATCACCAGCCTCCAGATCGAGTGTTCAGGCCAGATGTTCTGGCCAGTCTGGGGATTTTTCCAAAGTTGCTATGGTTGCGTCATAAAGGGAAGGGTTTGTTCCTACTAGCATGTGATCGTACCGTCTAATGATCTTCCCATACAACCTTGTTAAGGCTAAGGGTGTGGATAAAGCTGCATCCATTTGCGAGTGATCCTGCGAAATTGCCAAAAATGAGAGTTACATCGTCTTTTTCGCCAATCTGTTAAATGATAAAAAAAAATTTCCTGCTTCAGAGTTGCGTGTTAGAGAAGTTTCCAGTTTAAGGTCTTAGTGGACCATTACAAATGTGCATAGTTTATAAAAAGAAATGCCAAGCGAAGCTGCCTAGATGCTAGCGTATGAAACGAGGTGAAAGGTGTAACGTGGTGTGTCTAGCATGTCGAAATGGTTGGATTTGAATTTCGTACTAATCGTAGTTAATGCAACCGAATTACGAGGTGATAAGCTATGCATTAGTTTAGGGTCATTTTGGACCGTAACTCACACGATATCTGCGACATTAATGCCCATATCCTCGCATTTTATGTCATACTAACACACACGTTTTGGGAAAGTTTCGCGTCGATCGGGCAAAAAGAATCAGTTGGTTTTGAGCATTTTTTTTATAAACCAGTGGTTCATACTCAAAACAGGTTACCGATATCATGAATTTGGACCTGGTTATAGCGAGAAGAGAGCATGAGCAAGGCGTGAGTAGATGATTTTACAAGGACTTTGTTCAATTTCGATCTTTGCAACAATGGCACCCAAGGTTAAAGGCAAGAATGCTAAGTTGGCAAGGATAGACGAGATGTAGGAGAGTGTGCAGCAGGTTTCACAGGCCAAAGTATAAGCTCTGGACATCACCCCGCTTAACCAGTAAGTCGCTATTCACCCTTTTTTACACCATTTTCATGTTTTTTGTAGCGTCGTGGTTTTTCTATTTTAGGTTCTAATGTTGTATCATGGCGCTAATGTCTATTTCTACGCATTGAACTATTGTCATGAAGGTTTAGGCGATAAGAAATAATATTGTACAGAGATAATGTATAGCGTGTAGATGTAGTGTAATCAGAGTTTCTGTAATAATTGATATATTGTGTCGGAGTAATACGTAGTATTTGCTTTCATCACCATTATCAGAGACAGACCTTGAGCTGTTTACAAGGGTTTAGGCGATTTAGGCTATGCGCCTCCGGTATACGTTGTAATTTCCCAGGAATTGTGTGAGCCCTAGTGTGGCGTAACAAACATTCATGCCTAGATTTTTTCTAATAGTAGTACATTTGTATTCTACAGTATTATGCTAAAGCCAGTTCTAATCGTTTTGGACATCGTGGGTGTTTTGTGCTGCGTTCATGCCTCCACGGCCAATGTTCCTCCTCCTAATGCTCGTCTAAAGGAGGAGTCGGTATGGTTTCGAAGAGGCGTGCGAGATTTTTTGCAATTTCTACTTCGCAACTACAGCGTAATCGTCTAGTAAAATCTACCAGGTGATGAAGCTGTAGCTATTTTAGAGATGTTATTGGTCGGTTCGACGCAGAGCGTCTTAGCGTTTCTATCAGACGACGCGATTGAAACCAGGCGGATGCAAGACTGCGAATAGAATGTCAAGGGTTTAAGGCGTTTAAACTAGATCTGGGAAATGCCCAAATTTAACTATTATCATGCCTATAACACTCTATTCGTGGCCCGCCATCCCACAACTTGTTTCCAGAATCCACCTAGTACTGTGCATTACGCAGGCGGGTAAGTCTCACTTCATCTCGTAGTATTGTAATGCTAACCACTGTTTAGATGCATATTAAGCATAAAGAATTTGTGTTTCTGGCATAGGTTTTTTATCAATGAAAGCGGTCTTATGGGCAATAATGATACATTGTCGTTGGCTGAGAGTGCTATAAGGGAATTTACCTCTATCAGCAACGTGCGGGCTGCCATCATGGGACATCTAGTATTCAAGATCCCAGAATACCCTACCCGTTATGCCGACTTATTTTCTAGGTGCAAGAAACTCAGATGGCTAGATAGGGAGTGGACTCTGGACCTTCCCCTCACCGTTGCAGACGTTCAGAGGAAAATCCATCCATTTCCTTTACCCTTCGAGCTTGGTAAGTTTTGTCATAATAATGAATTGTGTCAATGTTGTGTGATGATGATGTGAGATTGTTTTGGTTTAACTATGGTTTTGTGTTAATAGTAAGGGAATCACGGGAGATTATGATCATGGCTTCAGGTCGCGAGGCCAGTAGTCTCTTCTTCTGTTATGGTGACATAAAGGAGGCACAACATTGGCTTGGCCATAGAGTGGCCCCGATTGTAGTAACCAATAACATTCGGGAAGCTGGACTGATGGACCTTTTCCTGGCTATAACCCCTGATGCTACTGCTGGAGAAATGCTGACCCTAGTCAACTCCTTTAGCGAGGAAGCTGAGCATCTCTACATACGCGTGCGTAATGTGCGCGTAAATTTTGATATTGACACTCAGCTATTCACTGATCTCTTTGGGATCCCCTCCGACGATTTCCCCATAGATGAAAAGTCGAAGAGGAGATCCAAGATCTAGAAAGAGATAGAGGAGTGGCTGGGGGTTCAAAAAGAAACCAAGGGGATCCCCGACGATAGGATTATGTTGGAGGTTGCCCATACCGTTTACCCCCTTTTTCGGGAACGGGCCTTCCCCAAGACACTTTCACAAGGGAGATTCCTCACCATCAAGAAGGCCCAAATTATGCGAGAAGTATTAGAGGAGGGGACATGCTTCAATTAGGTGAGCTATTTTGCTGAAGGCTTGCACATTAAGATGATCAAGCTTCGCCAAAAGCTTGAAACCCATTTCAACATGTATTTTTCCTTCTTCATAGCTTACTTTCAACATTTTGCCAAATTTCTGGTGATCCAGAGGAATGGGGTCTAGGTGCAACAAGATCGTACCTAGATTTCCAAACCATAGATCTCCCATATTTTTGGCACTATCTGGTCACAGGACCCTCCTAAAGGGATCGGGGAGTCGTTGTCGGTAACGATTAGGAGTATGGCAACACCTCGAACACAAGGAAAAGACAGTGTGGGTGGGGTGCCCCCCTCTTACATCGATGATGTGTTGAGGGGGAAGCACCTGGCTGCTGAGATAGTGGATTCATCAGTGCCATGGAAAAAGCCTCATTTGAACGAGGGATCTTCCGAGCCAACGGGTCGTGTCATGAGGAAAATGTAGATCAGGTTTTAGAGGAGCAATCCTCCAAGAGGTAAGTGTGAAAATGTATTAACGGTTATGGTTTGTGTAAAGATGTCGTTATGTAGCGTAACATTCGTTGAACGAAAAGTGCAATCCTATGTTAACTAGCCATGTTGTCTGATAGTGAGGGAAAAGGTTGTAGACCAGTTGACCCCTGAAACAGGGGCTATGGCCTTACGGCGTGGAGAAGGGGCCTTGGTCTCAGAAGAAGAGGCCCCGGTTAATAAGGCAAGAAGTGCATAGCCTCCTACGCGTGAAGAGGAAATAGCTGTGGAGGATGCCAAAGTCCTTTCAGCTGGAATTAACCGAGAAAAGTGGTTTGACGCTTGATAAAATTAATTTTTGTTTTATATTAGTTGTCGTAATGTCTTAGTCATACCTTTTATCCTATGTAACAGGTGACCAGAGCATGCCCTTGACAACGGTGGCGACTCAATCCTAGGGTGAATTTCCTGATAAATTCACCTTTATGGAAGGGGTCGTTCAAGATATGATTGGTGGCTTAGAGCGAATTGATCCTAAAGTTGGTACGCTACAATCATTACGCATAGGTTGTTTTACTTTGGCATTATGCTACTTAATTATGCCTAACCGTTATTTTTCATGTTATTAGGAGCTCGCCTCAGATAGGACCCGTCAGAGCCTATCGATTTAGACACCGTCGAGCCCTCATCAGAAGTGACCGTTGTGCCGTACAACATTTACGATGAGATGCATAAATGTTCTTTACGCTCAACTCGCTCCTTATGGGAGTGTTAGAGTGTAAACGAGGACCTCTAGAAGAGATTGCATAGGTCGGAGAAGGAAATAATGGATCTACGTGATGAGGTCGGGGATCTAAGATCACGGAATGAATTCCTGCAAGCCCAGGAAATGGGAGGTGAAGACTAAAGGGAAGCCATCATTGACTATGCCCATTACTGGGATGTCATCAGGAACAATGTCCAAACTAGCCGTGAACTGGTTGAACAATGTATGTAGATGGACCTCCTTACTTAGAAGAACCAGGACTGGAAGGATTATAGCGCGAGTGTACAAGAGTGGGGGCAGACGCAGAAGGATCATAAACATGTTTATAAATGGAAAAGAGCTACCTACCATCAACATTATAGGGACTCTGGCATTGAGGTTCAATCCCTTTGGCTGTTTCTTGATGTTATAGGCGCTTCCAAGGCATTTTAAAAGTTCCAGGAGCAAGTGATGGTGAGTGCCTCTCTGGAAAGGGAAGTGACTCTTCCTGGAGGTGAGACCACTATCCCTTCTTTCTTCCCTGAACCACCCCGATGAACTCTTGTGGAGAAGGGGAAGGTTAAGGATGGAACTAATCTAGGGGACGGGGTTTGGTCTGAGCTCATCGAGGATGAAATCATGTGTCATTTGTGGATTGTCTTAGAACAAGTCCCCTTTGCTGTTGATGCTGGACTGTCACGGGTAAGTTGTAGTATTATTGTGTTTTTTTTATACCTAGTTTTAACGATGATGTTAATCTATGTACCATGTCTAATCACAAGAACAACCTGAGGAAATTCCTCGACAGGATGAAGCTAACAAAGGTGGTGACCCTCATGGAGAGGGTTTGCAGGAAACAGAGTGTATTGAAGGGTCTCACGAAGAGGATTGCCCTTATGAAGGGATTCCTCGTGCAAAGGGTGGCCTTTATGAGGACGACCTCCTTGGAGTAGAAGTTGAACTAAGGGATACAAGAGACAATAGTAGTAAGGGAGATGTGTTATGAATTAACCTAGTGTTTTATTATGGTGTAACGAGACAAGAGACTATATTTCTTCCTTTTAACGTATTTGAAACAAATTTCGGTATTAATTTTAATGTTCTCTTTTATGTTTTTTCTTTATGTAAAATGTATCGTAGGTTTTAATGTTATGATAAATTGTGATTAGTTTTAAAAGCGTAGCATCAATGTGGTTACTAGTTTGAAGCCATTATGGGCTATTAAATTGTCCAAATGTAAAGCATAAATGACATTGCTAGTTTAAGGCCATTTCGGGCCTTGTATAGTTTAAGGTCATTTCGGGCCTCTTTTAGTAGTTTAAGGTGCCAAGCGTAAATGAATTTCTGGTACAGAGCATAAAGGAAATTCAAGTACAAAACGTAAATGTCATTGCTAGTTTAAGGCCATCTCGAGCCCTGGATAGTTTAAGGCCATTTCGGGCCATCTGTTTCTTTTTTTAGTTTAAGGTATGAAGAGTAATTGGATTTCGGTATAAAGCGTGAATGAAATTTTTGTTCCAAGCGTAAATGGGATGTAGGTACAAAGAGTAAATGGAATTGCTAGTTTAAGGCCATTTCGGGCCACAGCTGATTCAAGTGTCGGGCATAAATAGAGTCGCTAGTTTAGGACCATTTTGGGCCTTTGCGTAATTCGAGTACGAAATGTAGAAGGTTGCTAGTTTAAGGCCATTTTGGGCCTTTGCGTAATAGGAGTAAAGAAGATAGAAATGTAAAGCTAAACACAAAAGGTAAGCAAAAGCAAAATGAAACTAGGTTGTGAAAAGCGTAAATACATGCATAAACATTGCATAAACATAAGTATAAATGGTAAGTGTAAATAGAGTGATTGATGAGACCATAGTAGTTAGGCAACATTGTTTACTTGCTAACTCTGTAACTGTTTCTTAATTGCCTTCATCTTTAACGACAGGTAAGGATGGGAAGATTTATGACCCTCCTCCTTTTCATCGCAATCTTCCCCTAGGAACGGTAGTTCGGCCCAAGTTAGGCTGTCATCAGCCACTGTTTCGGGTTTCTCGGGTACTGGGATAGGGGATTGATTCTCAAGCATTTCGATCTCCGACCCTTGTTCTGTCTCTATGTTGTTAACAGCTTGGGGGGGGGGGGTTATTTCATCTCCACGGATAACCACTTCTCCTCCTGCGTAAGGAAAATGGATTTCCTAATGAATGGGTGATGAAACTACCCTTAGTTGGGCTAACCAAGACCTCCCAAGAATCAGATTGAATCCAGGCATTTCCTCGACCACGATAAACGTAGCCTCTGTGGGGAACTGGTCCCCTGCCACAAAGTTGATATGGACAGTCCCTTTGACCTGCACCCGTGCCCTGTTGAATGACTTTAGGTATGATATCATTGTAGGACTGATCTGATCGATCAGGCCTAATTTATCCACTATGGGATAAGGAATGACATTAGTGGCCACCTTGTCATCTACATGTACTCTCTGGATTCAGTGCTGGCCAACCCGGATGGTGATGAACATGGGTGTTGTTGTCACCTGACCCTCAGCATTGTCCTTAATGGATTCGTCATGAAAGGTCAATGGGGTGGGATCTGGTTTTTTAGCAATAGGGGGAAGCATGATGGAGTGAATTGCTTCTTCTTCTGCCGGTAGGCTTTCATCCATAGGTATGGACGTTAGCATGTGAACCATG
The DNA here is from genome assembly GCA_015680685.1 of Gnetum montanum. Taxonomy (NCBI): domain Eukaryota; kingdom Viridiplantae; phylum Streptophyta; class Gnetopsida; order Gnetales; family Gnetaceae; genus Gnetum; species Gnetum montanum. The sequence goes on along the minus strand of MNCI01006153.1, from coordinate 72,748 downwards.
GCCTCACGATGTGTTTGCAACATCATGAGCAAGTCATAAAGGCTCAATATTGTATTCTTCTATTTCAAAGCCTGTTTGACTTGTGTCAAGGCATTAAAGAGATCTTGCCCACGATCGGGTTGTTTGTCACCTTTTTCCTCTTCCATTTTCCCTAAGAGGCGAATTTCATAGGGAGGAGTGATTTGGTCGAGGGTGACGCTTCTTTTGGCCTGGGGGAGATAATTGCTTTCGTGTAACCTCTTTGTTCTTGGCAAGTGGATCTAAAGGTACAAAAGCGAGGGGTTGAGGTTTGGGTAGCCCCAGCATAAGAGGACCCTTGGCCACATTAACATTAATAGTAAGAGGGTTTGACTTAGAAGATTGCCCCTACGTAGGAGGGGCGGTTGATAGTTTTGGCACTCTGATGACTAAGGGTGCCTTGGGTGTAGGCGCGGGCTGGGCCACGACTTTAATGACTGCAGGCTATCGGGAAGCATTCTGAGATGCAGTTCGAAGGATGAAAGGGTGCCTTGTAGTGCCACTAATCGGTGCTGATGAACCTATTTTTTTGGGTCGAGTGAGGTTGCGTTCGCAACACAAAAGGCTACCTCGGTTGCATCGGATCATCGCCCTCTGCCCTTACCTCGTTGATTGTGTACCCTACATTTTTTGCATTCAACGAGTCTTGGTACACACGCATGGCCTGGTTTTCTGGGCGTGTCGGGCTATTGCTATCTAAGATCAAGTCACCTTGATCTATCAGAAGTTGGATGTCATCTTTCAATGCCCATCAGTAGTTCGTATCATGGCCGCACAATTGATGATAGTCACAGAATCGGTCTAGCTTAAAGTTCTTAGGCACAGGCGGTTTGTTAGGTTGGGCTAAGGAGGGATTCTTGAGCAACTCACAATGATGCCTGTGACATTTCCGAGCCTCCTTAGACACCGCCTTGTGTCGGATGTGGCCAGTTCCCAATAATTGCTTCAAAAGTTTTGAAGGCTTCACAGGTAGGGTTGCGTAATTTGAGTGATCTTTACTCTCAAATTTCAGCCTTAGTTGTGGAGATGCTTCAGGGGCAGAAGAAGCTTCTTGATTGGTGCCACTCGAGCTGGTTGTCAGCTCGGTTGGCTTCGCAGTTGTTTTCTTGTTGTTGTTGTTCTTTTTCTTAGCCCCATCAGTAACTTCCGTGACTATAGTAGTCGTGGCTTTACCTTTGTCATTACCCTTTTTGTGGGCATTTTTGTAGGCCACATATGCTGGATCTTTACTAGCCTCCGCTGCATCTTGGATGCTCTTAGTCTGAGCAAAGGCTTGGTTGAGGGAACAGGGGGCAAGGTAATACAGCTTAGACTTGATGAAGTCATTGACTACTCCCTTGAAGATTGCCAATAGATGGGCATCCGCAATGGGTTCGTGGATATCGTTCAAGCTAGCGCTCCACCGCTGTATGAACTTTTGGACTGACTTGAGCGGGTCTTGCTTAACCCCCATAAGCTGGTCTAGTGTGACCTATGGCTTCAAGTTGTATTTGAAGCGAGTCATAAACTGGGTTAGTAGCTCTTCCAAAGTTGAAATAGAAGCACGTGGAAGTGCTCGATACCAATCCAAAGCTTTACCTGTTAAGGACATAGCAAAGACACGAATTATAGTATGTGGCCACTGTTGCAACAATAAGGACTCTGATCTAAAAGTGACGAGGTGGATATTAGGATCACCTTCCCCATTGTATTTTGTAAAATGAGGAAGGGGCATCCCAAATGGTAATGATAGGATTGGGACTGCTGGACTGATAGGGTCATCATGGTAGAAATCCATGACTTGTACCACATTAGAACCGGCAGCCTTGAGATGCTTGACCTCTTCTGTAAGGGTCTGGATGAGCTGGAAGGCTTGGTCCAGACCCGTAGACAACGATGTCATTTGTGGAATGAAAGGGGGAGCCACACCGGGTGGTGGCATAGAGGCAACAGCTTGGCTGGCGGTTGGTGCTATCGGAATAGTTCCTACAGGTAGTGTTGCTTGTGGCATCCACCATCTGATGGTTGGTACAGATGGGGGAATCATCATCAGCTGCGCTACTAGGTACAGTGTCTGTATAGCTGGGGGCACAGGTAGTGGTCTTGCAACTGGGTTTAGCACTTGCAGGACGTGGCCTTGAAGGTGGGGGTGGTGTTGATTTTGCACAGGATGTGCAACAAGAGACATGTTGGGAACCCACCATGCTGTGGTGGTAGGCTCTGTCGTGTGAATCAGGAGCGTAGTTGGCGTTGCAGGTATCGCATGCACATGAGGTGGCACAGGCATAGGCACACAATGAGGTGACTTAGGTAATCATGATTGCTGAGGAATAACCTGTGATGGACCTTCACCTGGAAAGGTAGTCAAACAAAGAAAATGTAAACGCAGTGAACACGGGACTCAATCCGTGTTAGACAAAGGTGTGGTGACCATGAACAACAGATTTATACGAGACATTATTGAGGGAGGGGCCATGGTGAAATTGGCATGATTGCCTCCCTCAAAGTGGGATTCTAGATCGTCTTGTCCATCGTGAAGCGCTTCTTCATGGTACATGGTTTCTAGTTGTTCTGGCGATGTCTTTGCAATCAACATTTGATCTATGATCCACCTTTGTTGATCTATCAGGGGTATGAAAGTTGTAGGCATAGGAATGAGTTCCTTCCTGTTGCAGTACATGAGCTCATACTCTCGTTTTTCCTCGACTTCTTGTGGATACAGAGGAAGATTTGCCGCTAGCTTAGCGCAGAGGAAATTGTAGTGTTCCCTACGTTGAGCTTGTCCCTCAGGCTCATTATTTTGTAGCCTAAGGGAGTGGCATGGTCACACTAGACTAGATGGTTGTTCGACTGCAGGAGGCATAACATGCAGAGTCCAAGGGTTTTCGAGATTGGCAGTGTCAACGGCTGTGGTTGATGTAACCATTTTTGAAATAATGATGATAAAAGATGAAAATCGGGACAAAGATGAAGTAAGATAATAATCGGGGCTTTTATCTCGTAGCATTCCAAAGGAATCGTCGGAGTGACTAATCTGCACCACACAATTTCGTAAATGACCTTGGACGTATTACGTTTACGTTGATTGACAATGGGTACAGATAGCTTACAAGACTACCCATAAAATGCGGATCGGCTATGAAGGCCCTCCCTCTAGCGCCAGAAAACTGTAACGATGGAAAACGTCGATCGCTGGAAATACCGAATGAAAATCCGTGTACATAGTTCTAACCTCGAATCCGTGCGAGGGCCGTGCTGGAGAAAGATGAATTCGAGGTGCCCTGAACGATCTTGTCGATCAGACAGGGACTTATTTAATCAGTAAAAGGTTTGGTAATAATTTCGATGGCGAAATGCAGATTCTCTATAAAGCGATGCAATGTTGTTACCCTGAAAGCAATTGAAGATAATGCAAACGATTTAGATAAGATTGCCAAATGATTTAGATAAGATTGCCAAATCTGTTTAACTAGGGTGTAAGAGATCATATTTGATAGATAATATGACCACAAGATCTGGGATTTAATTTATGAAAAACAATATGTTTGATACAATGACTTTAGGCGAGCTTCGGTTTGGACAAAGCATATGCCAGTAACAAGAAAGTTACATAAACATGAAACAAGCGAGGATCAATCTACCTTGATCAAGCCAATCTAGATGCAAGAAAGTCAGACCCATGGGAGAATATCTGGTAACCGATTATTTCTGATCAAGAATTCTTGTCAATCACCTCCGAAATTCTCACGATCGTTGATTCTCTTTTGCTCTTTTTGCCAACCTTGTAGAAAAAATTTTCCCTCCCTTTGATCTTCATCAACTGGAGCTTTTATAAGGTTAGGGTCAAGAGAAAAATGTGGTTTAAATGACGCTTGTCCTACACTCATAAAATGCCGTTGACTCAATTTGTTGTCGTTGAAGCTTATGACGCTATGCTGCGTAGCGCGTCGTAAACTACCCTTGTGCGGGCTTTGGCAACAGACTGTCCTTTGATTATGCTGTAATATGCTAGAGAGCGTATCGTGGCGTATGAACTACTGATGTGCTGGTCGTTACTTGAATTACGCTGCATTACACTAAATTACACATCGTAGCGTAATTTAGCGTAAAATAATGAAACTGCAAAAGTTAAAGTGTCGTTGCCGCGCTTCCTCTGTTTCTATCTTTTTTGGGGTTTTTACTACGCTACACTACGTAAAGCAGTGTAATGGGCCCCTTAACCAGGAAAGAAAACCCACTGAAACACGCGTTATACTGCATAATGTGATATTACGCTGCATAATGTGATATTACACTATGTAGCGTAATACAGCGTAATTTGCCAAAAGTTAAGATTTTCGAAACAGATAACTTGCGAAGTTGGAAGCATTTTCTGCCGTGCATCTGCCGCTTTGCTTCGTCCTCTGGAATTCACTTATGTTGTGCTGAGCAGTGTGGCGGGACAGACCTTCAACTGAAAAGGAACTTGATACGCTGTGCCCTATTGCAACCCTTTGTCTAAATCATTGTCCTTTAGCTGAACTACCAAGGCTTTGAAATTTCCATGGTGTTTCAATTATAAACCCAAATGGGACATCAAATTCTATTGAACCACCAACCCAAACTCAAAATCAGATAACCCAAATACTTACTTCACTACAAAAACTATCCAATGAAGTGGTTGAGCTAAAGAGAAACAATAACAAAAGCCCTATACAACCAGAAAAACCAAGTGCATCAATCAACGATAATTATTGTCGTCTTCATAATACAAGGTAACATTCTGAAAAGACTTATCCTTAATTCATGGAATTGTATGATGACAATACCCAAGGGCAAAAAAATGGGAAAACCCCTATCATGGTTCTTGATGTACCTCATGAGACAGAAAATGAAGAGGTTTCCTCATTAAAACAAGTTATGGTAGGCAACCCTAACCCACACAACACTCGCTAACGCAAAATTAGTGACATTATGAATGCTACACAACAACAAACTAGGAACAATTTCTATACACCTCCAAACAAAAGAGTTCCTAGTCAAAACAATGCAAACAATCAATCTGGGTCATCCCAAGTAATTGCCCCACAACGACCAAACCCCCCATCTGTACTTAGGAGAGTTCCATCTTAACAAGAAGCCAAAGATGAACATAAGAATTATGATTTGGTTGAGGACTTAAAAAGAGTTAAAGCCAACATTTCGATGTATGACCTCCTACACTTTAACGAAATGAAAGAAGTGTTTCAGGATATGGTTCATATACCTGTAGCCCAAAGANGTTATCAGTACAAAACATGAATAATTTCATGTCTAGCAAAAAGGATCATCTCCCTTTCCTAACCACTTTGATCATTTTAGGAAA
>MNCI01006153.1:39475-57615 GCA_015680685.1 Gnetum montanum | reverse complement strand
ATTCATAACACATCTCTTAATGCCAACATGAACATGCATAGAAGTATAAGAAGTTTCCTTTTATAAATTAATGTTGAAAAGACCATCTGTCAATGTACCACTTCCAATAAGTTCAGATCTATAATGTAGACTAAATATAATATTTGAAAAATTAAAGGAAAATCCCAATGATACAAGCCTTGAAATAGAACTTAAATTCCTTAAAAAACTTGGAATATAAAATGTCTTTTCCAACTCTAAAATAAAACCACTACTTAAAACTAATTTGCATGTTCCCATTGCCTCCACATGTGAGTGCATCTTGTTGTCTTAATAGATGCAAGACTCACTTCCCACTAGCTTCCTTAGGTTTTGCACCCTCTGCAAGGAATTGGTAACATGGATTGTAGAACCAAATTTAATCCACATGTGTCATGACCAACATCAATGATATTATATTCAAAAAAAAGCGAGAGTTGAGTACCTTTCTTTTCAAGCCATTTCTGATATTTAGGATAATCCTTCTTTGTGTGCCCTTTCTTTTTGTAGAAAAAACATCTGGATTCCTTAATATTAGCTTGTGTAGGAAATAAAGCCTCACTACTTGCCTTTGGCTTGTTCTTTATTCTTTTCTTGTGTGACCAAATGCACACTATCTTTCACTTCCATCCCAAGTCTACCCTTTTCTTGCACACACATGATCATTAGTTCATTGATTGACCATTTGTTCCTATGTGTGTTATAAGAAATTTTAAAGGGTTCGTATTATGGTGGGAGTGTGTTTAAGATGTAGTGCAAAAGGAAAGATTTTGACATCTCAACATCATGTATTTTTGAGTTGAGCCACTATATCCCTCATTTGCATGATGTGCTCACACACATCACAAATTTTGGTGAGCTTCATGGATGAGAATTTCATTATTAAGGTGCTAGTCAATGCTTTGTCTAATGACTCAAATTGTTCATTAATTTCCTTTAACAAAACGTGCACATTGTCATACTATTCTAGTGAACCATGCATACCAGCTGAGATCTTGGTTTTTATGAACATGAAACAAAGATGATTAGATCACTCGCATTTTTTATAATTACCAATATCATCCAGATGGCTAGTTGTTGTAACGGCAGGTGGTTCATCCTTACAAATAGCATAATCAATGTCCATCCAACCTAAATGAAGAATAATTCTCTCCTTCCACACCTTATAATTATCACCCTTTAATTCAGGAATGTCACATTTAGAATCAAAGTAGCTTATAGGTTGTACAACTGCATAATTAAGCATGCTTATGTCACTAAATTTGAGGTTAAAATACCATAAGACATGTTTACCAATGTAAATCATGTAAAAATATAAATCAAATGACATAAAATTGCCTATGGGCTAAATTTTAATTCAAACATATTCATATATTCTTACAATGAAACTGTTAAATTATATTCCTTTTCTTAATCCCTATGGGCAAATTAAGAAAAATAATTTAAAATATCATCCTAATTAATCATAATAAATACAATAAAAATTCTTGTGGTGTAAAGTTTATTATATTACATATGATTAATCACAATTTAATTTTCCATATGTGATCCAAAACTTTTAATAATTTTTGCACAATTAAAGATGTTGTGGCTACTCTCTAATCGTACAAAAAAATATATATATCACAAGTTACAATTTTATGCAGAAAAAACTATGCATTTAAAAATTTTTAATAGTCTTCAAATAGGGCAACTTTGTGCATAGTTTAAAACCCCAAAATATTACCTAAATGGGCACCCATCACGCCTTGCAAAAAGGACCCACACAAACCAACACCACAGAGGTTAGTAATTTTACAAAGATGGCCATCACAATCATAAACACGCCTGCCACTTACTAACTAGTAATGGCATCAAGATAGAGATTGAAACACCACTAATTTCAGCATGGCACTTTGAATGGAAAATAATTCAAGCCCTTTCAAGCACTCAGGAGAGAATTCTTGACCACAACGTCAAGCTTGGATTATACAAATATAGGGGCCATCAGACTCAGGTAAAGGAGAGACTGGTACAGGCTCAGGATCGGGTCAGAATACAGTTTGTAAGCTTGCTTATGCAGTAGCACTTGAGGAAAAAGAAGAAATAGCATATGCAAATTCATGAAATTATATGGAGTCCAATCATCATGATTGGCATTGCTGTTGTAGCTGCGCCTGATCCTCCACTGCGCTGCACCCTCAGCCATGCCAACAAAACCCTCATCGTAACGTTCAAAAAAAATCTGTTGTAATTTTAGTTATCCATATTGCAACTATGAAAGCTACAAAACAGGCTGGCGCTTTGCTTTCCTATGATCCCAATGTCAGGTTGCCTTTGTAGCCCTCCCACGAGGCTGCACGCCAAGTAATTTTGAACATCTCGGATGAAGCAGACATCACTAAGGTTAGCGATGAAGAAGTGATCTTTCTCATAGACATTACACAAAGTCCTTCCATGGCAACATCGACAGTGTCTCGGTGAAAACGTTTGACACAACGAAGCAAGGGATGCCTTCAGTTGTAAACAACAAATCGGGGCTCAAGCATGAGCAAAAGCTCCAGAAGATACTGAGATTCGCTTGCGCATGTGGGGCAATTCCTACACTGCCGGACGAAGCTGCTGTTCTGCAATTATTCGGTGTCACCATCTCCAACGGTGCTCTCTCCTAATTTCCTTCCATTCTCTTCAGATCATCAAGATGGATCTGTGTGCAATAACCTCTGATTCAGTCTGTGAAAATGAATTCTTGAGAAAAGGAAAGGTCCAGGGAATGCATATTATTCTCTGCCTACCGTCTCTGTTTCTGTGCTGCTACTGCCACATCGCTGCTGCCGCGGCACCGCTGCCCGCCATGCTATCTCTCCTACGTGGCCTGCCATACTGTCTCCTTCGCTGCCACTGCCACGTCGCTGTTTCTGCGCTATCGTGCCTACCACCGCTATTTTCTGCCTATCGCCGCTGTTCTCTGCCTGTCGTCGTTATTCTCTGCCTACGTCGCTCGCTGCATCCACTGCCTCTGCCTGCATCATTGTTTCTGTGCTGCCTCTACTGCGTCACCGTCTCCTGCGCTGCTGCATTGCTGTCTCTGCTCCTGCTGTGCCGCCGCCTTCTGTGCTCCCACCGTCACTCCAGGCATCACCAACAATGTTTGCCCCCCAATGCAATGATTCACCGCACCACAGATTAGCCACTACTCCTGCTTCCAAGTCAAGATGAAGACTAGTATATGGGAGGTCAGTGAGGACGAGCCATGGTTCCTCAAGGTAGCAAGCATTGCATCCCTGAGATGGGCCACTCTGCGTCGAATCTCACCGGCCCTACTGCCATTGAAGATTTTGGAAATGCAACCGAGTATCCCAGATCTGTGAACAATCACATCTTGCTGGTGCAGAGGAGTACCCAGACGCAGGCCAATGCCCCATGAATCAATAACATAAGAACAGTTAATGAACTGATCCACTGCATATGGAAGGCACAGCAATGGCGTACCTCCTACGATGCTCTCCAGTACAGAATTCCACCCACAGCTCAGAAAACATACTACGGATTCATGTGACAACACAAATATTTGAGGAGCCCAGGCGACAAAACATCCCCTCGAATCCCTTTGGGCTTTCTCTGCAAAACCCTCTGGAAACAAGCCATTGCAGGGAGATGCGCTTCTGTTTATTTACTGGTTTTTATCAGCAGGCCCACTATGCATATTCTTGAGTCGCTGCCGAAGCTTTGTAGTATGGGCCATTCCAGATCGTCAAAAGAGTTGAAAATGAGGAGTTTTTCCTTGTGCTTTAGCCTACTTTCGTTGCACTGCCAGAACTAAAAGTAGAATTTCTTGTCCTAGTCGCTGCCAATAAGCCATGGAAGTCTACTTGACGACAGGAGTGGCATCGAGGGAAAGTACCTGGTCAGTTTTGTCTCTTTCGGAATTCCTATTGAGCATAGAAGTGAAATTGTTTTAGATGCAGCTAATTTGGATAGCCCACAGCTCGTAAGAAGGTTCTAAAAGAAAAAATAATATATTTTTTCAAGCGGGCTAGGGCTGGAGCCAATCCTCCTAAAGCTTTCTTAAATTTTTATCACTTGAGGGCTTGTTTTTCTAATTTATTTGTATTTTTATGGGCTCGAATGACCCACAAGTTGTAAAATACATTGAACCTGGTCAAAGTATGCAATTGCCAACACACATCCAACTCGTGTACAACTATCCAGCATAGATACATTGAATCTGGTCAAAGTAAACCCTAGCCAAAAACCCTAGCCCAACCCTATAAATACCCCATCAATTCACACAAATAGGAAGAGGGGGGCAAGAGAAGCAAAGCAAAAGCAGCAAGAAGGAGAAGAAGATTGGAAGAGGCAAATATTGGAGAAATTGGTGATTCCAAAGGAGGACAGAACTTGCAATCCTTGGGCGCTCGGCACATTTGATTTTTGGCTTCCAAGTTCTTCTCACATCGTCGCATCATTGTGTCATATCTTTCCGGGGCTAGGAGTTTGACTTGCCATTCACACTTATGCAACTACGCTTTGACCGGTGCACATTTTTTTAAAAAAAATATAATACAGTTTCATTATTGCCTCCCATTTACATTGTTTAGTTCTATTTATGCTTTATAAATATAACTTTGTTTATGCTTTATTCATAATTCAGTATGCTTTATTTACATTTTGTATCATTGTCTACATTCCGTTTACATCCTGTTTACGATAACCTCAGCGCTAGCCGTAGCTTACGCTTGGGGAAGTCCTTGGTTGATATGCGTGCAAACCATCCAAGGCACTCTGCCTTCGTTCCCTTTTCCAGCTTGCCCTCAAGCGAAGGCAGGGTCAGCTGTGGCTACCCAACTATCTCTCGGTGTTTGTTTCCCTTCTAGCCTTACACCGATGATTTAGGACAGCACAAAGATAAAGATGAAGCTCCAATACCAAATATAAGACAAAAATTTGTGGATTGCATAAGAAATTTACATGCATAGATAATCGGAAATGTACAATGCGTAGGCAAATGGAACTAACCTCCAGCCATTGATACCCTGAATTAAACTTGGTGTTTGGATTCTTCTTTCATACTGGTGCTCTACAACAATGGTGTATGCAACCTCTAAGCGTCTGTGAGAGAGACCAAAACTGCAATCATGTTGTGATTCATGGTGCCTTTGTTCTCCCATCAAGAATGAATTTATAGGCCACGGAATTAGTTCCCATGATAAATTAGAAAAAATAAAAGATCCAATGCCAATGTGTAAACATGTTACTAGATATGGAGGCCACCTTGATGCATTAATGTATGTGTAAATGTGGAAACGTGTAACGCATGTTACACTACAATCATGGACACAATAGAGGTAATCTTCTTAGTTTGGCTACACCTGCATAAGCCTCCCTTACCATTGAAAGAAAATTGCAAAGGCCCATCACTAGGAAATTATTGCTCAAATTAAATTTCCGAACTAGAGAAGCCATTAAATAAACAAGCTCCTCCCTACAAGCATGTTTTCATGTTTTGTGTTCCAAAAGATTAGGATAACTCTTCAATTTTAGGTCCTCCACTATGCATACATGTAATGTACAACCTTTTAAAATAAATTTTTTGTAGCATTTTAAAAGAATTTTTACAACCCTTATTATTCAGATATGTGCCTTGTAATTTTTAATATGTGGAAATCTTGTAGTCTTGTCCCAACATCACTAAAATCCAAAGTCTAGCCAAGTTTATCATCTAGACAACATACTGTTAATGGTATATTCTTGCTTTTAAAGCATCTTATTTAATCATTATTAATAATGATGTCTTACTTCAATGGTAATACTTAAATTTGGAAGTTCTAAGTTTAATTTCATTGGCATGGTTGAGTTATAAATAAATATTTTTAAAAATATTGAGCCAACAAAAATTGAAAATATTATATTAATAAAAGAAAAAGTACAATAAACTTGTTAGCCATCCCTATGCACCTATCAAAAAGGAGAGCCTATTACCAAGTGAGTAACATTATGTTACATCACTTTTGTAGGCTCTTGGATATTGATATGTAGATTTAATTTTTCTCTAGAAAATTTGATGATTCTCCATTAGATCTATTTTTCTCTTCAGTGGATCTAATTTTCTCATTGTTTAATTTTTCTTTAATGGATTTGACCTATCTAGAATTCCCCTATGGAGGTATCTAAATTATCCTCAATTTCTTCAATTGATGCCAAAATTTCTACTTCTTTAATTTTTTTTTAATTTTGAGAATGTAGATTTACAAGCTAGTGAGTGAAAATTTATGATGCCTTCTACTAATGTTGATGTAACTAAGATATTTGATTTTGTTCATCTTAATGATGTATACGAGTCACTGGTAGTTGATCTTACATCATGATATATGTTCATTCAAATTTTAGATTACCTTCCTTGTATTCAAAGTTTTGCCTCATAATTAAATGATGTAAGGCAAAAATATGACATTCAAGTCATTCATACCAAGTATTATTTTCCTTTTTTCTACTTGTTGAACTAGGTAATGGTTCAATGGTGCAATGTGCCCTAGATGTAGGATCATGTATACATAAGCATGTAGTATTGATCATTCATAAGTGGATTGAAAATTTTGATGTCGAATTTGAAGAATATTTAAAGTTCCATGTTTTGTCTAGTTATTTATCTTCTACTAATTTTTCAAAAAGCTAAGCAAGGAATTGTTAGTATTCTTGATCTTATTAAGCATATGGAATCTATTTCCACATCATTTGGTTCTTGTAGACATTGTTTTATTCAAATTAATCTTCTTAATTGAAAAAAAGAATTGGTATTATGAGCAAGCAAGAAGGCTTATATTTAGCCAATCACATATTAGAATCTTTCTAATTCTTGAAAATTTTGTTATCATAAAGGATATTTATTTAATGCTTATTCTTTTTTCTAAAGAAAAAAGATGTCAAGAAAAAAATAAACATGTTGAAGTTGAAGATAGTAAAAAACAATCTAAAGCTAAAGAGATGAAAAATCAAGATAATATCAATGGTAAGAATGATTAAATAACAATAAAGAAACTAGAGAAGGCAAAAGGTTTTGTAAATATTTTTATTTTTGCTACACCAAGTATTGATCAATCTAGACAATTAACATTTAAGGCATGTAAGAAGATTAATGTCTACCCAAAGATGACATCTTTTGTTGATAAGCAGTGCTTTAGAAAATTATCAAAAAACTCAACGTGAGGTTAATCATGATGGATATTATATGGTAGTATTTACTTTTGTACCTTCATCTCCCACAAAAGATGGTATTTCACCAAAGCTTTCTATTACTACATCAAATCCTTTTGTTATTTTAAGTTCAAATACACATTAAAAATGATGTAAATGTTGTTAGAACTCAGACCATTCTCCCTAATCATAATTATTTTTTCTCTTTTATTTTTTCAAAGCATCTATTGTAAAACTGTTCACCTGAGAAGACATCTATAAAATTGAAAAGTTCTTCCTTTGTATGTTGTTTCTAGGGTCTTTTACTTAATGATTAAGCATGTGATGTATCCTAAATATGATAATAAGTTGACCAATCTCCTAATCTAAAAAAATCCACCTAGAAACTTAACCATTTAATAAAATAAAGCAACCCAATGACACAATTCCAATTTAATTTTAAGAAAAATTTTAGGATATTAAAAAATAATTTAAAGCTAAACAAACCAAAAATTAAGATATTGTCAATGATAAGAATGATCAAATGACACTAAAGAAATCAAAGAAGGCAAAAGCTTCTATAAATATTTTTACTTTTGTTACACAAAGTATTGATCAATTTGGATAGTTAGCATGTAAAGTAAGTAAGAAGACTACTATCTACCCAAAGATAATATCTTTTGTTGACAATTAAGGCTTTAAAAGATAATCAAGTAACTTGATGTAAGGCTAATCATGATAGACATTATGTGCTAACATTTACTTTTGTACCTTTTTCTTCTATAAAAGATAATATTTTGTCAAAGCTTTCTATTGCTACATTGAATTCTATTGCTATTTTAAGTTCAAAAAAAGATATGAAAAATGATGTAAATGTTGTTAGGACTAGGAACATCTTCCCTACTAACTATTGTAACACATTTCACATCTTCAACATCTTAAGGCTTCTCAAAAGGTCTCAATTTCGACCTCATACATCTTTGGTAACATTATTAGTTTTTCTAATGATCTACAAGTCTTCTTTTGATTTGACGTATATATTTGAATTGTTTAGTGATCAAAAAATACTTGACTCATTTCCTGTGAGGTTATTGTAAATTCAATTATGATGATTTTCACCACAACATCTTTTTAGTCTTAGAAGGAGGGCTAATTCGTCAAGAGTTAGGGTCATTTCCTACGGTCTACTTACAAGTAAAATTAGCTTTTTTAAGTTCATTTAACATGTTATATCAAAAATTTTGATGTCACATCGCTTTTCTCTAGTAAAACTACACATTGTTCAAATTTTTGCCTTTCAATTTTATCTTGCAAGTTTTGGACCTTATTCCTAGAAAATCAAAGCCTTGATATCATCCCTATGCATATTAATGACCTCTAAAAGACAATTTCATGTCATGGCATCCTCTTCCAACTCTAACTTCTCCAAGCTTCAAAATCTCATTTGTCATTCATATTCTTCTTTCTTCTTACATGCTTGCTCTAAAGAATCTAATAATATAACATTGGTATTAGCTTGTTCAATGGCTAACATCCACATGTCCTTGGCATAATTTAGGGTTGTGAATATTTTCTCTACAATTGTAATTTTAATTACCACATTAATGAGCAGTTAGTATTCCTATGCCTAATTATATGAATCACAAGTGTGTACACACAATCCTGTTGAATTCTGTAGAACTTGGGACTACTAGTATCCTAGGTAATTATGTAATGTTGCTAGTCATTGTCTTTCTAGTCATCACTTATGTTAGCTCAATTGGTATGGCTAAGTGTGATTGAGGCATGAGATTTTTATATTATTATTATTATTATTTATCATTAATAATATTAAAGTGATGAAGTGATTAAAATATCAAATTCTAACTAACCAAGAGAATTAAAGGTAATCTATACTATCCTAAACATAGAGCATCCATTTCCACTTTTCGCACATATCTTGAACCTATACTAATGCTACCATATTACTAAGTATCTACTGTTAGGTGTACCAAGTATTCACTATTGGGATTACCAAGCACTAGTATATTATGCATGAAGTGGTTCTACTTACATTGTTATGGAATAAAATATTAAATTCCTAAGTGTAGGAAAGTAAAGTGCATGTAAAATAAAGTACTTGAAAATAAACTAAGTGTTAATCCAAGTGCTCTGATGGAAAGAATTAATCTCAATTTTATTGTCATCATGAAAAAGAGTCTAAATACATCTTACACTTGAATAAAACTCCATATAATTAATTCAATTCATATTATAGATACTCTGAATGAAATTTGACTAAGTCCTATGAAAAGAAACTACCAAAGCTTCACTATAATACTAATCAAAAGTCTTCTAAATTTCCATGATGTGAAAAGTTATATAGGCTTTAGGACACTCAGCATTGATGCATGTGCACCAATGCATCCAAGGATTCATTGATGGACATACATCAATGATGCTACATCGATAGGGATGCATCAATGTAGCTACCCAACATAAGGTGTTTTATCATAACCCCACAATTGACTAAAAACTTGTCTTCAAGTTACTTACAAAATTTTGGGGAAGTATGGGACTAACAATAGACTCAACTTTTAAGTGTTGCATTACAAAAATTATACAATATACAAAAAATATTCTAGACTTGTTAACAAAATTGGTAGGCACTTAGCTCGATGAGATGGAGTAGGATGAGATCTTTACACCATGCTTGGAGGTCAAGGCTCTTGTGACTTAAAGGATCCCTCATCATGTCCCGGTATTTTTAGTAGTCTAGGTTACCCTATTGCTACTCCTAAAAATTTGAAGACATACAAGAGTACCTTCATCTTTTCCTCCTTACTCCATGGGTTGTAAATGGTCTAAGCAGCTTCTCCTGTATTAGCTAGTGTTGGCACATCCCATGGGTAGGGCATAGTCAGGAACATTTCCTTCATGTTGACAAACCAAGCTACAAATTGTTTACATTTGATGTCAAATGTATAGACAAGGTTCTGTAGTTCTTGGTAGTTGTTCATTCTTCTAGCCATGTTCTTAGCAACTAATTTCTATTTTTGAGATTTTCTTTTAAGAACTTTAAGCTTCACATTAGTCACTTCAAGATTTTTCTTACTTTCCTTGTGAAGCTTGAATTTTTCCTCCTAGAGAAGGTAGGAGTTAACTAACTGCTTCTCTAATTCTAATCTTAGCCTCTCCACTATTAGCATTACCAAGTCTGCAGGTCGAAGGTTGGCTAACTCTATGTACTTCATCATCTCTTTAATTTGTAACTCCTTTAAGTGGATTTTAGCATGGTTGTGGGTGTTAAGACCATCAAAAATGAGCTACCATACATCATCTCTTTATTAGAGTTGCTGGAGGGATTTTTTGACCTTCATATGTACCAATTTAATTTCTTCTTCATTGATATTCTTGAGAATTATAACTTAGTCTCTATAGTGATTCTTCACTCTTTCATATTTAAGGACTTAATTCTTCTAAGTGGTGATATCAATGATAAGCTTCTAGAAAAGGGCGCAAACCTCCTTCATTAAGAGATTCCTATTCTCAATAGCCAACCTTTTCACATCCTAGTTCACTTTGGGAAGTTGTTCCTGCTGCTAATAAATGTATTCCACCATTTGATCCTTTTTCTATTCAATGTTTCACAGGTGATGGTTCTCTTGTGTCAACATAAGATTTTCCTTGAAAATTTGATTAAGGTCATAGCTTAAAGAATTCATCATTGCTTTCAATAGTGATGCATCAAAGCTTGCTATCCCTTTTGCATTCTTTGCCTCTTGAAGTCTTTGTTGAAGCTATTAAAAAGCTTCATCTCTTATAAGCTCAGGCTTGTGAATGGATGGATTAGACAAGTAGGCTTTCAATTTTACAACCTCAATTGCCAACCATTGATTACTATCTCCTTGAGTTACACATTTTCAATGAGCAATTTATCCCTTATCTAGAGAAACTACAACTAGATTGCTAAAATATCCTCTAGAAGATTGAAGATCTTTGGAATTGGTTGTCCAACTTCAACCAATCGCTCCAATACTTTTTCATGTTTTGTTGCACTCATTTCTTTTCTCCCAGCTCCTACTACCATGGCACCAACATTAGGGACAAGTATCATAGGAGCATTTAGATCATATCAAATCTTATCTATCATCACCTCTATTTTAGTTTCCTAGCCCTTTTGTAGCATTACCAAGACTATTGCTCCTTTTCCCTCATCTAACATGATAGAGAAGGTTGTTGCATTCTTAGAGATTTTAGAGAATGCCTGTTTCAAAATGAATACTATGACTTCTAAGATGTTGGAGTTGGCATGAATAGGTGCCTAGTGCCTTTGTGTAGAGAAGACTAGGGCTAGTTCATCCACTGACTAGTCGATGATCCTAGTGACCCCATTAAGGTAGCTCATGGCTGGATGATACATACAAGATTTACCATTATGTTCAGAGGCTTATTTTTGCACTTGTTTCCTAAGCTTCCTTAAGCATTCAATAGCTATTACCATCGAAGAAGTTATCTTTGATGTTGTAGATGGTAATGGAGGTGGTAACTCCTCTTCTTAAAGCTTGGCAAGTGCTTTATTCTTCATCATCTCTTACCATGATGTAGCATGAACTTTATGGATGACATCATTGACATAGAAAGCTATGTCTCCCCTTTTGCAAAGTTTTTTGATTAGGTAAGAAAAGGGAAGTGTCTTTCTACCCTTCTTATTTTTGTTAAAGTGCTTCTCAATTTCTAAGAAGATGAGTTGGGGAAGGTTGACTTGGAACTTTTTGCTTAGAGTCACTCATGCCCTTGTAGTGAAGAAAATCACCTTACTTGGCCTCACTATGGAATTGAGATGATAGGATACAATTTTAAAATAAACTCTCTTAACTTTGCTTAGGGCCTCGTACTCCTTGCAGTGCACTCCATAGCATCACTGAACTTATTCTTTCTTTACCTCAAGGTTTGCTTGAGTTTGATAGTAAAATTAAAATTTTATTATTAAGCCCTTATTTAGTGATTGCATGCATATGAGAATATTTTATTATTATCTTATTTCCACTTCAACAGAGGTTGATTATTCATATTAGTTCTTGGGATCATTATTTTAATGTTATTTTAATACCTAATCTTGAGGTGTTAGAAAAATATTTATCAAAGCCTAGTGTTTGATTCTTCCACAATGTAAAACACACCTCTGGAACTTTGAGGATTGAAAAATAGGTAAGTAGCAAGGAAGTTATGGCTCTCGGAATGTTCTAAGCTTTGAAAAATTACAAAACCTTCCTTGACTTTAGATGTAAAATGTAAAAAATGAGTTAAGTGTTACATGTATTTATAAGATTTTTGTGCTGCGTTGATAGGGATACATCAACATAGTTGACCATGTCAACAAGGATGTATCAATATAACTATTTGCAACTTGAATTCTAAGGGAATTTGTAAACATTTGGAGAGGAAATAAGAGTCAAATGGAAGTCAAAGGGTTGGGAATCTAAGGCAACACCATCTAAGGAGGTTTTAGTTCATACATTGGAGTGAATTGATCATATGAAATGAGTAAATATGAGATGTTCCCTAAGCAAATTAATCATAAAACTAGATGATGCAATTATCAAGGTAGTTTAAATCAAATTGAGCCCTATGGTTATGGGGTTTAAACTAAGGCAAACCAAAAGCTATGCAACTAGGTCCTTCCTAAAGTAGGATGATGCCTAAAATTCCCTTGCATAATCCCATCACAAGGAGCCCATAGGTACCCTGGATGTTGAATGATGGTTTTGGTTAAACACCATACCCTTGCAAGGGATTATCTTAGGATCATGTAGTCTACAAAATTAAACTAGTAGCTAACCATGCTATGGGACAATGAAGTGAGAAAACAAAACGTTAGAATGATTAAGAGAGAGATCAAGAGAGGAGAATTTGAATCATAGCCACAATAGATCCTTTGTGGAATGCATGATTAGGATGATCCTTATACCAAACCATACTAAGCCTAGACCAAGTCCATTTCATTAGAAGTGGCATTGCATTGGTATATTTCTCCTCTTCTACCATCATAAGTCTACAATAATAATAGAGAATGATCATCTCTCTAGAAAAAGAAGAAAATATTTAGAGATTTTTAAGAAAGAAATTTTGACCTTAGTTAGAGGGGTGCCTTTAGGCATGGGTAACATGTCTTTCCAACCTCACACCAATGCCTATATCCCAAGAGATCTTTAAAGAGGTGTATTTTTATTTCTTTTTTTTTTCTTTGGTTTTTTCTCAATGGGAACCACACATTACAAAGACATACTTTATTTTACAATTTACAAGAGGAGTGATGATACATTCCATGAGGAGCCATAATACTCAAGAAGGAAGTTAAGAAGAGAACTTAGCAAATCTCCTTGAGGGTACACCCTTATCAATTCTTACTTGGTCCTTTATCAGTTCATTGGGTAACAATATCATAAGTTACTTTTTAGTTTTCATGTAAAAGAACCATTTCTGTACCATGATATAGATCTCCTCATGAGGTAAATGGAATGGAAGATGTCATGAGCTCACTACATGATACCATTGGAAAACTGATAACATTTTTAGTAGAGAGCATAATCCAAGGACAAAGTTTAGCTTGTATAAATAGTTATAATCTTAATAGCTACATTAAAGAGTTTTCAAAATTTATAATAGCAATAGAATAAAATCACATTATTGTAAGAAAAAGATAAAGTAAAAGAAAATGTAAAGGTAAAGGTAAAGTCAAGTTAAATAAAAATAAAAGTAAAAGTAAAATATACAAATAAAATATCTAAAGGTAAAAGAAAATGGAAAACATATAAAAAATGATTTAAAATAAAAAAGGAAGAAATTTTTTTCATCCTCTTCAAGGTATAATGATAGATGGGCTTCTCCCCCATGACTAAGTTAAAGGAAGGAGATTTGAAAAACAAAGAGAGACTACTCTTAAGATGAGGTGTTGTGACTACATTTGGTTACTTGAAAGTTTGTAAAGAGCTTTAATTATTAGATGTTGATCAACATGTGCTTCTAAGGACCTTTTGGATGGTAAATCATCATAGCCCCAAAAGAAAAAGTCAAGTTCATAATGTATGGTCCTTCTTATAATGTTTGGAACTTAGTACATTGAGGTACATGTATGGGATTCCAATAAAGAACCTTGTCTCTTAGTTTGAATTCAAATTTTCATATGTAGACATCATGATGCTATTTACAGTATGCCTTGTGTACTTCATTTATTGTAAGGGCTACTCTTCAATTTTCATCTTATACATTGAAGATCATTAGTCTTTCTTTTTTTGGTAGGTTAATGTCTAGGTTAAGGTTAAATGTAATTGTGAGTGTATGGAGTTTAGTTTGAATTTCAAGTTTAGGTAACTTTCTATACACTAACTCATAGGGAGAGTTGCCTATAGAAAGTTTTCATTTTCAACAATATGCCCATAGGACATCATTGAATCTTTCCTATATCTGCTAATGGTTCTTGTTAGAATTCTTGTGATCTCTCTATTGGTTATCTCAACTTGACAGTTGGCTTAGGGATGATAAAGTGTTGTAAGTTTACGTTCCCTCCCCAAGCATTGTATTAACTCACTAAGGGTAGCACTTATGAAATGGGTTTCATTATTAGAAATTAGTGTCCTAGGCACATCATACGTATTTGCCACCTATTGTTGAAATAAATGAGTTGTAGTGGAGGAAATACAATCAATAACAGTTGTAGCTTCAACCCATTTAGTATAATAAGAAATAATAACAATAATATAAGACTTCCCATTGGACATGGAAGTGATGGATCCCATAAAATCAATTCCCTAAAGGTCAAAAGGCTCTAGTGGTTGGATCCACTATTGGAACACTTCTATACTAGTTGTCATTCCTCTATCTCATTGACATCACTTTCATGAATGGGCGAAATGGTGAGCATTCAAGAAGATTGTAGGCTAGAAATATCTTGCCATTAAGATTTTTATTGTCATTCTCATTCCTACATAGTGGTCCCCACAAGGAACTTCGTAAGCATCCTAAAGAGTTCATAATTTATCTTTATCAAGAACTCACCATCGTACCAAGCCATCTGTTCAAAGTTTGTAGAGGTTTCCCTCTATTTTGAGGTAGTTTTTGACCTAATGGAGGACTTGTTATTTCCTATTATAGTCACATTTTTCATGAGTCTCTTATGTGAGTAGAGAGGAGAGGAATTCCTCATACCAATTTGTAACCCTTAGTTCTTGAACTTCTATTACCTTAGCAAAGAGAAGTTGATCTAGAAATTGGTGTAATAAAGGATCTTCATCAATCTTGTTATCCCATATTAACCGAGATAGATGATCAACAACTACATTCTTAGTTTTCTTTCTATCCACCATTATCATATCAATTTTCTTTCTATTGACTATTATCATATCAAACTCCTACAAAATCACCAATCACTATACAACATGGGGATTCACTGTTGGCTTGTTCATGAGGAAGTGAATTGGATTGTGATCAATGTGCATAAAAAATGGGATATCCAAGCACATAGTACTTAAATTTCTCAAGGGCTTACACCATTGTTATGAGTTTCTTTTTTATAGTGGTGTAATTCAATTGTGCACCTATAATGCTCCTTCTTATATAATGGATATAGTATGGACATTTTTTATCATCACTTTATATAAGCACTACTTGTAATGCATAGTTGAATACATATATCATGATATGAAAAGTTTTGAACCAATCAGGTGCATGTAGAATTAGTATTTCTATGATCTTTTGCTTCAAATGTTGCAATGCTTGTTCGCATTCCTTGGTCCATTTAAATGTTGCAACCTTCTTAGTAAGCTCAACAAGCAACTTGAAATGATTGTGGAGAAATTTTCAATAAAATGCCTATAGTAACTAGTATGTCCAAGGAATGACCTTACATCTTTAACTGTTTGAGGTTATTTGGTAGCTTCTTGAATGACCCTTACCTTTTCAAGGTTCACCACAAAGCCTTGTTCTAAAATTTGGTACCTCATTGCTATCTATGTTTCCTTCTTCCATCTCTACGATGGGATCTTCTATCATCTCCCTCTTAGCCTTGATCCTTCCTTCTTTAGTCCCAATCATGTTTTCCCTTATTAGAGATTGATGATGAGGAGGATGATAAGGATGACGAACTAGGAGAGTTATGCCAACTTACTCTCCTTCTTTGGTCCCTTGATTTTT
This sequence comes from Gnetum montanum, assembly GCA_015680685.1. Lineage (NCBI taxonomy): Eukaryota > Viridiplantae > Streptophyta > Gnetopsida > Gnetales > Gnetaceae > Gnetum > Gnetum montanum. The sequence continues at coordinate 41,274 of MNCI01006153.1, read as the reverse complement.
TATTTAGCTGATGAGCAGCGAGGTACACCTATGCTCAACCATATGAATACGAGTGTTTCATGCATGATCCAGTCAAATTTCAAGGACTAACTGCTTATGCGCCCTTGTGGAACAAGGACAGGTTGGTTGATCATTGTCTTCCCAAGCTTACCTGTATGTCATGATTGTATGGTTTAATGAAGCCTGAGGAATATGATTTTTATAGATTTTATGTTTTTATGTCCTACACTAGTAGGGAAGGAGAGAGGTAACGAAGTGACTAATTTAACTTAACTACTCATTAACTAAGTTCTAACTAATCCTAACACCAGCATCCATTCCCACTTGCCATACACATCTTGAACCAGTGCAACACTACTAGGATTACCAAACGCTAATCGTTATTGGGTTACCAAGCTTTACATGCATGCTTGAAGTGGTTATGCTTGTGTAATTTAACAATTTTCTTAATTGATCAAAATGAATTGCTATGCTAATAACAAAAATGTAACATGTATAAAATAAAATAAAATAAAATAAATGCATAAGAAAATAAAATAAAAGAAATGTGTAAGAAAACAAATCTCAAGTACTACAAGGATGAATCAAAGAGCTCATCTTTATTTCCGTACACAAGGTGTGCTTAGGTACACAATGCTCGAATAAAGATCCATCTACACTTAGAACTCTTACTGTGGGCACTTGCAAAATACTCTAACTTTCAAATAGACTACAAGATTTTCGCTACTTGACTACTAAAAAAGACTTCTTCTCTCAATTGTGTGCCTGGGCACTGTATTTATAGGCTTGGGAGAAACTACTCTAATAATTAGAGTAACCACTCTAATAATTAAAATAATTGCTAAAGAAACCACTAGAGTAACTGCTCTAATAATTAGAATAATTGCTAAAGAAACTACTAGAGTAACCACTCTAATAATTAAAATAACTACTAAATAAATTGCTAGAGTAACTACTCTCATCATACACCCATGATTGAATGAAAACTCATCCTTGAGTTCCTTACAAAATATTGGGAAGGTATGGGATTATTGACTAATTGACAACTGACAATGGAATGGGATGACAGACTTAACATGCCCAGTGAATGAATCAATAAGTATATTATAACATTAGTGTTCATTACCATTGTAGTGAACACTTTTACATAAATGACATCCAAGCCTCATTTGGCAGCTTGAAGAGAAAGAGAGAAAAGAAGATGAAGCGTGTTGCTGCCAATGCTGACATTGCGCCTTCCATTATTTATCCATAGCCATGCCACCAAACTTGCTCATTTCATAAATGCTCCAGTTCTGGTCCATCCTAAGTGCTTCCTCCAAGCCCAGTACATTGTTTGTATGATTTCCATCTGCACACACAACATAGTCACAAATAAGCAAGGATAGATAATCCATAATGCAATTGATACCTTGCCTCGATATGAAGTGCATTGGCTGAGTTGTGGTTATGGTAGAAACTAGTTTGGAGATTTATCACTGGCAACTACCCAAAGTTTAGGGGTTAGGCAATTAGTAAAATGGAAAAAATTAAAAAATTTGTGCTAGGGCCCCCACGACTAAGAGCAAACCTCTGGTAGCTATAAGATGGAAAAACATGAGGAATAAGAAAGATGAAAAATATCAACAATAATGCTAATAAAATGGATGTCATGGATGGGGGTGAAATAAGAAATGATTGATTGCAAGAAATGTTTAAGGAAAAGAAGTTAATAATTACACCAAAAAGAAATGCTAGTGGGTCCTCCCCAAAGCAGGCTCATGTCCTTTATGCCTTGACAAACCTACAAACCAAAGAGT